>VZTN01021326.1:737883-778125 GCA_013400515.1 Erpornis zantholeuca | reverse complement strand
TTTTTTTTTTAGACGACTTGCTGCTACCCTAAAGAAATAAATAAGGTAGTCTGGGGAAAGACTTAGTCGAGAGATTTGAAAAGTTGGGAACAGAAAAAGAAATAAGGCTCCCATCTGGAACTGGACTGTCCTGGGGAAGAAATAAATTTTTTCCAAGTCCTGTTTTCTAAGAAAATCCCGTGTGCTTGAACAGGACTGTGCATCTTTCCCTTCATTAGTCGGCAAACCGCGATCATCCGGCCCGAGCAGACTGGCATCACGGCGCTTCAGGGTTTTTCGAATGTCTCCCGGTTTGGGAACCTCCGTAACTCCACACGTGTAGGCTCGGCCGTAGGGCGTGTGGGTCCTCTCGGGTCCGTGGGTCCGGGCGAGGCCCCGGCGGGCCGCGTGTTCCCCGCCTGGCCTCTTTCTCTGGTGGGTTCTGCTTTTCGCTTCAGCTCATCCCGCGGGAATACTTTCCACGGGCGCCCCCGGCGCATCTACTGCCGAGTGGGACGCGGCAGCGTTATTTTTCCATGGGACAGGGAGGGGTGGGAGCTCGTAGAGTGGTTTCAGCTCCCGCGGCACGTCCCCGATGCGCGGCGGATCGCGCCAGAGGCTGCGGGCCCTGCCCTGCGTGGGGTCCCGTGGGCAGNGGGCACACGCCGCCCTCGGCCAGCCCACACTGTCGGGGTCGTCTCACCCGCGGCAGCGGCGGAGCAGCCCTCACCCCTCTCAGCCCCAGTCCACTGCTCTCTACCTGTTGCAGTCGGGCCTCACGAGTGGCCGCGGGCAGCCCGCAGCACCGAGAGCCGCAGAACACCCAACCTCAGCGTCAGACTCGCCCCCACTCCCTCCGGGCCCGTCACCTCTCTCGCTCCAGCCCTGCCTCCCGTACCAAAATAACAATAAACCCCCCCAGGGCAGAGGGTCACCTTACCTGCCAGTCCCCCATCTTGGCAAGGATAGACATCCTGGCTGCGGGCTCCGAGTCCCCAGGTCCCTGCTGGTCATGGACTGCGAGGGCAAGCCACTCGCCTGGGACGCCTGTGGGTAAATCCTCCCCTTACCTGCGCCGGGACTCTCTCACCTGGCCATAAAGAGCTGGGTGCTCCCTGCCCGCGCCTGCGCGCTGCCTNCCTGCCCGCTTCGCCATGGCGCCGCGTCCCGGCGCTCCCCCAGCCGGGTGAGCGTCCCGGGGCTCCCCCAGCCCCGAGCAGAGGGCAGCTCTGTCCGCCCGGGTGCCCGCCCGCGAGGCCCCCAGGCTTCACCTTTCCCCGGGAGGCCAGTAGGTTACCTCGGGGACAAGTTGTCAAGGAGTACATGGACGTAGTAGTAATAATGATAATAATAATGACAACAACACCAGTAGCCCAGAAAGGCAAAGCACCGGGAGGGCTGAACTAGCCCAAATGGGTGACGGAGGCACTGCAAATGGCATGAGGAGTCCGGGGAGAAACAAAGACACCCCCTCCAGTGTAGACGGTCTTTCCAGCCCCTGGTACGGTCGGGGTGATGCGGCACCAGGCTGGCCGGGGTCTGTCCCGCTGGGCTGCGCGGGAGCGGCGTGGGGTGAGGGATGCTGAGTTCCCCCGGGGGAAGCTGGCCTGCGACAGCTTGTGGCCCTTAGGCCTCTCCATGTCCGTACCCCTTGCCCCGCCCACGTTTTGTTGGTTTTTTCCCCCCTCGGGCATTCGAGCGCCGAAGTGCCCTGGAAGCTCGCCAGCGTGTCGCGCAGCCCTGATTTCATGCCCCGAAAAAGTGAGGAAGCCTGGACCCTGACTAATTTCCAGAGACTGGGCACTGGGGGCGTGGGGAGAAGCAGTACTCCAGCTCCACGATCTTGGGGAGGGGTGCAAACAATTTCCACTTCGCCGTTGCAGCAAACTGTTTCACATTTCAGAGACAGGTGAACGGGACATCATGTCCCAGGCATGGGACAGTCTGAGATGGACCCTGAGAGCCTGGATGTCGGGGTGCGTTTTCACCCACCAGTGAGGCTATGTTGGGTTGGGTCCTGGTACTGGTCCTCCAGTAGGAGGAAGGGGATCACACCCCCTCGCCTCACCATAAGGGCTTGGATACAAAGATTTTATAGATGGGAGTTTCAGCCTTGTCTCCAAGCAGGTGGGGAAAAGAAAGCAAAAGCTGGCACCCGCAGCCATTGGATCCCGAGGGAACGCCGGGGCCGCGGGCAGTTGAATGATCGACTCCTGCGGGGCTTCGCTTCTCATCCACCGCCCCAACGAGCCGGGATCGGCGGAGACCGGGGCCCTCGGCGGACACCGGCGGCTCCCGAGCGTCGGCGGGGCGGGGCGCGGTCAATGGGCCGTGCGAGGCGCGCTTCGCACCGCCGCTCCCAGCGCCGGCCCGCGGTGTACAGTTAGCGTCAAATTACAGCAATTAACCGGGCACCGGAATTTAATTACACAGCCCTGCCCCTTTCCCACCCCCCTCGATCCTGGGGAGCCTCCTGCTCGGGGACGAAGCGGAGCAAAGACGGCCCCGTGAAAAACGGGAAAGGGATGGGGAAGACCTACGGAGATTTCGTGGCTCCGGAACTCTGCCGCCTCTCCTTTCCCCGCTTGCTGCTCGCCCTGCCCCCTCGAGCACTCTCCAGGAGGCGGCAATTTTGGCCCCGTAACGATTATTTAAAATGCTAGCTTTTATTACTATTTTCCGGAGAGGGGTGGGGAATTAATTCCATTTTAAGTTGGCCTTCCGCGAAACGTTCCCAGTAAACTTGAGTGCCGCATTCCTCCCGGTAGGATCTTTCCCTTCTCCCTAACTCCAGAGCTCCCCACACAGGGTTAAATCTCCGGGCTCAGAACCCGGCTCCCACAGCCCGGCTCTGCCCCTCGGCACTTGGCAGAGAGGCGGCTCGTACACAGCCGCCCGCGGGGCGGGAGCCGGGCTTTCGGGGCGATGGGCAGCCCTGGCTTGCGTCGGGCTCATCCGTGCTCTGTTTTTTTAGCCTAGGGGAGGAGGGCATGGGCTGGGCGCGCTGCAGAGCCCGGGGTTGTGGGGCACTCCTTTTCCCCTCCCTGGGGCATTTCGTGACCGCACTTCGGGAGTGAATTCGGCTTCCCTGGGCCGGGCGTTTAGAGGACGCCTTTCCCTCGCAGCCTTGAGGGCACACCCGGGCTGTGTGGGGGACTGAAATCGCCGCACCTTGAGCTACTGTCATCCCTGAAGTGCCAGCTCTGTCTCGCCCTGCCGCCTGCCTCCTCCCTGTGCAAAGGAAAGCTGAAGCTCAGGCACCTTCTCCCTTCAGACAAAACTGTCTTCTAGTGCGAAGACATGTGAGGCTGTTTTTTGGTTTTTTTTTTTTTTCTTGTCCTCGCCCCTCTATGTCACACCGTCTGGTTCACAGCTTGCAGTGATTTTGGCAGGTGGCTCCAAGGGAGTCATCGCGGAGCTCTGTGCCCTCTGAGTTATTTCCGATGGACGCACGGGTTCCCTTCCCGTGTGTCACAGCGCGGGTAGCACACGAGGCAAAGCCCTACCGGCTTCCCTTTCTCTCCACCCGCAGTAGTCTTATGGCTAAACCCCGCCACAGGTCTCTTCCCAACGGGAAGTAGGGAAGAGATTCTCTTGGGGGGCATTCACCTTCCCGGCGTCGAAGTTCCCCAGCCGGTCTGAGTAACCGGACTCACACCTGAGTATCCCCACCAACTCCCAGATGCCGGACAGGTCTTTCTTACTCCCTCCTGCCTGTTCTGCCGGCCCCGGGGGGTGAGCCGCAAGAACGTTTGGATAAACTCGGCTCCTGATTCTCTGTAGGGAGTTTAGGCTTGGTTATTCTTCTCGCTGTTGCTTTTCTGTTCTCCCTGCCCCAGTGCCGCACGGCTGGGGAGAGGCTCAATGCGGCTGATTTCCCCCGGCTCACTGACACATAAATAGCTTTTCTTTTTTTTTTTTTTTCCTTTCTCTAAAGAAATTTTTGGCAGTGGCCGGTCTGCCCCCACTTGCAGCTGAGGCGGCCCCAGGGCCGGCAGAGGCGCCGCTCAGCACCGTCCGGGACAGATACTCCACGGTGGCCGCGGGGCTGCGGCCGGCAGCGGGGTGGGCTCGCTCCCCGGCGGGGTCGGCAGGAAACACCCCCCGCCCCGTCCTCTGCCCAGACTGAACTCCCGGCGTCGGTATTTTCGGAGGGAGAAAGGAGAGGTTCAGGTTGGTGTGGCTCTGTCTACCTAGGCTTTATGAGGCTGCGGGGAAGCGGGACGGCCGCTGTCCCTGGGATGAGGGTTGCCTTCACTCTGGGCACGGGGTGTCTTCCCGGGTTCACCTTAGACCAGAGAGGGGAGCTGGAAGAAAGCAGCAAAAACCGACAGGACGTAAAAACACCCCAAACACATCAAACCCTGAACAACAAAGAAGAAAAAAAAAAAAAAAAGAAAAGGGTAAAAATACAGACACTCCCCGCCCTTTTTCTCTCGCACTTTGTGGTCCAACACGATTCAATTACTTTTGGGAGGCCGGTGCCGGAGAAGGGGAGGTGCTCTGTCTCGGGTGTTAGCGGAGCGGTTTTTCCTCGGTTGATTTGGGGGTTTGTGTCTTGCTTTTATGCCCTGCTCTGGGGGAGACGGGTCCCCGAGCAGAGCAGTCTCAACCCTGCGGCCACTGGATCCGGGAAGCCCTTCCGATGAGCGACTTGGGATGTTGCGAAGGAGGGAAAAGAGAGGATAAGAGAAGAAATCCATACACGTCCACCTGTGACCACCTTGTCCACTGTACTGTCTCCCGGCTATTCAGTTTAGCAGAATTTGGGTTTTTTTTCGAGCCCGTTTCCCACAGGAGAGAAGCTCACCGAGTGCAACAGGTCGCTTCAGCTGCTCCCGGGACCTCACGAAACCAAATGCCCCTTCCCCTTCCTTCCTCCTCCGGCTCCCCGCGTCGCGACTTTGCTCCGGGATATGCTTTGAAGGGAGATGCGGGACGTCCCGCTTGGACAAGACGTGGAGCCGTCGCCCCTGCGCAGCCTCTGCGGAGGAGCAGGAGGAGATGGATGAGGATGCTGTGTCCCTGAGTCACGATACTGTGGTACCTTTCCGCGCGTCTCTGCCATTCCCCCTCACACCCCACACCCCTTTCCGAGACCCCTTTGTCCCCGGCCCGGTGTTTGAATCCCCAGAGTGTTGTCAGGAGGCTGATCAGTTTGGAAATCAGCATATAAATAGTTATAAATGCATATAAATAGCAACTTTATTCAATGCCAAATGACAGTGTGGGACAGGCGTATGAGTGCAATTTCTTGGAAGTGAGATGAAAATTTTTTTTTGGAAGGGGGAGAAAAAGCAAATTTTTTTCCAAGGAGCACGTGGGTCTCACCTCATCCTTTAATATTTATTTGCTAAACTAACTACACTAAACCAACTAAACAAGCAAAACCGGCAAGTAATCGGGAGTTAAAACTGAGCACACACTGCGGTGCCAATGCAATCCAACTACCGACGACTGGCTGGTGTTTGCATGAGCAACCACATGGTGCAAATTCCCATGCTGTAGACCTCCTAAGGACAGGTAACAGGTATATTCTGCTTCACCAGGTACCTTTCTCAATCTAGGCCCTTATGGGCTAGCTACTGTCGTTGCCATCTCCAGAAAATAAGCTCCTAAAAAGATTATCCCTGTGAGGAAAGCACCAGTGGGGTAAAACTCTGCGCTTCATCTTTTTTTGGATTTCTCAGGGAGCAGTTTCATGGTGTCAAGTACAAATGTGATGAGGACTTTTCTTTCCCCTTTCAAAGCACAATAAATTCATGCTAGAGATACCAAGGACTTTTGTGTTTAGAAAAATTAATCTATCCACTTTATGTATGTCAAGATCTGATTATTTGTTCGCTCCAACATGGATGCTTTTTTCTGTTGTACATTTCCTTTTCTAAACAGAAAAAACCCACCCAGTTTTAAGAAAAAAAATTGCATTTGCAGCTTGGATATAAAATTGGAGTATTTTCTGGGCAATTCTGACTGCTCACATGTCTTTCAAAAGGCTTTTCCATTTGAAACACAGACAACTATTTTGCCAACAACCTCGTAGCTGCAGTAGATTGCAGTTTTACTGATCACACCACCCCAAAATAATTACAAATAACTTATATTTTACATTTATTTTCAATTTTTCATCAACTACATTGTCAGATGAAATCCAGAAAAGAGTATGCTCCCTAAGGTCCTTAAACATGTCCTGTTTGATCAAAGGGTTGTTGCTACTTATAAATGTTCTAGGAAGGGCTGCTTTTCTCTAGGCAAAACTTCACTGCCTTTGCTATCCCCTTGCCCTAAAATCCACTGATGCAACTGCAGATATCCTGAGTACAAAACACAGTTACGCTCCAGCATTAAGTCTCCATATGGGGAGTTTTGCTTGGATTAAGATTTCGAAACTGAGCCCATAATAAGATATGCCATAAAACCTCAAACAACCCTCCTCCCCCAGGGATATTTATCTTACACATTTAATTGCCCAGTAAAATAAATTCTGTATGTGTACACTTATATGGGAAGGATTTTGATCTGGTAATTTCAGTGTATCTTCTGATCTGTAGCAGCTTAGAATGACATCCTTGAAAACTGTGGAGAAGCAGAAACTGTGCCCTGCTAAATAATGCCTATTCAGCTCCTAAATATTTACACATAGGCAGGAATGAGCTTTCCTTGTAATGCTATCTCTTAACTCTATATTAGCATTCAAGAAGAAAAACAAATGCAAGTCATTTAAGCATAGGCCAAATCCCTGCTTCTGCTAAAGCAAATAACAGAGCTCCACTGACTTGCATGGAGCAGAATGGGGCTCCTTCATGTTTCCTCCATGTCATATTAACACTGTCATTTTTGTAATGACTTCCCTCTTAAAGCACTCACTGCTCTGTAATAAGTTCCAACAAACCCTCAAGAAGTGCAGTGTTATTAGTTTATCTGCTTTACAGATAAGTAAACTGATGCAAGGGAAAGATAAGGAATTTCCCCAAGGTCTTGCAGCTGGTTCGCTTGAGATCAAGGGAAGGAAAAGAAACCAAGAACAGGGACAGAAGTAACCACCAGAACATATCCCATAGCCAGAAAAGTATTATTAAGAGGAGGAGCAGGCAATCGGAATCTCCCTAAAACAGGCCATTGCCAGTCAGATACCTCACTGTACCTGTACCTCTTTGGTGGCTAAATTTGAGCACTCACATTTGAAACTCTCAGCTTCTCCAATGATACTTTGATGTTGCATCCATCCTGGCATGACGTGATATAATGGAATTTCATTTTCAGTGCATTGAATAAAACACGCTAATAAGACGTGCTTAGAAAACAAAGCCTGGTATTACCCACAGCAGAGTTTTAAGAAAATCTACTTTGATATTTCTATGCTAACATTGGAACTGCTGTCTGCAAGGCATATATTTTAAAGTGTCAAATAATTACATTAAGATGTATTACTGGAAAATGACTGTTGGAGGCTCTGACGTCCAAACCAAAATTAATCTGCACAAAAAAAATCTCTTAAGTGATTTTTTTTTTACCAAGAAACTTCCAAAGCTCTACTCTTTAATCTAGCCCAGCTTGTATGCAGCTGCAATACATTTAGCCTTTAACATTAGCTCTAGCCATTGTCCTAGGACATGTCTACACCCCATGACACTTTATGGTATTAAAAGAATTGCTGTGTGGCTACAGCAACTTGTCACTAAGATATATCACTCAGTGGAGAGCAAGACAAAACAAAACTGTGAATGACATGGCTTTTTTTTTTTCCATGGCAGCTTATGCTATGGGTATACTTTGCTAGGCTCAGTTGGGTTTATGTGGTGTTTCACACCAAAACGTCCTGCCTCTCTCCCTGTCAACTGTGGAATAAAACTTCTGGAGGTGAGTGAAAGAGCAGGCTGTGTGCTGGATAATCTGGTGCAATCGTTCCATGTAGCCATTGAAGGAATACCAACCCGCTATATGTATAATCTAATTGCAGTCAGGGCCTGATGAAATCATTCTTGCACCAGCCTCCTCCCTCTGTCAAAGGGAAACGAGGGTGTGGTTGGAGGTTATGGCAGATGAACACTCACATTACAATCGTCCTGGGGATTTTCACCTTGGTGTTCATTCCAGCAGCTGCAGGCACCACCACTCCAGGTTCAGCCCACAGGGACAAATTGACCAGATGGAGGTTTTGACCATCATCTTCACACCTAGGAACACAAACAGTTGGACACTGGACAAACAAATTTTTTATTCTCCAAAGCGTGGTATTACTATACCAATGGCACTTTTTCCAAATTCACCGGGGAAGTTTGTCCAGAACAAATCTGAGGCCATGCTTGCGAGTGCTGTGCAAGGACAAAGCGATGCACCAGCCTCTTACAGGAATCAGACTGTCCCCAAAACACCTGGGTGCATCCCATCTCTCCTCAGGACTTCCCCTGGAAGAGGCACAGAGTTATTAGCAGCCGGCACCCACCCAGCCTGTTTACACCAGGCAAGTGTAAGCGATTGCGAAGCCCCACTGCGTTTGCAAGTGAAATCAGCCTTGAGCTGATGAGCTGCTCCCTTAACGCTGCTCTCTCCGGAGCGGGAGTGAAGCCCTCGGTCTGCACCGGCTGAGGAGCCTGCCGGAGAGAAATGATAAAGGAAAAAGGCTTAGGCTTGGGTTTCTTTTCCTAAGACTTTGGCGCCCCTGTGTGTCTCCTTTTTGAGAAATTCAGTTGAAGAACAAGCCCAGGCTTTCCCCCCTTTAATCCAGCACCAGAAACACTGCACTCGAAACTGGGAGAGCTCTGCCAGGACAGCCTGGATAATGCTACCCAGCAGCCTGACTCTAATTTGAACTGTGCCATTTCCACTCCTAACCTCTCCTTCTTTACATGCTAGAATTGCCTTCTTTGGCAACTTTATCCAAAGTGACTAATGTCCTTAGAACACCACATTCTGGAGTCAGGACATTTATCATTATCTTTTCTACATCCCTGTATCTCCTACTACGTCTGAGGTCCAGACTGGAAAGAGCCCTAAAGACAATAGGTTAAAAAAATATAAAGCAATCAATGTGTCAGATTTACAATTTAGACAGAAAAAACAGGTGAAATACTTATCTATATGTCTGCACCAGGGTTGGACTACAATGAATTTTTCTTCAAAGGTGAAGGCAGAAGCAGAGGAAATTCAACACAAAAGTTTAGCAAAATCCTAAGATGAACTGTAAATATTTTTTCTGTGAGGTAGCTGAAATTATTTATTCCATATCTTCAAAATAACTGTGACACAGAGGAATGAATTGCCTAAGGGTGCAGGGATGTGGCAAGACAGCTGGACATAGAGTAAGGAAATCCAGCAAGCCTGAGTTCGGGCAAGATTTACTCTGTTGGAGGTCCTGGTACAAATGGGCTTTTCAGAAATGAGTCTCATAAGTCTTTGTCCCCTTTCCTGCCTTCCAGCTGTCGGTCCTTATTTCAAAACATGTAAGAGATGGGCATGTCTGAGGGGTGTGGTGTTTATTTGGGGCTATTTAGAAGACACACAAACACACACTCTGCAAAGTGTCACTGGAAAAAATATGACATGCAAACACAGGCAGGCTATCACTTGCCCCAGAGTCAGCATCACCTGCTTCACACTCACCCTTGCTAACCTGGAAAAGGCCCTCCTTTCCTGACACCCTTTCCTGCCTTTAGACAGATGGCCCCAGCTGTAGGCAATGTAGATGCAGGCCTGCCCTGCCTGTATTTATGGGCGGGTGGTTACCCTGCCTTTGTTTCCCACCTGGAGTGCTTATTATTCCTTTCACCAGCTCTTCCATGATAGCCTTCCTTGTCAGAGGTAAATCTGGCCCCTAAGGCAACCACACCAGGGGAAGTTATCCCAAAAGACTTCTCCCCCTGCTTCCCCCATCACTTAATATTTTGTTTCTACCCTTCCTTCACACAGTATCAAGTTGCCTCACCAAAGCTTTTGGTAAGGCACATTGCAGAATTCAGGTAGTCAGCCTAAAAATAACCCCGAATAAAAAATTAAGGAGTTGCTTAATTTAGGGGATTTGTCCTGTGTTAGGACTTAGGAGATCTACCTTGATGCCTGTTCCCCTACTGGATATTGGCATGCCTTAACCCCTATCTGGTCTTGCATGCTGCGGTCTGCATTTCCAAACCTAAGAACATGCTGCTACTTAATCTTCTTTTAGACCCATTAAGGAACCCTAGTTTTGCTAAGAGCCTGGTGCTTACAGGGAACCTTCCCAAGAGTAAAAGCCTTTCTCCATGTTCCTGGCAATGCAACCAGAGGTGTGTTATTCTTTTGCTTGGCTCAGTTTTCTGCTCTCCTCTCACAGAGAAAAAGTGGTGCTTCTTTATTTTGGGGGGCCAGCATTGGCCACAAAAGCTGCTGGGTGAGTGTGAGGTCAAACTCACCCTGGGATCATGTGAAATTGATTTCCAGTGCAGGAAAAGAGTTTCTAAGCTTTTCCCCTACGACAGGGCCCATTAAGTAAATAGGGGGTATATCCCACTTGTGAGGAAGCCCAGCACAAACACTGCTCCTAAGGGCTGTAAGCTCCAACTGCCTGCTCTAATGGGTCATGTGTTGGTTTGACCAGGTTTACAGGCTGTTGATTGTGCATAAGAATTTAGAGCATGAACAAAAAATTGTCCCATAAATAGGCTGGCTGCATTTTAAACTAAATTAGCCCCACAGTGAATGGCCTCCTCTACTGTATTACAGCATGATTAAGCCTGCATCGGGGATTGAAAGGGATTCATGTGGCTGGTTAAGAGCAACATTATTAATATTATTATTGGGGGCTGGATCAGTCCCCGTAGGAATGTAATTATTCAGGACCTTTGAGCTACAATTATGTGTGACAGAAGAAACCTAATATGATGGCAGAGGGTATTTGGGCCTTTATGGCTAAGTAAGTCACAAGCAGACAGGGCTTAGGGCTCTGACAGATGGGTTGTGGTGAAGCTCGAAGTACTGGTTGAAGATGTTTTCATCTCCAGCCACTCACTCCAATAAAAGAGCTGGCAGAAGGGAATTGGTTCCTCAGCCTCAGTTGCTCTTGGTAGAAGCTCAGCACCTCAGGCTGTGGTTTCACACCTCGGAGAGTTCAATGACAATAGCAGCCTGAAGGGATTCGCACCCTCTTCCTCAGACTCCTGTCAACTTTTTGCAGACCTGCTGGACTGATTCAGATTGTTACCGAAAAAAAAAAAAAAAAAAAAAAAAAAAAAAGAGGGATTGATTACCGTTCCCTCCAAATTTAAGCAGAACAATGCCTGACACTGCTTATAGTCTGTTCCAATCTTTCCAGTAAACTGGAAACTGGATGGGAATAGTCACCAACTTGGAAAACAGGGCGTTACCTTAAACTGCTGCCGAGGATAGTTTTTTTCCCTGCCTCCTTTTATTCGTGCTCGGAATAGTTGTTTTCCTGCTACTTTTTGCAGCCTCTTGGAGGACAGGAGCGCTGGTCCTTGCAGGCAATCTCTTCTGGCTGGACTGTGCCCTGCAAACAAGGAGACAGAAAGCCTGTATGATATTGGAATGGAAGCAGGGTGGACAAGAGTGTTTGGAACAGCATGAAATTTTGCTAATGTTTTCATCTCCGAGTTCGTCCCAGCCGGCAGAAAAAAACTACCTCGTTATTATGGGTGACTACCTACAATTTATTGGAACAGAGCTGTTGCTAAACACATGGAGTAGCGATGTATTAACACATTGTAAAAGGCTGTTTGATCACCATGGGATTCCAGATGAGCTAACAACAGAAAATAAGCCGTGATTCACAAATGACTCATTTCAGCATTTCTCTTTGATGCAGCAGTTCAAGCAAGCCCTGTCTATACACATTCAAATTAATTCACTGAATAGTCATTGAGCCTAGCCATGCTGTGCTTACAAAGTTATTTTTTTTACAAGTGTAAGTACAGTTTTTAAGTGTAAAAATTGGGCAATTTTTAGCGAGCCGCGCCAACGCATGACTCCAGTCCCTCCTGCCGATGCTGAAAACTCCGATACCAAAAATTAGTTTTCCGTGATTCGAGCCCTCCGAGTGCGGGGGACCTGAGAAATGACGCCCCGTGGTTGGAGCATCTCTTTTCAGGTTGAAAATTACAGCAAAGTGTGCAAGGTGCCAGCGGGACGCTTTTCCCACGGGCTCGCCACGGCAGTGCCCGCTCCCGCATTGCGTTGCCCATATCCTGTCCGTCTGCCGGCGCTGCGAGCCCTCCTCCTCCTCCTCCTCCTCCTCCTCCTGTCCCCGCCGCGGGCTGCGATACTTTATCCAGCATTGCCATCCAGTGGCACAGGCGACAAATGACAGCGCAGCTTGGGGATGTGACCTGGCGCAGTGTACCCGCTCCGCCCGGCGGGGATGCGGCTGGACAGGCTGGCCCGCACCCGGGCAGCAACCTGAGGGCTGGAGGGAGCAAGACATTCACTGACAGCCTGCAACACCGCTTTTCTACCAGCTGGCTGTAACCGGGATGTTGTGGGAAAGGCGGTGAACATCTGAGGTCGGCAGGGAATGGAGTGCTAACTGAAAGGTACCTGGCCCCTTCCAGAGAGTGCCTGCCTGCGGTGGATCCCGCTTTTATTTGAAGTTTTGTGTCGTGTTCTGTCTGTTTTTTGGTTGTTTTCCCCCCTGGTGTAAATTCACAGTACTTTAGCAGCCAGAAGTCTGCTTTAGTGTTCCTCTATGGATTGCAGAACTGAGGAGATTATAAATGGTCACTCTAATGCACTCATATAGCCTTCTTTTTTTTTTCTCTGAGATGTTGCTAGCCAGGTTGTTTGCCTAATCCTCAAGCGTTAAGTAAAAAACGCAGAAGCCTACCGATAAAAATTATCTGCGAAAATATGGGATCATCCTTCTCCCAAAAAGACTTGCAATATTTACATTGATCTAGTCTTTGGAACATATCTATCACCCACCCACTCTTCAGGGTAGAGCCATGTGCCATTTCTTTCTGCCCAGATAGAAATCCTCCGAATCAGCAGGGTTTCAAAGGACCCAAAGGAGTTACTGACAGCTTTTTCACTACATTTTTCACACACATTTTTCACTACTATTTGGATGAAAAAAACCTGGAAACCTACTGCTTGTGTAAAAATGATAACATTTATCATCAGTCCTGCTGAATTGGAGAGGTCCAAGATGACTGGAGGTTAGTCAATGCAACGCCCATCCCCAAGAAGGATTGGAAGGAGGATCTGAGGAAATACAGGCCTGTCAGCCTGTCGTTGGTGCTGGGAAAGGTTACAGAATAGATCGTCTTGGGTGCAATCACAGGGCACATACAGGACAATCAGAGAATCAGGCCTAGCCAGCATGGGTGTATGAAAGGCAGGTCCTGCTTGACTGGCCTGACCTCTTTTTATGACCAGGTGACCTGCCTGGTGGATGAGGGAAAGGTTGTGGATGTTACCTACCTGAACTTCTTCTGTGGCACAATCCTGGACAAACTGGCAGTCCACAGCTTGCTTAGGAGCACTCTTTGCTGGGTTAAAATCTGTCTGGATGGTCACCCACTGTGGAGGAGAATGGTGTCACATCCCATTGATGGCTGGTCACTAGTGGGGTTTCCCCCAGCACAGTATGGGGGGCACTCCTGTTTAATATCTTTATCCATGGCCCAGATGAGGGGATTGAGTGTACCTTCAGTGAATTAATGGATAACACTAAGTTCAGCAGGAGTGTTGATCTGCTGAGAGTCAGGAAGGCTTTGCAGAAGATCTGGACAGGCTGGATTGAAGAGTCAAGGCCAACGGAATGAAGATCAACGTGGCCAGGTGCCAGGTCTTGCACTTTGGCCACAACAACCCCATGCAAATCTATGGGATGGGGAACAGAGTGGCTGGAAGGAAGCTCACTGGAAAAGGGCCTGGGGGTGCAGGGTGACAGAGGCTGAGGATGAGGCAGCATGTGCCTAGGTGGCCAAGCAGGACAATGGCATCCTGGCCTGGATCAGCAATAGTGTGCCCAGCAGGACCAGGGCAGTGATTGTCCTGCAGTACCCAGCACTGGTGAGGCTGCACCTCGAGTCCTGTGTTCAGTTCTGGACCCCTCACTACAAGGAAGACATTTTGATCCCGGAACAAGTCCAGAGACGGCCAACAGAAATTAGAGAGTGAGTCACATGAGGAGCAGCTGAAGGATCTAGGGATGCTTAGCCTGGACAAAAGGAGGCTCAGGGGTAACCCTACCATTCTTTACAATTACATGAAAGGGGGTTGTAGCCAGATGGGGGTTGATCTCTTCTCCCAATTAACAAGTGACAGGACAAGAGGAAATGACCTTAACTGAGATAGTGTAGGTTCAGGTTGAACATCAGGATGATTTTTTCACCTGAAGATGTGGTAAAGAATTGGAATAGGCTGCCCAGGGAAGTGGTGGAGTCACCATGCCTAAAGTGTTCAAGAAATGACTGGATGTGGCACTTAGTGCTATGGTTTAGTTAGTGTGGTGGTGTTCAGTCAAAGGTTGGACTCAGTGGTCTTGGAGGTCTTTTCCAACCTATTCTTTGAATATATAATTCTATGGTAAGTAGTTGCACAAGAGGAGTCAAAAGGATTGTTTACTTTTTGCAAAAGCTGGGTAAAAGGGACAGCACAGAGGTTACTCTGCCAGTCCCAATGCAGCTGCTGGCCCCACATCATGAGGCAGGTCCTGCTGCCACAGCAGAGTTTATCACCACAGATCAGAAGGTGCTGGTTGGGGAACACCAGGGGCAGACTGCTTGGGGACAGTTTGGTGGCCTGCAACAGATTTGCCACAAAGAGGTGATAAACAACCCCGGGTGTCTGTGTGACTGAAACCAGAGTGGAATATGTGATGCTTAAGACCAGGCAGCTAACAGGAAGACGACCATACTCCTGGTGCTCCCATGAAAACAGCCAGGTCCCAGAAGAAACTGAGAACACAAAGGAGTTTCAGTTAGCTCTTCAGGTGGCTATGTAGTTTTCCATGTTGGTGTGGCAACAGCAGGACTGGCTGGAGGAAAAGAGAATATAACCCACCTTTGCAAGAGGAAGGTAAAGCAGGGGGGCATCAACAGACATGATGTGCTGTTAGACCCAGTCAAATAGGATGTAAAACACCACAAATTTCATTCTGTACACACAGCAGCATCACTAGAGCTTAGTCCCTGAGCAGGCTGGATATTAAATTGATCAAACTGGTAATGAAAGTGGGAATTGTTCCATCTCAGCTGACACAAGGCAGGTGACCTTATTAAAAAATATGCCAGTGTATTTAATGGGGTAGGGCAGTTTCTTGGGGAATTCATGATTAATGTGGCTATAACTCCAGAGATCCCATAGCTAATGCCCCTGGAAAAAGTCTTACTTCCACTATGAGATGGCCTGGCTGAAATTTTTAGCATGCTACCGTATGAATGCAGGCACATAAATCCACCACTGTTTTCTGACAGAGAAGCCAAGTTACTCCAGAACTACTGTATTGATAAGAGGACATGGTGGCCTCATGCTGGATGCAGCGAGCTGGATGTGAAACAAACCTCAGAGCCTGCTGTGGGGTGCAGTGTATCTCTATGTGGTCTGTTCAGGCTGACCACCAGGAGCAACTCAGATTCCTGTACTCTTCAGTCACAACAGAAGCTGCTGTTCAAGACACTGAGCTCATGTAATGTCCTGAGCAAGACCTGACCTGGAGAAATCTCAGAATCTACTGACAACCAATGGCCTGGAGCACAGCAGTGTTTGCAGCTGAGCTATGTGTGTGTGAGAAGGGCTTGAGAGTGAGAAAAGCAATTGTCTGTGCAACCCCTGAGAGGGAGCAGGAACTCAGGAGGGTCATAACATCCCAGAGCAGTATTGTGTCCCCAGCAGGTGATGAGGCCTTTGGAAGAGCGAAGATGTGCAAGCAAATGCGCTTTTCCTGGCACCCTTCCAGCCTACAACCACAGACAGACCAGGATCTCGTGAGAGGGACATAACTGCAATATATCCAAAAATGGTTCTCTGTCATGAACTTGCCCAGTCATGTAACAGAGCCCGCACAGAGATGGAGTAGGCAGGGGCTTCGAGATAAAGCTGCCTGTTTTCTTCTAATTGCTCTAGGTACAGGGAAAAGTGTACATTCTTTGCAAATAAAAAGTAGTATAGGAAAAACTAAGCCTAAATATAGGCTTAGGGGTCAGGCCAAGCAGAATTATCAGTGTGAGCAACAGGCAAGAAGCTGGAAGTAGTTTTCAAACAGAAATTGAGCTGAACAGGAAGAAAATAAACAAACACAGAATTTTGACTGCAGAGTACAACTGTAGTTCAAAGTGGGATTCAGACATGCTGCAAAAAGAAATGTTCCAGAAAGTGCCGTGAAATAACCTGTTTCAGGACAGAGAACAGATGTCAGGATACCAGCTGACAGGTGTGTATAGCAACTGGGCAATCCAGCAGGAAAGCCTTGGCCTGGGAGAAGCAGTTTAGCAGGAAAGGACCAGACAAGACAAGGCCATCTGCAGGAGCTGAGGAAGGCAATGTTGTGCAAGACAGGAGATTTCCAGTCGTTTTCTAGCCTCTTTGCCCTTTATAACCCTCTTGGCAAATTTCCAGTGACCCAATATGGGGAAACTAGATTGTTCCAGCTTCAATAATACCATCAGAGTCTGTCTTCAACCCCATGGGGAATGGTGATTGCAGCCACTCCCCTTCCCGTAAGAGAGCCATAAAAGGTTTTTGTGTAAGCAGCCGAACGAGGGACCAAAACAAAAACATGAGCCTCCACCCTAAGCAAAAGCAAACAGAAAGGTGCTTGGCAATTTGAAACACTCAGGAGTGGAGTTCGAGGCTTTTGCTGAGCAGTTTTGGGTGTGCATGCATCAGCAGCTCCAGAAGATAACCAGGAAAAAGATGTGGAAATGATGTGAAAACTTCATAGAGCCTGAAGCAGGGTTCTTTCTAAAAAGGGTGATACAGGCTTCCATATGCAGATGGCAAAGACAGGGGAAAAAGATCCCTCGTCTTTACATTAGAACTGGTTACTAAGTGCAAGTTTGGGGCTCATGCAGTGTGAGGTGGAGGGCTCAGCAGCACAGGCTGCTTTGCCCACATTCTTGGCTATACAGTGAGGAGATCCTCACACACAGTAAAGCCTCCAAAGGGAAAACAAGGCAACGGCCACTGAAAATCTTACGCTAAATCTTAAGAACAACTTTGGGCTACAAATGGTGACATTTCCGCTGGTGGGAAGAAAAGTGTGGCTGTGCAGCACTGGCTGACTTCCTTCCCTGACAGTCAGCATTTGTCACAAATTACTTCTGCCAGTGGTTTCTCATTACTCACAAAGAACCTGGCAGGCTCTAAGAGTCAAGGATGTCTAACATTATCTCCCAAGCAGACCTGGAGTGCAGTATGATGGGGATGCTTTTAATCCTAAAGCCCTTTGGGAGAGTCCAGGGCCCCAAAACCCAGGTGGCACCCCACAGATGCTGGTGGTGAGGAGAAAGAGGCTTTTCCAAGGCAAGTCCTGGCTTGGTTCTACCTAAACCCAATGCAAAATCTCTCCTAGGTAGGAAGACAGTAAGAACAGCAGATGCCTACTCCAGGCCTCTGAAAGAGAGTCCTGATAATTTATTGAAGGAAAAAGAGAAGTAAAAGGCATCTAACTAACTTGTATTATGATGAGAAAAGACATGAGAGGTGAAATACCTGTCAATAGATAAACTGTTACAGATTTAGCATTTATTAAATGATTTTTCTTCATGTTTAGGATGAATCACAAAATATCACAAATGTTTTTTCTTCCTGAATGGTCCTGGACTATCCCAATTTTAACTAAACGGCAATGTTTAACATTGCAGTTTACCATTAATGTTTTAACATTGCTAGTGTTAATAGCAATTAGCAGAGATCATGAACATACTTTTAGATGACAAATTCCTCTTGTTACCCTTGCCGAGTGTAACAGGATCCCCAGCCCAGCTAGAGTCAAGTTATGGTACCATAATATAGACCATCATAGGACAGAAAGCTAGAAAAGACCTAGAAAATTACCAAGTCTGAACCAGTATGACCTGTAAAACTGCTGAAATAGCTATGCCTAACCTGCCAATGAAAACCATCATCAGGAAAATTCCAGCCTCTCCAGACAATCTAATCCACATTTAACTGTTTATCACTACAAAGCTTCCCTGACGTCTGATCTTCACTTCTTCTGATGCTATCTAAGGTGATTAGTTCTTGTCCTATGCAAGAGAACAGGGAGAATCAGCTACTCCCTTCCTTTTTGAACAAGAATTTGCTTCTGGTTTACCTCTTTTACATATTTGAAGACTTCCTGCCTTCTTTTTTTTAATATCATAATAAACATATATATTTTTCAGTCATTCCTGACAGTAGGTGTTTTCTAGACCCCTATGAGTTCTCTGGTCATGTTGTACCTGGCAACAAGTTATACTGTTAGAATAAATAGCGTGGTAATGCTACAAGTTTAGTGGAGGCATTAAAAATAATAACAGTGATCTGATCCATGTATCTGCTCCCTCTGACACAGCCAGTCACCTGTACCAGCAGCCAGGGCTGTGGTCAGACTTGCTTGGCAGAGCAGGTGACCCCCAACTCGCAAATTGAGCTGCTTTACTCCTCTAGCTGCTAACACACCTGCAGCTGGGAGCAGACCCTTGGCCATGCAGAGACCAGGCTGCAGGAACACTGCCCTGACCTGGCACCTCCCTGAGGGTCTGACACCAGCTGCTTCCTTCACACACCGAGGGGAGTACCTTGGGTTCAAGTTCATAAAGTTAGCAAGTGCCCAAATGTTTGCAAAACCCAGTGTAAGCTCCTCCAGGGCAAACAGTAGCTGCACACGTGCATTTGTACTTCACTGTACACTAATATGCGTATTAACCTGCAGTGAGAAAACAGATCCCTATCCATGCCTCGACTACACCACTGTGAGCTGTAAAATCTAGTCATATTTACAGAAGAAAACCAGCATCACCTCCACAGCCTGCCTGTCCTCTATTAGGACGTGTTTAATTATGTCTTGCTTTCCCTGCGCAGGAGGATCAACGAGCAGGGAAGAGAATGCCGTGCTGCTGCTCCCGAGCAGCTGATGAGGAGTAGATTGCACAGAGGTGAGTGCATTTCCCTGTTGGAAATTAATTGGAGAAGGGAGCCGTAGAGTGCTCTGCTTTGGAGCAGTAGTAAGTCTGACTTGCAAAATGTGTTCTGCTAAGAGATTAGGCAGCTTACCTATTCCCGAAACCTTTGTGTCTAAAAGTCTACAGCAAATGCAGACAAGCAGTGAAGTTCCTGCAGGGTAAGAGGCTCTGTGTCTGGAGCTGGAGAGCACAGCAAGACAAAGGCAGATGAGATGGTGACTTGTCTGGCCCCTCCTGTTTGTGCAGACAGATGTGCTCACTGGCTGTGTGCAATTAGATTACTCGATGGTTTTGCTGGACCATGTGAGCTGAGCTAGCGTTTGCCTCAATGTGTCATTTCATCTCTCCTCCCATTTGCTGCCAGTGCTGCTGCGTTGTGACTGTCCGGTGTCAGTGCCTGGGAACTCCTGCTTCAGGTAAGTTTGAATTTTCTTCTCCTTCAATAGGCAGATTATGGATGGCTGGGAAGTGCAGGAATGGCAGGGACTGCTCTGAGCAAGAAAAAAGGGAGGGCAGAGGAGAGATAGGAACAACTTTTGACCACTTTTGTGCTCAGAGTCTGCTTTCGCTTCCCCTGTGTTATACAGTGCATATATTTGCCTTCCAGCTCAGACAGAGCATGCGAGTAAGGCATGTGTTAGAGAAGACCACTGCCAGGCAGGGCTGCTCCAGGGAGAGAGTTTTAGAGACCATGAACGTTGTATGACATCCCAAACCAACACAAGACCAAAGAAGTTTCATCTCAGTGAAGGTGTGAGGGATGAAGAGATCCTTTACTTGGGCACAAAACAGCAATCTGTGGTTACCTGCACTTCTGAACCAGAAAAACGGCACTGCGGAAAAATTTTTTGCTCCCTACAGTTCACTGTGAATTTAGCAGTGGTGCCAGTTCAAACTGACAGCTTTGCATGAGAGGGTCAGAAAAAGGAATATCATGATACAAATGGTTTTGTCTTAACAACAGAGTGGAAAATGCCAAGTGACTCCAAATAAACATGAAATGCATTCATGACTGCTGACTGAACTCAAAACCAATGTGCAAAACCTGTGCATTTTGCTTTTTAATTAGCGAACAAATTAGCTGAAACCAATTACCTATATTTATCAAGCAGTTTACTGACTCCTAGCTCTATTCCTAAGATAATATCCTCATTGTCTGAAAAGGTCTATTCCCATTCATCCACATTTCAAAGCCCAATCCTACTGGGTAGTATGTTTCCACTACAGGAGCCACACCAAAAACCTCTCTTGTGCTAAAATGGGAATTGTTTCAATGCAGGTCCAGGGAGCAATAGAAATGAGTGGCACTGCAAATCTCAGTCAGCAGCAGTTTTAGTTCTGCCAGCACAAAACCCTTTTAAACACCTAGTTTGTTAAATTACATGGTAAATTCGATCTTCTATTATTTTTTTGTCCAGTAACTCTGCTCTTGCACCCAGAATATGCAGATATACATGCATATACATATGCATGTGTGTGTATGCATATACAATATAGAACAGAAGAAGCCAGGAGCATCATGATGTTTCCTCACACCTTGATGGTGGTTGGTGCCATAATGTGGTTCAGATGTACATCTAGATTTGGCTGCTCCTTGCATCTGAACTTTGTATGAGTCTGTAAATCAAAAACTCACCGGGATGCTTAGCACTGAAAAAGATTGACTGAAAAAGACTTTTTCCATCAAGGTGGCTCATAGGACTCGCACACTATTATTATTTTTTTTTTGTTTGACTGGCTTTAGTTTGGTTTTTAGTTTGGTTTTTTGGTTTCTGTGTTGTTTTGGGTTTTTTTCTTCTGGTGTGGGGAGGGCTGGTTTGGTTTGGTGGTTTTTGCCTATAATTCAAGCATGGATCTTATTTCACATGGAGCAGAGCAAAGTAGAACAAGTGCTAAAAAACAAACTCAAAAAGTCCCTCAAAACCCCAAAGGTTTTGTCAGCTTGATTTCCACAGCAATCATTTACATGTATGTTTTCAGTTTTGTAAATAATAACTGTGCCAGAGAATCAAGGCACTGGGATTAAGAAGTAGATTAAGGAGCAAGCAACCTGCTTTCCCCCAAGGCTATTGGTACCAAAGGATCATGGTGATTCTGGATTTCTGCAAAGGGGTTGTAGTAATGTCTGTGCAAGGAAAAAAACCCCAAACCAACAACAAAACACACCAAGGAAAAGTTAAATCTTGCATTGCACTCCTATTCAGAGCAGACTCAGCTCATTTTCTGCATGTAGTTTTACTTGTTTCATATGGACCATGCTAGCAAAGCAGGCTTGCAGCCTTCATATCCTTACATACATACATATATACATTTATAATGTATATATTTTGAGGTCCTAGAGGTTTTCCTAGCTGTGTAGCAGATCACACTGTGCCTAATGCAGTTTTAAAAGCATCTGACAATTTCAAAGACATCTAAATGCCTTGAAAGATCTCAGCTTTTGGTGCCTGGGAAAAGCTATCCATGCTCTCTGCTCCCAATGGAGACTCCCCCAAAGAAACCCTGACTCCTGCAGGGATGCTGGCATCTGCCCCCTGCTTTTCTCTTTCCACGCCCTCCTAACTCCAGCAGCATGGAGGTCTCATGTTAAGACTATGGCAGAAGGGGAGAAATGGTCTTGCTGCCAGCTGACCCAGTGAGGAGGTGGTAAGGCCATGATCTCCACAGTCTATGGAATGCATAGAGGACAAGAGGCTGCTGGCCTTATAGTCACCTGTTGTCATGTCAATTTGCCTTTCCGAGGTGTCAGATGGGGGAGTGGTGTTTGTTCCTGGATATAATTCAGTGTGACAATCAAATTATGAATAAGTTTGAAGCACTCTGGGCAGGTCTGTTCTCCCTAGGACAGCATTCAGCAGCAACTGAGCTGGGACATGCTTTCCTCTCATGGCGTTTGCTGTTCATTTCTTTGCTAGACTTGGATAGTGGCCTCAGCTCAGGATCTGCTCCTCCCTCTGAATCCTCTCTTTTGACAAGCTGTACTGTTGGGCTGCAGCAGCATCAGGTGATTATCTGTTACTCCCTGGGACTTTGCACACCTCCATTCCAGCTCCTCAGTTCCACTGGAGCTGTTCTGCTGCTGAAAGCACTGGTGTCCACAAAGAACATTGCCCTGGATCTCCAATATGAGACAGCAATCCCTGCCTGTCCATGCTGACTGCCCAGCGAGTTGCTCAGCTCCTTGCTGTATCCAGGTAAGCTTGACTGCCAGATCTGTCCTGCACCAACCCCTCTTGGGGGATATTCTGGCCATAAATCCTTACAAAGCTTCTCCAGTGCCCCTCTCTTCATTACAGCTTGTGGCTGTCTTTGATGGGCTGAAGCCACTGCCAGCAGCCTGCAATCTGTTTGAACAGAGAATCTCAGAGACTGTTTGGGGCCAGGATGGGAGGGAAGTGCAGCTTCTGGGAGGAACCTGCCAGTGCCTGAGGTGACTTGTCTGCAAGAGCTGGAAGGTAGGTGGTGGTGTTTCTCCCTCTGTAGCACAATGCACTGCCCACTCAGGATATTTACCAGCATAATCTCAGATCAACTGATTTTGCCTCAGCATTGCTTCACATTGGAGCAAAAGAACATGATGTTGAGAAAAGTTTGCATGTCCCAAATGTGCTGTCTCATGGCAGGAGACCCACATGAACAGACTCACAGCTGGAACAAGGAGAATTAGGAAGGATTTCACTTTAGTCAGAGCTATGTCAAGCTCTCATTGCATAAGCATGTTATACCAGATGCATACACAATTCTTAGAAATACAAATGTCTCATCAGAAAGTCTAGGGTTAGTTAAAGTAGTTTAAATAGCAGGTTTTGCTAATCCAGTTCTTGTGATGAATGTAAGCCTGGAGGTCATCACAAGTCATCCATGACTATTAGAAGAAACTGTTTGTCACACTGTGCATTTGCAAATGAAAATGTTGCTGAAAAAAACCTGATGGCTGTGATATAACTCTACACAGAGGCAAAAAATATTCTCTTGCTTCTTATATGTGAGTGTTGGTGGCCTTACAGGAGAAATTAAGAATAGTGAAGACAGAAATACAGAGGTGGAAGAAGGATGAGTGGTTCTTCTTCATTCTGTATTCTTTGGCTGGAAAATGGGATGTATTGAGTTTCTGATAATTGCCTTCTAGAAATTATATTTATGCAGGATATCAAAGAGCAGAAAGGCCACAACAGCTAATATATGCTTGAGCTAGTAGTGTAATTGTCACTGAGACATATTGAAGTAGTATATATTTCATACAACAAGTCTTTCACAATTCAGAAGTGGTGATGACTGATACACTGGGGTGGTTAAAAAAAAATCCTGCAAGTAAAAAAATAGAATTATATGAGAGAAATATGAGATTTTCCTGTCAGAGGGTGCACGCACATAAATTTTAACAGCTATATGATACATGTAGGAAGAGTGAGGAGGGAACAGTTAAGAACATACCCATAAATTGGATTTGGGAACGCTGTGAAATATGTGCCAGCTGCTCATTGCCAAGACAGTAATTGTGCAATATGTCTGTTTAATCTTCATGGTGCTGTGGAGCAGCTTCCATCTGCAAGTTGTTCTTTACTTATGCTGCTTCCACATCAGTGATGACTGTGCAACTATGAGTATTGAAAGTAAGGGCAGCAGCTGCACACTCTGCATCAGAGGGATCCATGTGTTCTCCAGCAGGAAGCAAGCACAGCCATAAAACCAAGCTGCTGGTGGTGTCTGATATTGTATTTCAAGGGAGACTCCTCTTCTGAGGAGCAATGAATTGGTCCTCTGAGCAACACTCAGGTATTGCCTTTTGGTGTTCTGATTCTCAGTCTTTCACTTCCATTTGTTTTCTATGCTGTTAATTCACAAGCACAAAAACCTCTTAAGGGGCTGAACTTCTCAGTGAGTTTGATTTTAGCAGAAGCCTGTAAAGCACTTGTTGAAGATAAGGAGTCCTTTCTGAAGGAAAATATCATTCAGAGATCCTGACTGCATGGAGTACCTCACACAGAACCCCCACATCACTTGAGCCCTCTCAGCCGAGGAGGCTGCCCACAACCTCACTTACATTATGACATTGCACAAAGAGTTTGAGATCTTCAACCTTTTCTTCAGGGAGCTGTTCATGCCCCAGAATGTCTACTGTGCTTATGTGCATGTCATTCAAGGGGTCATTCCCCTTCCAGCAGGCAGTGCTGCTTTCTCAGCACCTCCCTTGTTTCCTGGGCAAAGGAGGTGGTCTAGGGCAGCATCTCCCACCTGTGGACTGACCTCCACTGCATGAGAGATCTGCTTGGCCTTGGCCATGCCCTGACACTACCTACTCAACACCTGTGGTCAGGACCTCTCTTTGAACAACAATAGTTCCGGCCTCGGGGGCAAGAACATCACATCCAGGGTGCTGCCACCTCCCCACATCACCACCCGCACCAAATATGTGCACAGGGAGCAACTTTACTTTTCCTTTTCTTTCATGCTGTGGACATTTGTGCATGAGATAATCCCAGAAGCACAACCTGACCTCTCTCTACGTGGCCACCTCCCAGCCCTTTGTGGGGTTTGTGCTACAGGACCAGCGTGTTCTTGATCTGCTGGCATGGCCTGAGGACACCAACAGCCGTGAGGGACTCTTGCAAGGGATGCTCAGCAGGATCCCGGGTGAGCATGCTTTCACTCATTTGTTCTGTAGATGCACACACTCGTGCTTTTTTCACACATGGAGAACGCTGAAGAGGGACTTCTTGCAAAGACATGCAGTGATAGGATGGGAGGAATGGCTTTAAATTTGAAAAGAGTAGGTTTAGATTAGATATAAGGAAGAAAGTCTTTACTGTGGTGGTGGTGTGGCAAAGGAACAGGCTGCCCAGAGTAGTGGTGAATGGCCCATCCCTGGAAGTATTCAAGGCCAGGCTGGATGGGGCTTTGACACTTCCACTGGACTAGTGGAAAGTACCCCTGACCATGGAAAGGGGTTTGGAACTACAAGATTTTTAAGGTCTTTCCCTTAAACCCAAACCATTTTATGATTCTGTTTCACAGATGCACATGCACATACACATGCAGAAGCATTATCTGAAGTTGTTTTGGCAAAACCTAGATGAAAAATTTAATTGTTGTGTAAGGCTGATCTATCAAATAATCTTACTGTCCCTTTTTGAGCATTGATGGAGAGATGTCTGTGCTGTCCAGAATGTGCATTACTGTTCCATGTCTGAGCAGGAAGATGTCCAGGGATCTAACTTCAAACAGAAATACTTGGACATTTCAGTTGATTCACCTGTAAAATGTGAGATGATGAAAAGAGAAGTAATAATGATTAGAATATGTAATTTGTGTAAGCATTGTAGTGAATAAATTTTGTATAAGATGTTCATTTTGCTGTGGAAAATTTTATTTTTCAACACATTGAAGTCACTTTCTCCCAGAAAATCTGAATTCAAGGCTAGAGTAGACTTCTGGTCTTCACATGCTTTTCTACAGGACCACACACAGCAGCTCTCCCATAACAATTGCAAAAACCCATGTGCTCATAACTACTGCCTAAACTCCCTTGTACGAGGCCAAGGATTTGTGCAGAGAAGCAGAATCAGAACCAGTGTGTTTACTATTATTTTTACTCTGTGTGTTTACTATTATTTTTACCTTGTTCTGATGACTAGGAAAGGGTTGGAAGTTGAACAGGATTTCTCCCCCATGCATGTTGCTTTTAGAAGCACCTGGTAGGACTCTACTGCTCTTGCCTCCCTAGAGCTTCACAGTAGCCCAAAACAGGGATATGAAGAATGGAAGCACAGGTAAATTCCCTCTCCTGTCTTTTTCTTTCCTTCCACCTTCTCCCTGCTGTAACTTGTGGGAAACAAACATAGGAGCAGTAACAGAGGCAGAGCATGTTTACTTTAATTTTCAAATTATCACGTAACTTTATGAGTATAGCGCTTGCTCTTCTGACAATTGTACTTTACAACTGGCCTGCACAAGGAGCACAAGTGATTACTGATCAAGATATTTATAGTATAATCATAAGCATATATTATTTGTAGCTAGATCACTTTTCCAGGAAGCCGGTTGCTGTGATCTTATTACATTGCCTCAGAAGCCATAAACCTGGGACCAGATATGTTTTCCCCAGTCAGAAAAATATAGGTGGTTGACATTTGTTGTACCGCACTGCATAGCTCACACGGGCTGCATATTTCATTGTTATTTCCATGATAACCACTCTAAGTTTTCCAGAATGGGCATAATATATTTTTGTGGTTGTTGTTTTTGCATCTGAAAGACTTGACACTTCCATTGCAGACATGTTTTTTTTAACTCTTCCTTTTTTCCCTCGCCATCACATTAGATTGCCTGTGCAAAAGTGGCCATGTGGCTCTGACATGTGGCTGCCCAGGATTTTGAATCCAAACTTACAAGGATGACACTCAGTCAGACAGTCACCTGAATGTGTCCAGGTCAGATCCAGAGTGCTGAGCAATTCTGGGGTGAGGAGTCATCCCTCTCAGAGTGTGGGATGTTAGGCCAAGACTCAGTTGCAGGCTCTAACAAAAAACTCCTGTCCAAGTTTGACCAGGCCACTCCCTTTAAGTTTCCAGGCATATCAAAGGGAGGTAATGATGTCAGGCAGTGATCCAGATGTTAGAACAAAAAGTTGCAGCCTTTCAGGCAAGAAGAGGAGTAATTTAAGGACCAGTTTGGATGGATAGCATACCATGAAAGAACTAAAGCAAATAGATATTTGTAGTTTCAGTATCAGCCATGATAAACTCAGTTCAGATAAAAGATAAAAAAATACTTGTCCCCAAATCTTAAAATAGCATGCTTCTTGCCTAGAGTCATGAAATGAAGACCAAGACTTTTTCTTACCCCCTTATAGGCTAAAGACTTTCAATCCTATTCAGCTGGTTTTCAAGTAATAGCCTTAACTTATCTTTGGTATTTATCTCGGGCCACTTATCTTCCACATGACTCCTGCATAACAGAAAATTCTTGAAAGTCACCTTTCAGATAAGAAAGAGAAGCGTGGGGAAATTAAGGGAAAGTATTTCCAAGGTATGTGGGTCTGAAGCGTCTGGCCCTTAATGACTTTCCCCAGGGTCTCACGAGAAGCACGAACCATCAGGGTGCAGGTCAGTGGCCACGTCCCTGTTACCACTGGGATGCCTTTCCTCTCTCTGCTCATTTAAAGCAGAAAGTAGGTTCTGATGGCCATGGAAGAGGTGTGCATCCCCAATCCACGCTGTTGAGCCCCCTTTCTTATTCCAAGCCAAATTTCTGCCCTCATTTTCATGCAGTATAGTCACAGCACATGAATGATTTGGGACACAGGCAGTCTCAGGTGAAAGCAGTGCCTCAGGATATGCAGGGGTGCGTCCATCGACGCCTCTGCTGGTCACCAGCGATTCGCACCTTGTTCAAGTGCGAAAATAAAGGCCACAAGAAGTTATCTCAGCACTTCTCATTCAGGCACACCAATACGCTTTTACAAAGGAGATCAGTGCTTTTAATTTGCCTTCACGGAAGCAGGCAGAAGAGGGCGGAATGATTTTCCCAGTGTTTTAAAGCAGACTATGGGCAAAGCCAGCACTGCTACACTGACATCTGACTCCCGGTCTAACGCACTGGACCAAACTGCTTTTTCAGAGGCTCACCTGTGGAATCACAGAGCGTGGTTCCATGCCACCTCTGCTCTCTTTGCTAAGGGTGAATCTGCACAAGACGGCTGAGCACTAGAAGCTCTTTGTCGCCAAAATAAACCCTTTCTGGAGTCCCTCTTGACAGCTTCACGGCAAGTTTGCCCCTGTCCTCTCCGCACTGTTAGAAAGACACCAGAACTGTTACTGCAGCCTGGGAACACATCGGAGGCAACAACAGATTGTCTCTTACCTGCTTTAATAGGATATATGCAACAGCTGCTGCTGCTGTGGGGACCAGATTTCTAACGTTCTCCTTTCCTATTGCTTTCCTTTCCTGGTGATAACTGCCAGAGATAGCAGGGTCTGGCACTCATCCAGGATCTTTGTTCCTGAATACCACAAACAAAACCTCTGCATGAGAACATTCACACCCAGACATGCCGATTGTCCCATCTGACCCCAAGCCCAGCATCAATAACCTCATCCCAGTACTCCTGTCTCCTCGGGTGCACGTATTGCAGGGGAGAGTGGGAACACACTAGACTTCTGCAGGATGCTCGTCTGAGGCAGTGACTATTCAGTGAGTATTACCGATCGAAATATAAGAGCTGCTAAATGCTTAGCAATCCCCTCAGGCTATGAGCAGCAAGTCTGCGTGTAACAACCGGGTACCACAGCAACCACCCATTCTCTCCCTTCCCCGTGTGAGTGCCCAGGTATGCCCTGGCTACCGAACCAGGCTGCAGGCCCATCCTGCCATGCTGGAGCAGCCCTTCTGCGCTGCCACGCAAGAAAATACACTAACGCGTGGTTCCTCTCTCCCCCAAATCGTGGGTCATCTCTCCCGGGGGAATGGGGTGGGAAAGGAGCACCGTGTCACAACTGCCCTTGGGCCAGCTCTAAAGGGACATGGGGTACACAGCATGCAGTCACTGCCTGCTGCACACCTGACAAACTTGTGCACCAGCGTGAATATGAGGAAATTGATTACTGGAGCAGGCAGCCCACAGCGTCCTGTGCAAACCCACAAGCTCAGACCAGTCTTGATCAGGATGGGTAGGCCACAGAACCCCAGGGCTGCTTTCCATTAAACATAAGGCATCTGAGGGCATGAGCAGCCTAAACCTGGAATTTTTCAGTGTGTTTTTTGTTGCTGCTAATCTGACGCAGAAGTTGGGAATCAATGGAAGATGATGTTGCATTCTAGCTTGGTTTACTTTTCCAAGGATTCATCCAGCTGAATGCCAAACACATTTCTAAGTGGTTTTGACATGGTTCCTTATTGTGTCTGTCTAAACTCAAAGAATCAGACTCGCCTCAGCTCTCTTCAGCCAGGAGGAAGGTAGCTAATGTAGTCATTACTTTTACCAATTATCCAAAAGGAATGAAAATGGTGGATAGTATGTTTTTTTTTTTTTTGTGGGTGGAGTGTTAAACCACTCCTAGACTTTAAAAGTATATCTGCATCATCCTGATGGCAACTCTTCTGTTGGGAGCTGAATGCTATACAGAAAAATTTAAAAATGGCCACAGGGATATCTCCAGTAGTGGCAGGTAACGCTGAAGTCAAACCAGAAGGATCTCAAGAGAGATGGAAGTTGTCCTTCACTGCAGTGTATCTGATGCAGTAGCCTTATGCCCAAAGTAAAGCTGTTAGCTCATTCACATCCCTTGGAGTGAGTGTGAGATGAAAGACAAATACCAGAAAATGCTGAGTAGCACTGCTAGCATATTTAATCTTCCATGTTAGCTATTTCCTTATTTTTAAGTTTTCACATGGCCATTTGCTTGAAGAGACAGACCTGTGGTCTTTTCAGATGCCTTAGCTTGCATTGAACCTTTCACCACAGCAACTTAATAATTCGAAACCATTTTGGTACCTCTCCATCCCACTGCTGTTTGTAGACAGGCACACGGAGCAACCTTCCCTGCAACGCACACGCCACACTAATACACACAAATGTGGGCTGTTCTGCCTGGTATAATTGTTAATTTTCCTTAGCTTAGTCCCCACCCTTCAAAAGTCAGACAGACAGAGACATACAAGTTTTTTTAATATTATTCCAGACAGTGATGCTGGTTGAATAAGCCATGGTCTAGAAAAAAAAAGTATTTTGTACTATGTCTACATCATTACTCATATACTAATCCTCATTCTTTTGTTCCTATTCTCCATTATTTTAATGAGACTTCCTGATTGAGCAAGAACTTCTCATAGGAATAAAGTATTAAAAAATAGAGATTTTCCTGTGACTGCTTTTGAGTCTCATGCCCACAAAGTTGTAATCTCAACATCAAAACCTTCCTCTTTTGAAAAACCTGCTCAAGGGAAAGTGTTGCAACACCATTGTAGCAATCACAAAAACACCTTCTTAATTGCAGAATTTCTGAAAAATTACTCTTGTCCTCTATCCACCATTCAGATGTTATAGTTCACCTGAGAAGATATAACTTAAAACAGGCTCTGGTCTATAGGTACTTCACAGTCTTTGAAATACAAGTACTGCAAAGGAATAATACTTTTCTTCACAACAAGTGTTTGCTTCTCACAGAAACAGCACTTAGTGATCATGGGATAAGGATGGGTATGTCTTCAATAAGACTTTTTGAAAAAGCACAGCTACTAAATGGGCTTGTGCTCCCTCACTTGGTTCTCTTTTATATTTTCAACTATCAGACACTGGTGTAAGAGGCTTCAAAGAGCACAACTCCTTGAAGGACAGAATTAGAGGAGAGTAATTTAAGAAAGATTTATTTTTTTCTCTAAACACCAGCCTCAGGTAATCTCTGTGATAACTCATGCATGTAACCAACTAAACCTCAGTCTAGCAGTAACAGAGACTTTTCTAGATATTTCCAGATGCTGAGTTGCCAGCAGCCCTCATTTTTTTTTTAGGGGGAAGATCCATTCAGACCACCTGAGCCTGTCCCCTTCTTTCACCTTTGAGCGAATTCATCTGACCGCACCTAAAGCTGTGTTGCACATGTTGAGATACAAACCCTGATGCCAGCACACAGCCAGGGTGGAAATGGGCAGAACCAAGCCTGAATGGGTGCTGGGGTGGGCACTGGCTGTTCCTGCAGAGCAGCTCTCCCATTGCCTGTCCTTGGCATCCAGCATGTCCCCACAAGTCCAGCTCACTCCCTCTGGGAGAAGCAAGATTTTCCTGAACCGCCCTCTAAATTCAGCTCCTCTAATACAGGACTGTAACCTTCCCATATACAGTAGAGTTAGTTTATGAGTCAAGAACAACTCAGAAAAACTTCCTGCAAAACATATCAAAGGAAGCTACTAGAACTGAGACCTTTTCCTTTTTCTCCATCAGATGTTTAAACACAGGAGGTGCAGTTTAGCTCTCTTATGACTGTCAGCAGCCTAACAGCTCAAGAAGATGACACGCATTGCCTTAAATCAAAACACTTTGTTTTAAATAAGTTTCTTGCTTTTTTCTGAGTTCTATTCCTTCTTTCCAGGTTCTGAGGTCTGCTTTTAAGCTCAACAATCTTGAGTTTATTTTAGTTAAACATTCACCCCTGCACACACACATTTTTGCACTCACATACCCCACTTAAATGAAAATTTCTGGTGGAAAATGATGAAATTGAGCCTTTGTACATTTTTAAGGAGGGGTGTTGGGTGTTGGGGTTTTTTTTCCTCTGTTGTGGCAATCTCATCTTGAAAGAAAATATTTTCTTCTGAGGACTGCTCTCCCATCCTACTGGTCACCTCCCTTCCCTGGTCAGGTGGGATTACTTGTCTTGCCAGGCAAACAAGAAAACAGACAAACCAGAATTTCAGAGCAAATCATTCTTGCACGCACCTGGTCAGACAAATTCCTGTTGCTGTACAGGGTTAAGAGGTGAGCATTTCCATCCTACCACAATTGTTCATCAGCTCCTCTCCATCTTCCTGAACACTGGCAGCTGGACTGTGGTGGTGGGGAGACTACCCTTCCCTGTTTGGGAGGCAGCTTGTGGCATTACTTTCAGGAGTGGGATCATCCAGGAGGTGCTGGCCAATCCAGGGGTGGGCCAAAGCTGGCAGTGTGGGCACTGTGACAGAGGTGGGTGAAGGGACTGGTGGTGGGTTCCATGGTGCTGCTGGGCACTGCTGTGCTGCTGAGGCACAGTGGGGGCGAGTGGTGGGCAGTGGGGGCTCTCTGAAAGCCACGGTGCTGGAGTGGGAATGTAGCACACTTCTGTCAAGGTAAGCACCCTGCCTGAGGGACAGGTGATGCCTTAAATGGCTACCTAGAAACAGAGACTAGACAGGAATAAAAGAATAAAGGAGGGATTTATTTGAAAGGCTTTCAGAGGTACACTCTGGGCTCCAGAGGGTCCTGCCTCAGTGCATCCCAAAATGGACAATGATAGGTCACGAGTTCTTCACACTTTGATATCAGCATAAATTCACCAACCAGAACCCAGCCAAGGATGGAATTTCTTCAAGCTTTCTCCCCCTCCCCAAGATGATGGTTTATAGTTCATGGTCTGGGTGTCCTTGGAGAGCAAGTTGGAGAGGCTTTGTTATGTCTTATCTTAGCATAGAGAATAGCACTTAACAAGCTACAGGAAACTTCAGAGTTACACTAGCAGTAGAGGATTTGAAAAATATAAAAGTTAAAACCTAAGGCATCACAGGCAGCACTGGGGGCATGTCCCACATATAAGTTCTGCAGCCCACTTATATGTGACCCACCTCAAGCCCTGCATGTTTCCCAAACATAAATATATGTCCCCAGTGCCCAGCAAAAGTTACATTGATTTCAGTCATGTCTTGCAGAATAACATTCCCAAGGATAGGAACAGTTCAGGCAGATTTCTAAAGAGCAAACTCCTGCGCATCAGCTTGTAAAATGCAGGAGAAAAGCTCAGATCAGTTGGTGGGATAGGAGTGTGAAGAAATTGTAAGGAAATGCTGAAGGGGAAGCACAGGTTGTTTCTGGGGGCTGGTGGAGATTAGCCTGCTGGCAGCTAGGATTGACCCTGGAATCACAACTACAGCACTTGGAAGGTCAAGGCAAATCAGGCAGCCTTTTATGCTGCAAGATTTCCAGCCTGATGTTGGTTTAAGCGTGCATGTTACAGAAACGTGGATGCAGTGCCTCATGTTGTGTTAGCTGCCTGTCTGTCTTCATGACCTGTGGCTGTGATGCCAGGAGGAAAGGGAATGGGATGCCTCTTGGAGCCCACATATGCAGAACAGCTCACGGTGGAATTGTAATGGCAAAAAGCCTGAAAGGAACAGCTTAGAGGGGATGTTGTCTTTGGGGTTGTGTTGCCTTTGTCCTATGAGGGAGGTCCAGGCTCTGATCAATGTTTTTCCTTCCTCCAAACCTCCACCACTAAGAAATGGCATGAAGTTAAAGGCCTCAGAGGGGCTGACCTGTCTTTCCTATGGCTGTCTCCACACCTGAGCAGCACAGTGCTGCTGGTGGCTGTTCTTCAGACTTGGTGGCAGCAAACTTGTTTTCACAGCAGTATTGTTGCCACGAGGTGGCTCTTTCCAGTTCCTGGTTTTCAGGGACAAAACTCTGCTGACCTTGATGGAATGGGAGATAAGAGCTGAACAAAAGTAGAGTGAGCAATCCATGACGAAATTTATTTTATCTTTCATAAGCAGCACCATTTCTCAGATAAATTGTCTTTTTAAGAATAGCAGCCCAGGAAATTTCTGAATCTGAAATCAGTCGCTCAAGACACTATTTAAAGAAAAATATGATAAATTAATTTTTTTACTCCATATTGAGCTACACTTTACCCTACTTTTTAATTAACTTACAAAGATGCCTAGTTTGCTCAATTTGGGAGATGGTGAATAATGTGAAGTCAGTAGTTTTGTATTCCTGGAAGGCAGTGCCTTCCAGTATTTTTGTGGATGTCCTGGGGTCATTCCTGTTTTGTCAGATATCTTTCTGCTTTGCCATTGTATCAGCATTTTCCAAAACTTCCCACATTCCACATTTACTGCCATCTGTTATAACAGGTTTTTAATTTGGGATGGTAATGCACATCCCAGGATATTTAAGTTTATCCCCTGCCATCACTGCCTCTTTTTCATAAAGTGTTATCTTTACCTTAATGCTTTCTGTGAAAAAGTAATACTTTTCTGAATTTTCCCTGGGACAAAACCACACTTTCCATCATGTTGCTTTATTTGATAAACCAAAGATATAGAAGGGGAGAAATAAAGTCATGAAGTTCTGCTTATAGCTGACCCACATTGCTGTTTATAGCAAAGTGCTATGGTGGTTCTGCAGTTGGGTCATACAGTCTTTTTTTTGCATTTGTTTTGAAAGTCACAAGTTGTTTTTTGTAGCGTGGCACTTGGTGTGAGTTGGCATGGCACTTAGTATGGGGGGCATTCCTCAGGGGTTGGTATTGGGACTGGCACGGTTTAACATCTCTGTCAGTGACATGGACCGTGGGATTGCATGTACCCTCAGCAAGTTTGCTGGTGACACTGAGCTGTGTGGTGCAGCTGACACTCTGGAGGGAAGGGATGGCGTCCAGAGGGACTGGGACAGGCTGGACAGGGAGGCCTGTGTGAACCAAATGAAGTCCAACAAGGCCACGTGCAAGGTCCTACACCTGGGTCAGGGCAATCCCAAGCACAAACATGGGCTGGGGGAGAATGGATTGAGAGCCAACCTGAGGAGAAGGACTTGGGGCTGTTGGTTTATAAGAAGCTCAGCATGATCCAGCAAGGTGTGCCTGCCGCCCACAAAGCCAAAGGTATCCTGGGCTACATCCAAAGCAGTGTGGCCAGCAGGCTGGGGGAGGTGATCCTGCCACTCTGCTCTGCTCTGGTGAGACCCCACCGGCAGTGCTGCATCCAGCTCTGGGGTCCCCAGTGCAAGAAGGACATGGACCTGTTGGAGCAAGAAGATGCTCACAGGGCTGGAGCACCCCTTCTATGAAGACAGGATGAGAGAACTGGGGTTGTTCAGCCTGGAGAAGAGAAGGCTCTGGGCTGACCTTGTAGCATCCTTCCAGTAGCTAATGGGGGCCTGCGAGAGAGCTGGAGAGGCACATTTTATCGGGGCGTGTAGGGATAGGACAAGAGGGAATGGCTTTACACTGTAGGAGAGTGGGCTTAGATTGGATATGTGGAAGAAATTGTTTACTGTGAGGTTGGTGAGGCACTGGACAGGTTATCCAGAGGAGCTGTAGATGCCCCATCCCTGGAAATGTTCAAGACCAGGTTGGATGGGACTGAGAAACCTGGCCTAGTAGAAGATGTTCTCAGTGAAAAGCAGAAGGTAATAATTAATGACAAGCAGAGGATAAATTCTTACCCATTTATATCCTGGGTAGGTCCTGTGATCAACCTAAATCTTTACATATTATTATATAACATCATAGGCTATAATTGTGTTTTAATAACTCCTTCCAATTATATCATGCTTTGTTCTGTTAGTCTCTTTCCTTAAACCAACAAAACCACAAACAAAGAAACCACAAAAACTGAAGCAAAAAATCCGGTATTTACCACTAAATTAATGTGAAGGTATTATGGGTTAGTGGCCAGTGTTCAAATAGCACTTGGAGGGCAGTGCTGGTTGGGAAGGTTACATGAATGATCATGTGCAGTATTATACTGAGCCTGTTGCAGACAAGGAATTTTACTCCTAAAATGAAGTCTTTAGGTCTTTTGGGCTGACGTCTTGTCTGTGTCATGAAAGCTGCTCTCAGTGAAGAAACTTGGCAAGGTTAGCAGCCAGGCATCTGTCGATGTGTATTCCAAGGTATTTTATCCCAGTTCTGTGGAGAAAGGTCTCAGAGAGTGGACATAAACCCAAACAAAATGCTGTTTAAAAAACTAACTATTTGATTTTCTGTTACCTAGTTTCAGGTGTTTCAGCCCAGGATCCGTGCCCAACACATCATGGGGAGGTGACCTGGAAGTGGTGAAGTGGATTGATATGAAGGAAGTTGTCATGGTAATGTGTACATTTTTCTCCATTTCTGCTTCCTGTGCTAGCAATAAATATTTTATTTCAAGAACCCTTAATCCATAACATAGTTACTTGTGTTGATGAGAAAAAAAATTGAGGACTTCAGTCAGCATCAATGACAGCAGTTTCACATTGATATAACTACACTGAAATCAGTGGGAATACACAAACATCACCCAGAATTAGTTTGTGGAAAATCTAGTGTGAGTAAAAGTACTGGTTTCTCTTCACTGACAGAGGAAATTCAACTGGTATTTTCAGGTAACAATACCCCAGCCTACAACATCACTAAAAGCAGTCAAGAGAATAGCAGCAGCAATCTCAATATCTGCTGTGTCAGAGCATAAACTAATGAGACAGGATTTTTGGGGATGTTCTGTAGATGCAGCTTGGGTTGGGTTGTCTCACACTGTCTGCAAATGTCACCTTCCACTTGACACTTGGAGGCCAAAGTATGAAGGATCCAAAAGGAGACATCAGGGAAAATCTCCTTTTGAAGCTGGAAGAGCTTTTTATTTTTGTTGTTTTTAATGGGATGTTTTCCAGCCCCAACTTTTGTCTTGCTACCCCATCATTGCTATCTTTTTCTACAAAAATACAAACACAGCCATGAATTCTTGGCACCTTTGTGTCTAAAAGTATCATGAATCACAGTCAGCAAGATCTTAAACACAGGAGTACAACTTCTGGCTATACCTACAGATATAGTTTTGTCAAAGACACTAGTATGTACTACAGAGAATAACAGAAAACTACTGGAAATGGAAAAAAGATGCTGCATTTCCCAGATCATACCTGTTCATCAAATATCTGTTGGGACAAGGTTTGTAATAGCAAACAGAATCTTTTACTCGATCAGTGTGCATGGTTAGAAAAATCAGATAGGATCTAGGCACAGGAGTCCATGTCTGAAAAACAGGGGTTTGCATATTTGCCTTACTTTCCTGACTAACCGAACTGGAAAAAAAAATTTTGAAAAATTATTTTCATGCAGATTTTGGTTTGTCAGTGTCCTTAGATCGTCGTGTGTATGGACACAGAGGGAGAGATGGAAAGTGGGGAAGGTAAGTATTTTCAGGATTGAAAATGCAGTAACTGAGCTGTGGCAGCAATGTAGTGATTGTGTTTTGTATTTTGATGTGGAGTAAGACTTCTTCCCAAGCTTACTCCCTTTCATGGCATACAGTGGTTGATGCAAACAGTGAACCTGGGGGTTTGCTTGGTCACTTTCATTCCACAGTAACAGCCACTAGAGGGAGGCCATCCAACGTCTGAGCAGATTTTCCCTTCAAACTCTTTGGAAAGCACACAAAACCTCAACAGATCAAGCATGCTGCAGAGGAAAAAAAAAAAAATTTGGGGCTTCAGAATATTTTAGCAAACAGAAGACAAAAATTACAGGTATCAGTCATCATGTCTTACAAAACAAAGCAAGGAAGCAAACCTGTGAATGTTTATTGCTGCAGCTATTGCAGTTGTATTCACATGGCATGTCAGCAGCACTGCTGGGTGACCCAGCCAGCTGCACAAAGCAGTAAAAATCGGGATGCTTAAATCTAGGGAGACTGTGTGCTGCCCTCCTGCCTTTCTTCTGAGCAAGCAGTGATGGCTCAAAGAATACCTCTTGAATAACAGCAATTTGCCACCAACTTTATGAAAACATTGCAAATTTCAGGGTCTTTTAGCAAACTGGATTGCAAACTGCAGCAGTTCCGTAACAGAAACACAATACATCTGGATGTCCTGAAGCGTGGCTGGAAACCTGCAGGGAAGGTTCTGAACAGACAGGATTTGCCTCAGTCAGCTCATTCTGCTTTTGTAGCTGCCAACACCTAATGATGCAGATTCCTGCAGAAAGGCACCAAAAGTTTACCTCCAGAGAAGAAACTCTGTTTAGTATTCTGAAGAGGGGAGAAGAGGGCTTTGCTCTCTTGCTGTCAAGGTGGCAGCTGCAGACAGAAGTATTTCAGAGCCAGTAATTATTTTAAAGAGGGAGTTTTAGGAAGGTCTAGCGACTTAAGAGAAGTCTGGGACTAGTACATTCCTACCTTGGTCTAAAAACCTGAATATCTCCCAGACTGAAAAATCCCAAATAAAATAAAGGCATGCTCACCATTTTGTTTGAATATTCTAAGTAGACCAGAGTACTGACAACATTGTATTTCACTGTTCAGACTCCAGAGGCAAATAGCAAAATATCACCCAGCAGCAGAAGCAATAAGCTTGGCATTTGACATTTATGGATATAACAGCATGTTGCACTCTGAACCCGAAGAAACACAGATATTTTATGGGTATACAGATATATTATGGGTTATATCACCTGTTTAAGCAATGACCCAGAAAAACATCACAGATTTCTGTCCAGATGTTTTTTAACCGTTTTTTTAAAATTTTGTTTTGTTTTGTTTTCATGAATGCTACTCCAGGTTATGCTTTTCTGTGAGTAAATTAATCTGTTTTCACTGTGTGACTGACTTTTGGGTGCAACACCTGTCTCATCAGTCTCCTTTTTTTTGTAGAAAGAACAATACGGTTAATCACTGCAGAAGAGACAGAACAATGATTTATGGCAGCTGAGCAGGAGAAGTGCATCAAAACCAGTGAGACCTTACCATGTTGGTGTTACTTTGAAATAACAGTAAGAGACAGGGAAAGATGAAAAGCAGGAGAGGATGGCTGGTAAGCAGGAGGTTAAGGAAGGTTAGACTCCCCCTCACAGCAGTAACAGCAGTGATTCAATTCAGCAATTGTGGTGCACCTCCATGGAGGGAGTTTGGGCTCCTGTACCTGTACCTCCTTGTCTTCTATAAATATGGCAAAGGAAAAAAAAAAAATTATTTCTGAATTGAGGATGTCTTTCTGAATCAGTATAAACAAAGAAGAAAAGTTTTCAGTGCTGTTCAGTCATTCACTGAGACCCTGACTAGGATGGGGCATGCAAAGAACACTGCTGATCTCTCTAATGGGATTTCCAAGCAAGTCAGACTTTCAACTGAAGTCAGTTCAACTTGCTTAGGCAACTCACTGGGTGCCTTTCTGCTTATTTTCTCCTAAACACTTTTAGACACCTTGTTCAAAGAGCTGAAATCTCACTGTAGGATGTAAGGTATGCAGAACTGCAGCCTTTTGACTCCAAGGACATTAAACCAAGAACAGGAACAGGTTGTCCAGGGAGGCTGGGCAGTCTCCATCTTTGGAGGGGCTCAGGATCCCACTGGAAAAAGGTCTGAAGCTATGACAAGTATATCTGCACAGGCTGCCATCACTTTGGGATTAGGATTCATGCTTATAACTTAAAATCATCAGTTCCCTTTCCTCAACCTTCATGCACTTCTAGCATCAAGGATGTTTTTACACACTGTGTGATGCTGTACCAGCAGCTCCATGACTGTGCAAACTACTGTACCTGGTGTAGATACTGCAACACTTTTCCTTAATTCCCTAATCTGAGATATTCAATATATCAAAGATGAAATACAGAAGCAGCATGTGTTCCTCCTCTGTCACTCTGTGTGTGAGGTAGGGAGGAGAAGGCATTTGGACGAGCTAGCATGGCACCTCCTGCCAGTGGTGGGGAGGAGACATCGCCATTACTTCACTCTTTACCTTAGCCTAGCACAAGCCCTGAACTCATCATAAGGGTTTGTTTAACCCTCTATTGTTGTGAGACATGGAGTACTCTGCTGGGCAGCTCTGCACAACAGTAGCTGCCATGGGATGCACGAGCTGACAGGGCCAGTGCTTGCTCAACCTCAAATTAAGTGGAGCTTTCTCTTACAGGGGTTCCTATCTGTGAGATGTGGGAGCTGAGGGTTTCTTCACAAGCTTTTACCTTCCTCAGACACACTATTTCTCCAGGTGCAGTAAGCACCATCAGGTGCTTGTTTTCCACCCCACAGCACAGCGCTGTGAAGTTAACAGGAGAGCTGAGATATGGGGCAGCTTACAGGGCCTAACCCAAGCCAGCAGAATAACTTGCAGGTTTCATGCAATTTCCCTTTTGGCTGGACACACTCAAATACTACCAGAATTCCCCACCCCTGGGAAGATGTATGTTCTGTGTCTGCCTTTGACATCAGAGGTGTGCCCAGCAGCCAAAAATGTCTGGCAGCACGTGCCAGGCTGCAGGGTTTGTGAGAGAGCCCCTGGGAGCACAGGGTCCAAGGGAAGCAGGATGCAGCACTGTGCCTCCTCCTGCTCCCTGGAGGGCTTGAGCCTGCCACTGCAAACCAGGTACCTGCACAAATGCTGCTCTAGGGCTCTGTTCTGGGGGCTTCAATAAATTCCCTGGCAGCAGGTCCACAAGTGTCGGAGTCCAGGGAAGCCTGAAAGTTTCTCCCGCTCCTCTGGTGGTTTCTTTATATCCCCAGAGCTCCTCAAAAGTGGCCTAGCCAGCAACCTAGGCTTTTGGAGAAGCTCCCTCCACTTTTGGGAGAACCTGAATGCACCAGAGAGGTGAAGAGATTTTTGTTTAGTGTACCACAGAGAGTTTAGTTGTAGTTTTTAGGATCTTGCTCTATGTATTACATGGGGACAAGATGGAGATTTTTGGGTGTGGTTTTTCCTTCTTTCTTCTTCTCCTCTCTCCTCATT
>VZTN01021326.1:621772-732400 GCA_013400515.1 Erpornis zantholeuca | reverse complement strand
GGGCCCGAGGCTGCGGGGCGCTCAGCCGCAGGGTCCCGGCTCGCTGCCGGCATGGCTCCGCAAGTCCCCCTGAGCCCTGTTGCCATCGAAACGGTGCTCGCCGAGGTCTGCAAAGTATCTTTAAAACCCCCCCAAACTCCTCAACCTAACCCCTAATGCTTTGCTTAGATTGTTTCTGTGAATTTACTAGTACGAGAAACTCGCAGAGTGCTTTCGTTTGGTGTGCAGGCTGATTCTGTGCGTTCTTTCGCTGACTGCTTTATTTTTTATTCAAGGCAGCGTCCCTTCTCTAGCTGCCGGTCTTCTGTTCGGCGGCTTAGCGGGACTAGGCGCTTACCAGCAGTCCAAAGACCCAAAGAATGTGTGGCTTTCCCTCGGTAAGTTTGCTCGGCAGCCGAGTACTGTGTGTTACTGGTAGCGGTGGGAACAGTAACCTTTTTACTTGAACATGTTTCAGCTGCCCTGTGCCCTTTTACTTATACAAATGTCGTAAGTGGTGGCAGAACCTCCTGCCCACAGCCAGGGGGTATTTGTGTAAGAGCACGGTACCTGGGTCTAAAACCTGGATTGTCCTCTTTGAATCCAGAGTTGGTGAGAAATGCCTCTCTCCCCAGCCAGATTAGATAATGCGTTAAAACAACTCTTTAGGTGCAGAAAACATACGTGGAAAATTTTTGGTTGTGAAGCAGCATTTTTAGCCTGTGGTGATGGAATAAGCACTATTTTTGCAATAGTGACAGCACTGTGACAGGTGGTATGTGGCCTTATGGAACCCCGGTTTGCACAAGCATCTCAGAGGAGCAGTACATGTTTAATGCATCATACACTCTGGAAGAAACAGTATGTGAAAGAAAAGAGGCAATGATCTATTCTGCTTGCTTACAGTAGAATGTACAAGAAGTTGTAGGTGTAGCTTGCAGTTAACTCTTCAGGGGAAGGACAAGGATGAAATCCCTGTGGAAAGTATAATGTAGCACTGAAAGGGATCAGATGAACCTCAGGGACTTCCACTGCTGCAGGTGTGTAATACCTGGTTAAACCACTGCCAGGAACTGATCGTGCCTTTGGGCACTAGGGTATCCTAGATGACCTCTTGAGGATCTTGCTGGTTCTGTAACTACTCCATAGTGTTACTAGTATTGTGATACTATAGCTTTGCAGTGATATAGGACTAAGGTGCTGAGAAGCTCTATGAAGCCACTGTAGAGGACCAAACTGCATCGTCAGGAAGGAATGAAATGTAAAATGCAGCTCAGTGTGAAGCACAATTTCCCTTTGTGAACCATCCTTCCACTCTGGCACGCTACGGGAGTGGCTGTGTATCTCTGGCACGGGTTTTTAGGCAGTGTCATGGAAGAAGGATGAGCAGCTTTTGTATATCTGGATGTGGTGCATGGAGTGCTTTCAAATGGACCTCTTGAAAGCAGTGATGTATCACAGTCTAGTACAACTCCTCGTTCAGTCCTGCATTCCTCCTCCACCCTCCTTGCTACATGCAGCTGTGGCTCCCGCAGAGCTTTAATCTGGTCACAGTACCTCAGGGGTAGAAATGCAGAAATAGAACCTTGACAGAGCATCTCTAGAATACCTTTGGCCATCTGATGCAAACAAACTTGAGGCTCTGGAGAAAGGTATACAGCACTTCCACCTGCCTTTCTCCAAAGAAACAATGATCCTGTAAATTTCATGTGAATGTTGATGGAATTCCTTTTCCACATTTAGAGATAAAAAAATTTGGAGTAAAGTATAAGATGTTAATTGCTCTTTCAGTTTGGATTGCTTTCTGTTTTCTAATTGTATTTTCAAGTGGGGTCGCTTTCTCTCCAGTTGTAGTATTTAGTGCCACTTTCCAGTTCAGAATGTTGCAGAGAAATGGGAAGTGTAAATAATATTTACCTCCCACACAGTGATTACTGTCACCATCCTAGCTTTCTGGGATGGGTTTGAGCCTGCCTGTATTCGAGAGAATAATCATTGTCCTGCAAATAAGGGTTGAGGGAGAGCTAGTGATCTGCTCAGAGGATAGGAGTTTGTGGGTGATCACTGGTCTCAGCCCTGGTGAGATCTACTCGCTTCTGCTGAGCAATGGAACATGCTTACCCAAGCTCCTGAGAAGCTTGTAATGACAGCTTTCATGTTCAAGAAAATCAATGAATTGTTTACTCAGAGAGGGAGGCATTCCTGTCTGTACATGTAGGTGTGTTTGGTTGGTGCTGCTCAGTGTCCAAGTGTGGCAGTGCTGCACTGGCCTTTCTGTGTCAAATGGTTCTGACTGGGTTTCTTTTCAACAGTGGCATCTGGCACCTTGTCTACTGTTATGGGAATGAGATTTTACAACTCCAAAAAGGCGATGCCTGGGATAATTGCCGGTGCCAGGTAACCAATTGAATGAACATTTTATTTAACTTATTTGTGGATTACATTGTTTTAAAAATGTTACACTGTAAGTTCTGTGAAAAATGAAATCTTCTGGTGGTGTTCAGCTAAATGAAATTATGTCAATGTTTTCTCCCATCTCATTCTTTATGGGATTTTTGCCTCCACCTCCCTCTTTTTATAACAACTGTTCTGTTCCACAGTTTACTGATGGTTGGACGGCTTGGATTGCAGATGATGGAAAAACCTCTTAAACCATAAATCTGTATGAAGTGGCTTGAAGATATGTGATGGAGAAGCTCAAAAATGCAACCGCCCAAGTGTGCTGCACAGAAGTGGGAAAGGCACTGCTACCTGTGCATTGTACTTTTCATATCGTATTGCACATGGGTTGTGTTTTTAAAGGACCCACATAGAGAGCCTTTGTCATGTCTTCCAAAATGGTATTTGTCTTAACATTTTCTGCACTAAAAGCAAGCAAGAAAATATGAGTATAACATCAGTTTAGTTTCTGATCCCATGACTTAGTGTAGGCAAAGACCTCCTGGCCCTTGAATTCAGACAGTTGTAGCATTGAGGCTTAAACGCACATCCTGACTTGTCCTTCTAAAATCATGTATACCTCTAAAACCAGGGGAGAGCAGTGGCCGATTTGTCACTAGTAATTATTACAATAAACATGCTTACAATGTTCCATCTCCCCTTCCATGCCAGTTTATCCATTCACAGTGTTTGTCAGCCAGGGAGTTTGTTCTTCCAGCACCTGGTCCACAAAACACAATCACGGAGCCAGCAGTCGAGGCTCTGCTGTAATGCAATAAATGCATACCCATGCCTTGCGATCACTTGTAAGCAACAGTGCTCAGCTCTATGTCACTCATTGCAATTTTACAGATTACCACTCATAAATCGAAAATGTGCTTTATTAGGTAATGCTGAATTGTAGGCACAGCTTTATTAAAATGTTACTTTAAATAAACTAAGAAATTATTATAGCAAACTTTTGTGTTCTACACAACTTTTTTTGTCTCTAATTGGTCTCCTGGATCGATACAGTTTGGTGCCTTTCCTGCAGGGTGTCTGGATCTATTTGCGAGCATGAACTGTATAAATAATCTATTCTATCCCTGAATCTAGTAACTTGTAAATATAAAAATCTGAACTTGGAGGGAGGTGGAGAGAACAAAAGCATGCAGAACACATATTCAGACAAGTATTATATTAAAGTTTTATAGTTTGGATTTTTTTTTTCCTGAGGGAATTATCTATTTTAGATTTAGAAAATGCTGCATGAAAGTTTATTTAAAGACCAAAGGGCTTATTTGATCAGTCTTTGTCCTCAGTTAAATCCCTTAATGCCTGAAATCATTCTAAATATAAACCTTCCATAAGGAAATATCCTGGAAGATACACATGGATGGTAATGTATCCCTTTTCCAGTCTCATTTAACTTGTGTCCCTTTTTGCACAGATCCTGAGCTTCAATTTCTTCAGTGTTTTTTCTCTTTGGTGCCTGATACTGAGAGAGATGGAAGCAACAGGGCTGGTCCATTAGATTGGTGAGAGTCTGGAGTTCCTCAGAATTCTCTGAGTATCAGGGTAGTACCTTGGCAGGAGGGTCACATCCTGTGGTTTTCCTTCCCTCCTCCCTTGTCGCAGCAAAACAGGCAGGGCAGTGACCTTGTGCTGCGTCAGCAGGAGGCGCAGAGCTAGGCTAGTGGCCATAGCCAGGCGTTGCCAGCAGGCCAGTGGTTTGCCAGGCAAGTCACAGGGATGGGGCAGGGCTGAGGTCAAGCCAGGATGCCAGGTCAATTAGACTAGGTTCCAGACCTGCAGGGACGTGGCCAGGAACAGCTGCAGCTCCAGCAAAGATCCCAGCAGCCCAGTCCCAGGCCAGACCACTTGGGTCAGAGCTGGCTTGAGCACACACAGTTGTATCTGGAGGAAAAGCTGCTCATTGCATCTTAGAGCCCTTGCTCATCACCCTGCAGAGTTCAGCTTCAGGTATTCACCTGTATTTACCTTTCCCTCCTACTTCCCTGCACAGAAAAAAGGGGTGTGAAAGACAGCAGATGGTTTGTTACATGTTACCCTTTTAAATGCTTAATCCCAGCTCAGGACCCAGCATTGGTAGGCAAGGGTCTCCCTTTCTGTGTTCTAATTTGAGAAAGTTAGTAAGCCAGACATTAGCATTTAAGACACTTCCCTTTAAACTGCTTTATGGGGTTTTGTTTGCCTCTTCATATTGCTGTTGAAGCAGTTTTCTTCTGTAGAAGTAGGATGCAAATATAAATGCATCTCCTGCAATAAACTGAGAACACCCACGACCCAGCACTTTTCTAATTGTATAATGCTGGTCTCAAATCAGGTAACTTGCAAATTTGAATTGCAGTTGTCTTTAACAGAATAAAGACAATAGAAAGCAGAAAGCTGGACTGGTAAGCTTTTAAACTTTTAGACCAAAGTTTGAACCTTTGCTGCTGTTTCATGAGCTTTGAAAAGCAATAGCTTGAATTGAGAACTGCTGGTAGAAGCCATTTAGAACTTGTGGTAGAACTCTCATGCTCAGGAGAAACAGCTGTAATACAGGCAAAGGGACAAGAGAAAAATCTTAGTCTTACATACTTTTTACCCCTTTGAAACTTTATCAGCATATACTAAATTTTTTAAGCATTTCTGCACTAGCAGTCCAATGTGTACCAATGAATCAGTAAAATGACTGTACAAAGCCTGTTAGCCTTTTCTTGCAGTTTGCAGCAAGAATTACTGAACACTTGTCGTGCTTTGCTTGTGGACAAGTAAAGACTGATATGGTTATGTCAAAGCCCTTTCAAGGTTCATTAGCATGCGACAAGGACATGTTTCTTCTAAACATATTTAGTGCCATAAATAGTACCTGTTTGTTTTTCTGCTCACGGACACGTGAGCTATGGACACATTATTAGTTAGTTCCTTGACCAGGCTGTGATTTTAACTGTCACTGGCATCTTGTACTAGAGATGAGTGACTAATTTATCTTGTTTTGTATTTATAAGATCACAGCGTTAATGCCTGGTCGAAACAGTCTGAGCGTGTCCTTCATTGCCATAACAAGTTACAGATATGTTCTACAGTTAAATTAAGATACATTTAAGTTGCGTAGGGACATCTCTTAGTACTAAGGGAATGAAAAATACTTAATCCTAGACCAACGGCAGTTGAATTAAACTCTTTAGTGCATTACTAACCAGACAGCCCTATCCTTGCATAGGTCTTAAAGTATTCAGAAAAAGGGATGTATTTTTAGATGCAATTTTCATAATAAAATATTTGACTTTTTGGTACAACTGTTTTAAATTTGCTTTCTAGGAAGTTAACGTAACTCATGTATTATGACACATCGAGTCAACAACAGGAATTTAAATTTTAATATCTGTTTATAAAAGCCATACAAATAAATTTCTTTTTTTACAATGCTTGAAGTCATCATTAACAACTTTACATCTTTAAAGAACATACTCAGTTTGTACTTTAAAATGGCAAGTTTAATGTCACTATGAAGTCTAAAGCATTTATTCTAAATGCATTTGTTAACAGAAGCAGCCCAGTTCAACATCCTAATAAACAGTTTACTGTACACTGCAAAATCCTTTGGGCAATCTTATTATAAAAGTTAGCATAAAAGCTGGGGAAAGTACTGAATGAGCATATAAACAGTGACATATTGAATTATTAAAGTTTTGTGTGTGTTTTCAGGTACCTAAGTTGGCCTTTAATACCTAAAACAGAAAGCAATTGGTCTTTGAACAACAGACCAATATCCTTCCTCATGTAGCTTATTCAATCTCTTTAGTTTAGTTTGATCACCCAATAAAGACATGTAGCAACAAGAGTTTAGTGATAATTTAGGCTTCTTTGGCTAATTCACCCTTAAAATGACAGACTGCAATGATTTAGGCTGCTTAAAAGGTCACTATGACCCTCTCTTGACAGGACAGAGATAAATCTCTATAGATCTTTGACCAAAAATGGCAATAAGTTAATTGAAACAGCAGAATCTAACTGTTAGGCTTCACTTCACAGCTTGGTAAGTCTAGTACTCTAAACAGTACTTGTTTAGCTATTTTCCAATATTGCTGTATCATTCAATAGCCCTATATCAGCCAGATTTCTAGATCTTCTTGTGTAGTATCTATCAGTGGATTGCCTATGTCCTACTACAAGGGTTTCAGTTCTCATTGCTACATGAATATTTGAACCTTACAGACCATGAGTAACTCTTAGTTACAAGTGAATTCTGAAATCCTTGCAGGAGGCTGATGTTCTTCACAAAGGCAGATCCGTGCTTTCACTCTCATCTTCCTGCTAAGGAACCAAACTAACACCTGGAAGCCTGGTGTTGCTCCGCTTCAGCCCTTCCTCCTGCTGATTGTGTGCTTCAAGCACATACCAGCAGCAGCTGTTGTACTGGGTGAACAACCCTAAGAGTTGTTCTAAAGAGTATGAGATCAGGAGATCTATCTGTAGAAAAATGTCAGAAATCTACTTATCAGTTTTGGCAGCATGTGTTGTACTTCACTGCATCTTACTTTACAGCGAAAATCTTACATTGTATTATAGGTACTATACAGGAAATAGAACACAAGCTCTTTTTTTCTTCTTTGCTATTGCATAGTCTTAGGAAAAGCTGGAGCAAATAGGCTTTTTGGGTTTCCAAATGCAGGAGAACTGAACACAGAGCATGTAATATCCACACAGGATGACATTTTCTATCTGTTCCCTCCATATTTGGCTGACCAGTCTGTTCTCCCATGTACTCGTTGAATTGTTGGGGGGTGAGTTAGGATATTCATGTTTTTTGCTGCTGAATTGAAAGTAGGACCTGGTAATGGAGGACGAGCAGCTTTGTTTTTCCAGGAATAATCTGAAAGGAATAAGAACTTAGAATTAATTATGACTAAAAAGGTATTTTACTCCTCTACAGAGAAAACAATGAGAGCTTACAGATGACTTATGGTCCTCAAGGATGCTAACGTAGCAGGCTGTTTTGGTCTCCTATATGTCATAAAACATCCTGAGTTGGAAGGGACCCACAATGATTGTAAAATCCAGCTCCTGGCCCCACACAGGAAAACCCCAAAGATCACACCATGAGACCATGCTGTCTATGCTTGTTTTCAGATAAAATTATTTTTTCCTATAGTTTGTGTGTATTATTCTCACCTACTGAACAGTTGTTTTGCAGCAAGCCCCCAAGAAAATGAGAATGAAATTCAGTGGAAAAACTGATGCAAATGCCTGCAACTCTGTATCTCTTATTACAAAACTACTACAGAACAAAAGTGTTCTTTCTTCTATCTCAAATATTAAAAAAAAGCATGTCATTATAACATTGATAAATTTATTAAGATTCAGACATCTTAGCCTAAAGGACAGCTTCTGGAGACCTCTTGTTCCTTTTGAGATTTTATGCCTTTTATTCCCCTCTTGCTTCTGGTGTACTTGGTGGCAAGTCTTCTTTGCTCCATTTCCCATTTCTCCATTGATTTAATAGGATTTATTCCAAGTCTGAAGGCTGTTTTTCTCTCTCAATATTGGCATCCACCTGATCTCAGGCACTAGCAGTAGTCCTGGCCTTCCTATTGAGATTTCCCCTTTTGATATTTCAGGTAGTTGCTGCTTCCTCAAGTTTCTCGTGATTAAAGTAATTGCCCTGCTGCAGGCACTGACATTTCTTCATGTTCATGACCAGTTCAGCCATTTTTCCAAGCCTTTAAATTCAGCCAGCTGGGACCTCTTTCATCCTGCTATACACTTGTTACACTTGTTTCCTTAGCATTCCTAAGGTAGATCCTACCCCTTCCATTCCTACTTTTGTAGTTTAGTCTTATTATGTACTGATACTCTTTAAAACAAAATTTAACATTTAAATTGAATGGGGTTTTTTGTGCCTAGGTATCATTCTGTTTCTTAGAGAAAACCACCTATTTTTGCTAGTGTTTTTCAACAGTGGATTAAATCTGTTAAGGAACAGGTGAGGATCAAGGGGGAACTTTTTAAAAGGGGGAACATCAACGAGCTGAAATTTGGGGTCAGGTCTCCACCTCTTTGAAAACTGTTTCTCTTTATTGTAGGCTGGCATTCCCTATCTTTCATCAGCAAGTATGATTCCAGCCTACACTATCTTGGCAATAAAGGTCACTTTTCCTGGCATTTTCCTCAGAAAAAATTGATCTTTTCTAGTACACTCACTTATTTAAATTATGGCATAAAAAAACTTCACAGAAAAAATTAAGAGAGCAAAACCAGTTGAGAGCATAACTTATTACATTTTGGATAATATAAAGCAAGGGCTCACCAAAAATGTTAATGTTCAAATACTGACATCTAGGAGATAAAACCTGCCATTTGCTTTGTTCTTATCTCTCTTCCCATACAAATCTGAAGACTTTAAGCTAAATATGAGTGCTTTAAGCAATAGGATTCTTGTTCTTCTCCAGGATATGGAAGAGTGTCTTAATTGACCTCCATCTACCAGCCTGGCTTCTACTATTATTCCATTTCTACACATATTCCATTTCTAATTACAGATTAACAGTAAATTTATTTCCCTTTGGAACACCACATGTGATTCCTTTTTTTTTTTTTACTATTCACAGCAATCTAGAGAGAGTTGCAGATTTTGTCCTCCTGTGAACTTCTTGATCCATGCATTGTGACAAACCAACTCTCACAGTGAATCAGATGATTGCAGTCCCAATTACATGACCCTTTACTACCAAGTTGTGAAGTTACATGTTTTTACAATTCTGCTTCGTTCATCACCACTAATGAACAGGAGTTTAACAAATGGTCCAAATCTTCTTTGCACCTTTTGTAATTATTTTCTCTTTTATCTAACAAATATTAATAGCAGTAGTTTCTCTAACTATCAGGACAGCCTCTAGTCACCTACATGCAGTTAGCTTCTTTTAAAAAGAATTTATGGCCTACAATTTTATTTACATAACTTGAGGAAAACCTTACCAAGGGCTAATACATCTCTTAGGAAGCGTGGAAAATGAACATTTCTCTTTGTCTTGGATATGAGTAGTAAAAGAATATTTCTTACCCGATACAGGTGCACCAAGAGGTGCTAGCTGTATCCGCTGTCCAGCTGATCCAACTTCTTTTTTATGAAAGGAGGAGGTATACAGTCCCAATGGGTTGTAAGTACCACTACTTACAAAGCCAGGATTTCCTGTTGACATTACAGAACTTTAGAATTTTGAGCTGCATTCAGAAAACTTTACCTACTTTTTATAGTCCCTTCAAATTATATTTGCAGTACCACAAGAGTATCAAGTATGAGTGTTCTTTAAAAACTCCCTAGTGCTCATCTCTTGAAAAACATTCTTTCACTGAATTCAGTCTTTGCTTTGTGTATTAGTTGGATCCTTTTCAGCACTTAGCAGACAGAAATTCAGCAGGAATAAAGAAAAAGAGCAGGGTGAACATTTTATTAGTACTTCCATTGAACTTAAGACCATATAGAAAAGTTTACACAGAGTCACAGAGAAATGTAGGATCTTACCTTTTGTTTACATCTACTTGCTTTACTGGAAGCTGGTTTAAGTACTGCACAGTACTACTCTTGTGCTCAGCATGTTTGGCCTAAATCTATCTAAAAGAATGGAATCCAACTTCTCTTGTGGAAAGTGGTGCACCACTTGAAGTTGACTTTGACAGTTCCCACACTTGAAGGCCTGTTATAAAAGTCAGACGCAATTATTCTCTCTCTTTAACCCTGGTTATAATTCTGTTTGTGCCTAATTTTGGTCCAGATCTTTCTTTAAAGCAGCACTACACTGGGAAAGTTGATGTAGCCATCCTCATTTGGAAGTTGAGAAGCATTGTGCAAGTATACACAAAATTAGTACTGAAATTAGTGTCCAGTGGAAGAGTGATCTGTTACAATACTTGCACTCCCTGATCCAAGAAAATTTCTTAACTTCTTCATGTCTGTCATCACTTGGGACAGTGTTAAGACTGTGCTGGCACAATGTCCAGAGAGAAATGCTTTTCTCTAGTGGTATGGTTCTGTGTTCAGTAGTTATTAAATTTGTGAAGTAGAAGTCTATACATGGTAGTTTATTTTGACCTTTATCAAGTGTGAGCACATTCATCACAGCTTCAGTGGTAGTTGCAGTAAAACACAGTATCTGCTTTGCCAGTTTTTGTCTCCTAAATCTGTGGCCTTTTTGCAATCCCACAGCGTTCTCTCTTCACACCAGCACTCCCAGACCTCTGTGATAATGTCAGAGCTCAGAGCCGTTCAACTATAAGGCACAAGCTAGGCTGCCTGGAATCCTGAGTTTTCTCCCTTTTACTCTAAGGTAACTCCATCAAAACCTGTGCAACCATGGCACTGTAAGTTCAGTGTAACGGGTAGAGAATCCAAATTCAAGAAATGGTGCAAGTCCTGAGTACTGCCATGAACAAGCCATCCCTGAGGGGAGATACACATGCTGCTTAGGATCACTTCTTCACCATTATCCAGTGACCTGCTGTGGATTATAATTAGGCTAATAAAATATTGTCTGCCTTTTAAAGCACAGTAAATTCCAAGAATCCAGAAGAAGCCATAATGAAGAGAGCAAAGCTTGACAAAAAAGATTGCAACTGAAAATGGAAGTATATAATTATCAGGAACCTGCATTATGAGTGTAATGCTTTTGCAAGAAACTGTAAAATATAAATAGGAAATGTACAAAGAACCAGGCTATAATTGCTATAAATTACCTTTTGGATCCTCTAATTTTTCATTCAACCTTTCTTTGCACGATAGCTTTTCAATAGGTATAATTAAGTTCTCATCTGTAGGCAAGGAAAATTAAAGGAAGAAAAAGATGGAAGGACAGAACTTTAGAAGAAAGGTATGAAGAACCAATCTAGGTGATGTAAAAGAAATGAGGAGGGAAGAAAAGCAAGCAAGAATGAATACCTAACACATTAGTAACTATAATGTCTTATCCTTGTTTTCTTAAGCAGGAAATGTTACTCCAACGAGTTACTTTACAAGGTCCTTTCCAATTATGGACTAACAATATGATTAACCAACAATGCAATCACATTCCATTTAGAATTTTAAGGACTTGGTCGTATCTGCAAAGTTGACTGATCATAAACTTAACAATCCTTCATAAATAAAGCATTTGTAACTATTTGCTCTTATTTTGCCTTAGAGCAATGTTGCAGCTGATGAAAAGAAAATCCCACTTAAATAAATGATACATAGTTATTGAAACACAGCAGTGTCAACTTTCAGATTGTCAATACAAAAGAGAAAAGTTATAATTTACAGGTATTGTATTTCCGTGATCCATCTATCCTGGTTTCATCTGTGTCTGTTTTAAATGTTGCTGTCTCCCCAGTATAGGAAACATCACATGCAATTTAAGATACTGATGGAAATAATACCAAGTATTTTCAAATATAAAAATTAATCAGTTTTAGTGCTTTGTTTTTTTAAATTCTTGGTAGTAAGACAAATGCAAGATTTCTACCATTAGTATTCTTCTTAATTTTATCTTCAGTGAAGTTCAGCAAGTAGATGTCAAGACTATTGATGAAAACTTTTGGAAGCACGTTTGCTTTTCTGTGCCTGATTCCCTTGCAAGATTAATTATGAATAAATTACTTCTGAGACAGATGGATACTCTATTTCAGAAAACAAAAAAACCCTACATGATGACTGCTTAAAAAAACCTCTTCTATTCCACAAAAAATTCTGGAAGGTGCTGTTACTTTCCCCACTTTCTAAAATCTTGCACATTAATTCAGATGAACAGCTTCAGCTTGCCTGACTTTCAGAGGGGAAAATCAGGTTTGTTGACACTGCAGAATGGCCACTAAAGTTCTGTTAAAAAAGCGTGCAAGCATCTGCACATAAACAAACCTTCTGAAGTTCTTGCTGCACAAGCATGTAGAGCTGGGAGGCTTATTGGCAATTAAGTATTGGAGAGTGACTCGTGTTAGCTGGACAATGGCTGCAGAGTTGTTAACAAGGTAACCTCCCGTAACAGGGGCAGTGTACCCAAAGTAGAGGGCTTGGTGGTGAGAAGACAGATTCCAGTCTGGAGTCTGATGCTTTCCTCAGTGAAATCTCAGATAAAGTGTTCAACTAGTGTTGGCCTTCACTCTTTAAAATGTTGATAATATTGTTCTTCACAAAACATAGTCTCACTGAAAGTTCCTTTCTGGAAATAAGGGGACTTTTCTTGCAGCAAAAGATTTAGAACAAGGCCAGTAAATTGATAAAAGGCATGTCTAAAATATGAGACAGCACTTTTATTACATGAGCACAGCACCCACCATTTTTTTTTATGGGTGAGACTGCTGTTTGATAGTGTTCCATGGTACAGGGAGCAGGCAGTAATGAGGTCAAACTACTTGCTTAAATACAGTAAAATAATGGTCTCAGTGGATTATATACAAAATTTATCTTGACAGAAGTTTATAAATAGGGGCTGCTCTATACCTTCTTAATGTTTTGAAAGCAAAATACATAATTTCACATATGAAAAAGTTGTTATCTTAAGAGTCTTTCACTAAAACAAGAAAAAAAAGGCCTAGAATCTAAGCTTAACCACATAAATTAAACCAGATGGTCTTAACTAAATTAATTAATTAAAGTATGAGGATATATAATGGGACCATTTACAATTACACTTTTACCTGCAGCATTTCTGCTGTAAGTCAATCCTCCTCCAGCATTTGCCAGTGATTTAGAAAACAACTGGTTGTTCCAGCTTCCATGTGATCCTTCTTTATTGACTGCTGCTAAAGAGACAGTCTTCGGGTTCACGCCTTAGAAAACAAATAAAGGAAAATGTTACAAATACCAAATTTCAAACATAATTCAACCAATAAATGACATTTCCAGAACAGAAAACCAACACTGAATTATTTGTCTTATAATGTAAAACACCATTAATGTAAATTAACAAGGTCCATTGATTCAATGTTTAAGCCAAACCATGAAGACCAGCAACACTGATTTAAGAACAATTCTCTTCATGCTTTGAAGAGAACTTTTAAAAGACTTTTTAGTAGAGTTACTTGGTTTCTATAAAACCATAATCTCATAATTGATACTTTTGTCTGTAAAAAAAGAAACACACAAATGAAAAATACCTATCGAAAACTGAGGTTCCCAAGGCTGAAAAGAAACAATTTCTTCAAGGGTTGAGTTAAAAAGTAGGACAAAGAGGTTCTTGTTACTTCAGCATGTTACAAACATTACAAGAGTTAATGGGATTACAACACATGAAAGCAGCTCTCAGATCTAGTTGTTGGAGAACTAAAGTAATATGGATAAATAACAGCTAAGTTCCTTGGACCTATTATTCCCTTACATGTTGAAATTAATTATTTTTTACATCTATGCCGTTCTCATTGAAAAACACAGAGACATTAGAATTGTGCTTAAAAAAAGGTAAGAAATACAGATGACCCTTCTATTTGTGTTACCTTAAGATAGGGAAGTTCCTCGCCCTTTATATTTTTCTTTTCTTTTGGACTTGAACTGTAGAGTCTCTGGGCATCCTATTTAACATTCAAGAAGCGATTTCATATTCAGAAGTCATCACTACCCTAATGAATTCCTGACAAATTAATTATATGTTGTAACAAAACAACTTGCCAGACAATGGGGAATTCCTTTGTGAGCCACCTAAATTCTCACATGTGGATTACAGCAGTCATTATATGATTACTGTAATTGTACAAACCACCATGGCAACAAATAGAAGATACTAAACGAGACACCAAGAAAATAATTTGATTATAGAATATATTCAGAATACTAACTAAAGGAAACATTCTCTTTGCTTTCTCCTTCTTTTCATTCTCAGTAATTACATAATATCATGTTATTTTCCAGATAAAATCACCCAGATTTGGACTAAGATATCTATTTCTAAAGAAAGATGACTGCCTTAGGAAAGGAAGTGAGTGTGGGAATTCCTACCTATGCCAGTGGCTGTATATTTCTAAACACCTTGTACAGGGATGGGGACTGTGTTTCTCAGAACTTAGGTTCAGAAAACCCCAACATGCTGACACTCCAGAATTGGTAAATATGCACAATATAAAATCATAGAATCATAGAATGGTTTGGGTTGGAAGAGACCTTAAAGATCATCTAGTTCCAATCCCCCTGCCATGGACAGGGACACCTTCCACTAGACCAGGTTGCTCAAAGCGCCATCCAACCTGGCCTTGAACACTCCCAGCGATGGGGCATCCACAGCTACTCTGGACAACATGTCTATGGTGTTCCTTCACCCCCTTTTTCCCCATTCCCTGCTAAATCCCAGCCACTCCCTCGGGCTCCTCCTACTGGTTTCTGAGGGACCCCAACTCCATCCCCACCCAATCCCTATGAAACTCCTCTGCCTTTCCCTCTGGAGCCTTGCATGTCACCGTATGAATAAAGACATTCCATGTTCTCCATGCAGAGGCCTCTCCTCATCTCCTTTACTGCCGCATTTGTTGCGAGGAGCAAGATGCCAGAGCTAGCCATGAGGCTCCCTGGCTGGTGAGGGCCCCGAGGTCCATGCCTTCAGAGGGAAGGTTTGGAGCACGAGAGGCCAACCCGGGCCAGCCAGAAATGCTCTCTGGCACTGCTTTGTGGCTTGAAAGCTGGCAAACCACAACACCTGTCCAGTGCCTCACCACTCTCACAGTAAAGAATTTCTTCTGTATGTATTTTCTAAATTTCCCCTCTTTCAATTTGAATCCAACCACTACGGTTCCTGATGAAAAAAAATATATGCAGTTTCTTTAGTCCTTACATGCACCTGCTAATGGGTTAATCAGGATATACTCCTAGTAATCCAAGAGATGCTGGATTTATATTACTGAGGATTTTTTATGTTACTGGTCATAAGAGGAGGGCCTGGGAACTCTTATGGTGTACAAGCAGCGTTGAGGTCCTGCCACATTTACATAGCCAGGAACTTCTGCATCAATTGCGATGAGGTTTGTTCTGGGAAAGGCATTTAGTCCAAAACTTGAAAATTTAGCCTGGTTATGAAAAATAAAATTATCCAGTGAGAAATCTAAAGCTTAAATATATTGTAGGTGGATTGTGCACAGCTTGTATTTTCTACATGTATTGACTTTTAACCTTACCAGGCAGATATCTTGATTGGTTTATATAGTAATCTTTTGCTGATGTATTTGATCTTCCAGAATCATTTCTCATCAGAACCTTGTTTTCCCCTCCTGGCTGGATACAGCATGAAGCTTTTGGTTCTGGCACACTGAAAAATCAAAATTTTCAAACCATGTGACCAACAACTCCAGCCCAGAATATCACAAGCTGACCTTAGCCTGAAGAATACAGTCATCTCCATTTATCCTACTTTTATCAGTAGAGTCTGTTTCCACAGAGTAACAGTCAAACATAACACCTCAGGAGAGCCTGACCTGGGATTTGAAGAAAGAAATGTATCCAACACTATGAAATAAAAGCAAATGTGGCTAAGTGGCAGAACATAGTACCACTTAGCCCACAAAGAAATAATGTTAGTATGTCCAATCTTAGTAAAAAGTTTCTTAAATACACAACAAACACCTGAACCATATAGCACCTGAAAACAAACTTGATTATATTTGGATATTGCTGCCACTTATAAGAACACCACATCAAAAGCTGATCTGCTCATACAACTCTTGGCATTCTTGCAGAATTTTGGTGACTTGAATTTTTATAGACTTGTCTTAATCAATTTATAAATCTACTTATTGACACTGTTTACTAAAAGAAATTATGATTTTATAATTGTAGGACTTACCTAAAAAGAAATTCCTTGTTTTTCTTTTCTTTTAACAGTGCGATGCTAGGCTTCTTTGAACATGACATTCCAAATTCAGGGTCATCCAAGTCATCCCAGCTATCCACAGCCTTTACCAAAGTCTGACCCCACCGTCTTCTGCAGTTTTTAGGACCCAGTACACCATTCAGAGGGCCACTAGCTGCTTGTTTCTATTTTAAATTAAAAAAAAAAGTTAATAATAATAAAAAGTTAAAATAATAATAAAAAAGCACTTTAAGTCAATTCTAAAATTTTATATTTTGTATCTAGTATAATTCCCAACTACCGCTTTACAGACTTTGAGGAAATTTTTCCCAGTGTGTTGTATCTGTTTTGGTCATAGTCTCATTATGACTTTAGCACAAAACATAACAATAATGTCAGCATATATTTGGAGTGCAGTTCTTTTGGACTGTCATCCTTAAATTGCTCAAGTTGACCTGAAGTAGAGAGGTAACATTCTGTTTGCAAATCCAGTTCAATGCTCAACCACTATTTACTGGCATCTTCCTGAACTCATGCTCTAAAGAGTGGTCATGAACTGCCAAGAGATAGAGCAGCATGGTGCAGAGCACTGCTGTGCCCCCAAAGTAAATACAGAGAATAAAAGAAACTGGTCAGGCCTTTTCTTTAACATTCTGTTCCAATGAAATTACAAAATTTTAAAACTGTCCTTCCATCTCACTATCATTTGCTTTCCTGTATTCTCTGAATACCTATTATTTTTAACATACTTTGTATTGCAGTTCAGTGAGTACAAGTCAAAAGCAAAGTGAGAGTTACAAACTGAAGCTTACTATTCATCTTCCTAAAAATCTTAATTGCTAAATTGTTAGAAGGTTAGGGACTAGATGAACCTTTTTGGGTATTTTCCTGCATGAGGCAAGTAAAGTTCTCCCTTTTCACTTCTCTGTTGAGTACTGACAGTGTTGTTGTGAATTGTTTCTCAAAGGTCAGTAAGGGAGAGCTGTTTCAGCTCTCTGCACAAGCATGTCAATGAGGGCTATTATAAATGAACATTGTTGTTACAAGCAATCTGTTCTTCTGGCTTGCTATAAAAATTTAATAAGCAGTTATATCCTCAATTAGTCCCTAGTTATCTCTCTGTATCTCCTCTAATAAAACATATGACAATTTTCAAGGGATCACCTGGCTGAACATACTAAGAACTTTTAATAAAACCATGTACGTAGTTATTGAAGACAACTTACAGGCGACGAGTTTTTATTGATAATTGGAAAAAGTGGTTGTGCCTGTGGCTGCTGCTGCTTTGGTACTTGCTGGTTAGCTGTATTCTGAGGCAACTGGATTTGCTGGAGAGGCTGGTGGTTAACCTTTGGCAGGGGCTGTGGCTGTGTTTTGTCAGGTAAGTCAGGTGAAGACACAGGTTCTGGCTTAGCTTCCAGTTTAGGTAAAGATGGCTTTGGCTCTGTTGGCTGAACCGGTTTAACAGGAGTCTGCTTCTCCAGATACTGTGGAGGAGGTCCTAAAATTTGGCCAACTTGAAAGTAAGGGTACTTCAAAGCCTGCAGAAGAAGATATAACACACTAATTTTACTTCAAAAACTTGACTTTGGTAACCTCATCAAGGATCAAAGCAGGTTTCTGAAACATTTGAGCAAGCTTTACAGCAGATGGATGCAGAATGAGATTATATGGAAAGTGTGTACTGAGAACTAGCAGTTCTGTATTTCAAACTATCCCCACCATATAACTTAGTAATAGTGATCCATTTGTGCATATGACAGCAGTCATAACCTTTTGTTCCCTTCTTTATTGCTAGGTGGAGTCTATGTTTTGAGGTGCATTGTACATTCAACACCATTCTATATTTATGCAGTAAAAAATTTCAATTTTAAAAGAAGCAGTCCCCACTACCTTTACTGCATGCCTTATTACATATTTCCACTGCTGACTGTGTTTTGGCAACTCAATGAGTAGCCTGAGGTTTTTAATTGAAAAAAAAAAAAAAACAAAAGCAACAAGAACAAAATCAAACAAACTAAACCCACCACAAAAATGCCAGAAGTAAGATGATTGCCATTTTAGAGGCAATTAGAGGGTGTTAATGAGCAAGGTTTCTCCCCCATTTTTCTTATGACCACATTCACTGTGCTTGCTGTGCCTTCATGGTGTTTATTAAGAAAATACAGTGTCTGTCTTAAGGCAGATTTTTATTTGATCCTTTTCCTCTGATTTTTCCATGTCCTCTGCTAGATGCAGAGCATGGACACACCTTAGTAACACACCTCCTCCTATATCAAAACAACACACTCTGCTAATCCTTCTGGGTAGGATCCTTCTCTTTGTTAGTTCTCAAAGACATGTTTTGCCTCAGCTGCACTCAGTAGTAACTGCCTTTGGATACATTGCCATGTATATGCATTAAACTCTTCCTTTTGACTGTGGATTACACAACTGCTGCAGCTGCTTCCTCGATTACTCACTTGGTTAAAAGCTGGTTATTTGTTTTATAAAGCACCATACAGTATTTTGTGTAGGGATACACAGTACTGGACTACAGATGGATCTCCATCACTGTACAATAGGCATGCTTTTTAAAGGGGAGAGGAATGGTTGCTCTGTTTGGTACCATCTGCTTAACTGCTTCTGAATCACTTACATTACATTCACCTAGGATAACCTGCAATATGTCCTTTCTTTCCCAATTATATTCCTCTTTTATACCTTCTAAATAGGTTTACATTAGGTATGAATAATAATAAAAAAAATCCACAGAATGTAACCATCTTTCGTCCTTGAAATATGTTTTTTGAAAATTAACTTGGAGAAAAATTGTGATCTTTGTGACCTATTGGTATGTTCTCCATTAAGTTCTTTCCTGATCACTTAGTATAATTTACATTCCAAGTAAAAATAATCCTTAGCTATTCCATCTGCAGCTTCACAAAAAGCAAAGCTTTCCAAGTTTTCAGTACCTCCCTTTGTACAGACAGGGAGGAAAACAAAAGTGCCAGAAGTGACTGATAGACACAATGGAAACACTTGCACCCCAGCTATTTCTCTGTCCTGTACAGAGAGTTTTAACATGTGGCAATATAGAAGACAACATTGGAGAAATAACTGCAGAGTTTCTGATGTCTGCTGAGCAAGGTTTAGAACTTTCTCTTCTCACCACTTAGTCTCATTCCCACCAAAGTGTTCAAGATGAGGAGACATTTGTGGCCATCGCTATTATGGCAATCAATTGTTTTCTCTATCTACAATTTTTTAACAATGCAAGAAAATTCAGTCTCATACTTAAATCATTCATGTGCTCAGACCTGACTTGCTGTAGGTCTCTTCTTTGGATTCCAGTTCAACATATCACTCATGAGATGTATTGCTTCATTGCTTGCATTTGGGATGAGAGTTTTTAGGCTTATAGGGACACATTGTGGGAAACGGAAATTCATGGCAGAAGCAAGGTGATATCCTTCTGTCCAGTCACTCTGTTTCAAAGGAAAGAAAAATCAGCACAAAAAAAGAACAAAGAGGTATTTAGATAAAATCTAAAATCTCAAGAGACCATTTAGTCCATGCCATTGTCCCTTCCTGACAGGAGTTAGTCTCAAAAAGCTTCCAGTTTCTGGCAATTCACAACCACTCTATACAGACTATTCCAGAGAGCATTCTCCTCCTTTTCAAAATATGAAAAGCATAATTTGTCTTACTTATGAACTTTTACAAGCTCCAAATTCTGGGTGCCAGCACAGAAGACTTACACTTTCAGGAAGGGAAAGCAAATTGGCTCTGGCAAATTAAATCCTAGGAGACTTCTGATTTGCTTTCCATTATGAATAGCTTTAAATAACTAAATTAAACAATTTTATCTGGGTTTCATGAGAGGAGAGCAAGGCAACACATAATGGTATTATATTCAACAGATGCAAAAAAACATATACAAGAGAAGACTAGCATTACATGCCTTAATGGAAGCTGAAATGAAATACAGTTGAGAAAACTGTAAGTCTGCAGGAAACTTATTGAAACAATAAGTTAATATTTATGTTCTGAAAGATAACATTGAGTATTTTGTAATAATTTGATTTAATTTTCTTTTAATACAACTGTGTGAGGTTTTTTAAGTCTGACCTTCTTTGGAGTCCCTAGTACTTGGCAAATTTTGAAGATTTCATCTACTTCACTTGTGCCTGGGAAAAGAGGTCTGAGTGTGTACAACTCAGCCATGATGCTGCCAACTGCCCATATATCAATAGGTGAGCTATAGACAGATGATCTCAGCAAAACTTCAGGGGCACGGTACCTGTGAGGATGGAAGGAAATAACAGGTTAGTTAAAATGGTCATAGGAAGGTAATTAGTTAAGCTAATGTATTGAACTCTTTATATACTTACCACCTGGTAGAAACATAATCTGTGTAAGGTGGCTGAGATCTTAGTTCTCTAGCCAACCCAAAATCTGCTATTTTTACAAGCTCTGGTCCACTACAGAGAAGGTTTTCAGGCTTCATATCCCTATGAAAAAATCCTGTAGAAGACCAAATAGAAAACCATGGCAAATTATCACAGAATCACTTCTTAAGCAGCAACTTCTAATAAGAGTAATCCAATATTTATTTTGAGATGTTTTGGAATAATATAATGGTTTTCAGTATTTTTTCTTTCTTTCCTGATTTTTTTTAAAATAAATTAAACATAAAAGAATTATAAACCTCCCCCGACAACTGCACACATTTTCCCTCCAGTGATTACTACACCAAGTGTTCTTAGTTTAACAAAGGTAAACTGTCAGTAGCATGCTAAGGAAAATCAATTGGCTACTGCAGCAACATCAAATGAAAAATTTCAGAATGAGATCTTTTGCAAAAACTACAACTGCTGTGTCAGTTTTGGATAATGGAAAATTGAGCATCTGACACGCTTACTTGATTAATAAAATTCCATGAATGATTTTTAACTAGTTATTTATCATCGTGACAACAATTTGGAGGATATATAAAGGATATCTAAATCCTGCTCAAAAATGCTAATATTAGTAATGCAGGCACATAAAGCTGCTTCAATGCTTGCTGTTGGCTTGAGGACCTCTATACCTAGGCAGTGGTTAAGTCACTAAGCAAATTAATTCTGCTGTTTAATTAGAACACACAATTTGTTATGTTATACATTAATTTGATTGAAATCCACTGGCTAGAATAAAGCACTGGCTGAAATTATTACAACAATACAAATGTTCAAATTTATTATACCTGTTATTCCCTTATACACTTATGGTCAAATCAAAATATTAATATTGTAACTTAAAATTGAAAGTTTTTCTTAAAATGCAATATTCTCATTTATCTCACGGAGAAATGAGGTATGAAAGGAGGATGCTAACAATCAGAGAATAGTACATGATCCTGATCAGGACAAGAAAATGTCAATTTCTGGGTATTTGATAATACTGAACAAAACTAATTATTCATTTAATTCATCAACAGGCCTCTTCAGGGTACATTGAAAGCAAATCAAANNNNTGTTTCTTATTCTATTTTTAGCTAATATTTTATTGCCTCTGGAAAGTTTTAAGGATATCAATGTGATGTGAAGAACAATTACAAAATAAAAAAGTTGAGCATGACAGTAAATTACTACCTTTTTAAATTGAAAAGAGTTTGATAGAAGTATTTTAGAATACAGTTTGCAGACAGATATTAAACATGAGCATTAGGAGTTTTGCAAATGCTGTGAAACTTTTTGTTGTTGTGAGCACACCTCACCTCTTGTTGAGACTGCCTGTAATTCCTAGAAACATGCCACATATTAAATCCAGGTTGTATTTGATAAGGATACTGTTTGAATTCCTTAGTGAACAAGTTATGTTCACTAAGAGTAGAGCATCATATTAGTAATATCTCAACACAAGAGTATTGATGTGTCAATGCCTCTTGATTAGATCTTTTTGAGGAAGCAGAAGTGTTTGGCATACATGGCACACAAGTTTCTTTTCGTTTGTCTATTCATTTGCTAACTAATGTAGAAAGAACCACCGAACAGTGTATGAACAACATCCAGTGCTTTCCAAATGAAAGAGGAAAATCCAGTTATAGGAAAACAAAGAGTAACTTCGGGCACAGTTTAAGACTGCACCACATTTGAAACTTTATTTTATTAGAGATGATTAATAGCCCTTGCTAGGTTATTTTATTCAAGTTATTCCTGTGCATGATCTTTTTTTATAAAAAAACACTACAAAGTTAAACTCTAGTAGGAAACCTACCATGTTTGTGGATGAAAGCCAGCCCTTGCAATATCTGATACATCATGTTTCTGATGACTGACTCAGGGAAAAACTTGTTTCTGTGAAGAAACAGGGTAACAACTTCACAAAATTCAGAAAAATAATGTATCTTCAGAACACACGTTACTTTATTTTGCATAATGCATCATGAACACATGAGAACATTAAGTCAGAGAGATGCAACTCTCATTTCAAAACTCTACAGAGCCTTAATCTCACCCACTTTAAGTGCAGCAGAACTTCTCTGCTAGGACGTTCATGGTGCTATCTCTCTGTAGAAGCTGGGTGGCCAGCAATGTGCTTGACCAGGTGAATGTGGAATATACAGTAGTGTAGCAAGGCAGAGATGGCTCAGTGCAGCACTAGTAGGTGCATTACCTGGTGGTGCCCTTAAGGGAACCCTGAGAAGAGCAATGCTGCTCAGCTGCAGAGTAACACTGTGCTAATGCCACCAGCAGCTACCTCAGGATGTCAAACCAAGAACCTGGCACATTAGGAGATACAAGTGTATGACAAAGTCTGAAGGAAACACACATTGAAGGCACAAATAATTCAGCAAAGGAAAATGTTATTGAAAAGGCAGGTCCTATTTCATAGTCCCCCTTGCAGGCCTTGCTAGGTACTGTTTGTCCAAGACTGCAACATCAGGGTGAGCCTATATGTAGGCTGTTCTTACAAGCATGCATGCATGTACCATCCTCACCTTAATCCAAACCCATGAGCAAAAATAGCATGAACAGTGTTTACCCAATCCTTCATACATTAAAGTGAAGGCTATGGAAGCAAAGAAAAAAAAAAAAACAAAACACAACTATTTGGAATTTCTCTCAAGGCTCTACACAAAGGCATGCAAACTCTCCTGTTAACAACTGATTGAACTTATTTCCAAAAGCATTACAATATGCAGTGTTGTAACAGAGCAATGCAGAATTCTACCCTCACGTAGGCAGGTGTAGCAACTCCTGTTCACATCAATAGGGCTGCAAGAGGAGCCAAAACAAGACATTCCAATCAAGGCAGTATGAGAATCATTAAATAAAGTATGATAGCACACTACTTCTTCTGTGAAAAAAAGACATACCTATCCTTCATTAGCTGATAGAGATTTTCCTTCATGTATTCAAATACAAAGTAAAGGTGGTCATTTTCTCGTATTACTTCCTTCAATTTTATTACATTGGCATGGTTCAGCTTCTTCAGAGACTGCAACAGAGCAAAATACAGCTTCAGATAACCCCACAATGACCTTGATTCCTTACCAGCACTAAATTTTTAACATGTAAGTTTCTAGCACAGAATCCACACAACTTATTCCTGCAATACCCCATTATTTATCTTGCAATCTGTTTTAAAGAAGAACAACCCAGCAGCTTGAATAAATTTCAAAGTAAAAGCAGCAACTACATTAATAGTAGTTCAAACCTATTTGTAGGGATTACCTCAGAGCTGGAGTAAAGATTAGCACAAAAACCTAATTCCCTACAACGAAAGACAATTCTGAAGCTGTAAGAGCTCTTGCTCACTGAACTGAGTAAGAAAACCCTGCATTTTCTTTTTCTTCTTTTTGACATGAAACTTTCATGAAGAAGGATTCTCTTACAAATGTTCTTTTTGGACATACTGATTTGTATGAAATCTCCAATAAGTTAAATCTAAAGCCCTTTGGTAGGGAGTTCTGCATATACGGAAAATCAGATGCCCAAAACATGGAATGATTTGGAATTTAAGGCCAGGTTTTCAAGTGTTATTCTATCACTTGGCTAGCCAAAACTCCCAGTGCTTTCTACAGATGCCCCAAATACAAGATATAAGGAATGGATACACAGCTAGAAATCTGGAAGTAAAATGGAAGGGGAGGATGGTAAACCACAGAAATACACACATACAAAACCAATTTCTTTTTCTTTCTCAAAGACAAGAGGCTTGGCTATGACACATGGCCACTGCTTCAGAATAGTGGGATATTCCATAGATCAGCAGGACCTCCAGGAGTGCCAGCAGCCCACGGTTTTGCAAAATCTGTCACCATTTAAGGAGTTCACAGAGTTTGGCCTTATGCTTGGCCATGGCAGCTGTCCTTTTCCTTCATACAAGCCTAACCAGACACTTATCTTTAACTGTGGTATGTTCACCACTTTACCTTGACTTCTCTCAAATTCATACATTCATCCCATGAATAGAACTTTCTTTTCATTCTGAAATAAAGTCCAAGATAAAGTATTTTCAGTTAAGAGTGAAAAATGCTTTTAGAATAAGAAAACCTAAATGATATTTTCTAAGACTAGCATTATCTATATTTTGAACTCAATTTAAAATATTCTAGCATAGCCATCAGCAATATAAATATAAACAAACTCAACACTTAGAATTTCTAGAAATTTACAGTGATTAATCATCTAACACTGAAACATATTTTTAGAGGAGTACAGCCAGAGACCATGTTACTCCAAAGTAAAAGGGACATAAAACCCCTTAGTATAATTTGAATTGTGGTTTTAATAATAAAGTAAGTCCCAACGACACTGTACATAAAACATGGACAATCACATCCTTATGCATAAGTTGCATATTCTTGGAAAACAAAAAAAATTGTAATTTTGAAATCTGCAAAACATCTTGACTGCATACTATTATAATTAAGCATCTGACTTGATTGGTCATTTTAGAAATCTGTTCCAATATATTAATTTCAAGAAAAAAAGGTTTCACTTTTCTCAAGCAACATCATAGCTTCTGAATTAATTGTTATACATAAGTGTGTAATACATGTATTTGTAAGTCCTGCATATATAAATGTGGATATTTGGTGTTGCTGAGATCTTGGGATGAAGTTGTGAATGTCATTGCTGTGTTTCTGTCAAGTTCTAGCACCTAAAGTGATTTAAACCCAAGACTTTTATTTTAAATTAAAGTATCTTCAAGCAAAACTGTTCCATCTCATGTCCCAAACTTAAAAATCACACAAAATAATTCCAAATCCTGAAATCATGAGAATGAAAACCACTTCCCACTAAATGTTGTTCCTTTTGCTAAAAATAATTACAATAATTAAATTTGAGATGCTTTCTTTAGCTTAGATTAATATTAACATCAGTAACAGTACCAGCAAGATATGAAGAAACCTGAAATTCTCAGAAATTCTTAAAGAAAAAGTCAGTCAATTATATTACAATTATCTTACTGCAGTAAATCCATAAATGAGAGAAAAATGTTTCAGCAAAATACACTTTCTGGTATTTCAACTGACACTTCATATCCTGCTCAGGGAGGATATGGCAATTCTAGGCAATTCTCTAGGAGTACAAGAGGAACTTCCCCACGCCTTGAGTAGAATTTTTCTTGTTTTGTAACAGTCTTTTAAAGCAAATTTGACAATGCTTTTGATCACACAGAACACAACTTTATTAGATCCAAGGAGACAGCCTTTATTTACCTGACCAGATTGTTACTGTTATTTATCACTGTAGCAACACATGAAACTTAATGCAGTCCTTACAAACGTTTGGGAGGCTGGGATTGAATTTCAAATTTACCTGTTAAGATTGCTGTTTCTACAATTAATATAAATAAACTCCCTAATTAATCACATTCACTTTTGCTTCTCCTTTGGTGCTGGCCTAACAACATTTTTTAGAAGGAAGCATGTTCAAAGTGAACAAAAGCAACATGCAATTTTGCAAGCCAACGTAAATGAGTAACTTAAATTGATGCATCTCTCTATTGATCAGTTACCTGACATCTGACTCACAATCACTTCATTAAACATTTTAATTTAAAAAAAAATTACGTTAATTTCTTTTTTAAAAAGGGACTTTTCTCCATTCTACACAAATGGAAGACAACAATAAAGTCAAAAGTGAAAATCTTTAAGATTTTGGAAGCACCTTTACTGAAGTGAGATGCTACATACCTTTTGATAGCCACAAGTTCTCCTGACTCATTGCTCTTCCCCATCAACACGCTGCCATAGGTGCCATCGCCCAGTTGTTTCATAATTGTGTAACGGTTCATCTTTTCTAAGACTCAGCCAAAAGCTCATGAAACTCTAAATGCCTTCTGTTTTATTAAAGGGTTCTGTGCTCTTTGATTTTCTTATGAGAAATCTTCTTCCAGACCGTTTTACATTGGTGAATGTTTCTCATAACTGATCAGGATATTTACTCCTCTCTTCCAAACTACAGCTACTTTGAGATCCAGTTATGAAGCATGGGAGACAGAAGAACATGGTCATTCTCACACAGATCCTTAAAATAAAATAAAAAAAAAAAAAAGATTAGGTAGTTATATAGTACTTTAGGAAAGAGACACTCTACTATTTGTAACAAACTCTCCAGATCTGTATGTGCTCTTTAAATAAAAGAGCTGTAGTTCCTTTAAATCTTTCAAACCACAGAAGGTGCCTACTGTACAATTAGGGTTAGAGTAAGCAGCGATTGGAGAGTCAAGGTTACTGTCATAATTCCCTAGAACCAGAGAAGTGTTTTTAAAGCTGGTGTATTCTGATGGAACCCCTTACTCTGAACTTGCTGACAGCAGCAGCTTCCTGAACTATAACAAAGGCACAGTTGAAGTTCTGGAAAACATAAGAACACAAATTTTGCACAGGGTGCCATGGCAAACTTAGGGTCTGAACACTGTGCAAGCAGGCTTTCTATGCTCAAAAGTTAGTGAGGAAGGGAGGTGAAGCAGCAAGTTAACCACTGCATTCTTCACCCAAACAAACTGATTTGTTATAAATGTACATGGACATCTTCCTCTGAAGTTCACATAATTCTTAGGCATAGTAATGGCTGAAGAGTTAAGTTTATTCTTCAGTTTTACAAGGCCTGCAGAGAGAAGCATAGAGCTTACATGTACTGGTATGGAAGATTAAATCTGAATTGTCATTTGGAAAATATTGGACAATGTTGAATCATCATATTTGAATCAATGCAAATATTACTTTGACTCCTCATCCAAATTTGAATCTGAACCCCAGCTTCTATTTTGCACAATATTGTCTTTCACCAACACTCCAGATGAAGGCCAGTTCCCTGATGTTAAACACTTAAACAGGAGTCACCCACTTCTTTATGCAGGAGTAGGAAAAACTAACAACCTCTCACTGTGCCATTTACTCACTGTAACCCAAATGCTAATACAAACCACAACTAAATAATAGCATTACCTCTACCTTTTGTCTCTGCTGTCAGAAAATACAAAATAAACCTCGAATCAATGGGAACACACTGTCAGTCTGCCTTTATAGGAGATGGAGAATTTAGCATGCAACTCTCTAGTCCTTATCCTTATGCCAGAATTAGCTACATTCTGGTCTGTCTAAATAGATTAAGAAACAGAATATAAATACTCCAGAGATTCACATTTCACTACCACAGACTTCTGCATACTTTGTACTTTACACCACCCATACCCAGTTCAGGGGTGCAATTTTTTCTCAGAGGTCTCTGCATTTTCTTTTTCAAATCTGCAGTTCAGTTCTGTCTTTTGTATTGACTTGAGGAAAAGCAAGGGCCCCAGTCTAGCTCTTCTGGTTAAAACAAGCCTCTAAGGTAGCCTTTTCCATACTAATGCTTATATGATATTATTTCCTCAGTGATGCAAAGCTCTAAAATGTAAAATTGTTGTAATAGTCAGCTACCAAACAGACAAGAGAAATCTTAGTCTAAGCAACAGCTTGTTTGATATTCTTAATGACATACTGTGAATAATCTCTTTACACAGGATTAAGTAAAGATTAAAGCCAGGGACAAATAGAGGACAAAATACAATAGCTTGACAGAATCTATAATTTGTGTAAATTTAGTGAATCTGAACAAGTACAAGATAATTGAAGAAGCAAATCTTCACTTTCAATACATAAGCACTAGCAGCAATTTTATATTATTTTAGATGCCTGAATTACATTTCAAAATGTAATGAATAGCAGCAAACCACCTACACTTCTTGTGTACAAATACTACGCTTTACCAAGAGTTCTACATTTGCATCCTAAAGAAACTACTCTCAAATAAATAGAAACTAGGATATATGACCCAATAAAGACCTCCCACGCAGAGAAGCAAAACACCCACAACCAAATGTTACCAACCTGTTTACAGCAACTGATGAAATCACCAAAACTGTTCGTGTGGCACAGTACTATTCTCAATGATCAGAAGTGGCAGTATTGCACAGCACAGAATGTATGCTGATATAAATTTTAAAAGGAAAAGAAGCCCAAACCCAAAATCAAATCCAACCACAAAACAACAAACAAAATTTGATACAAGAACCTTCTTGGTAGTGATGGTACACTACTAAAGCTGCCAGTAATCAGGTCCCACGACAGGTGGTTCCAGTTCTTGAGATTAACCTCAAATCCATTACTCTAATCAAAGGCCAGCAGTTATTTAAAAGCATAACTCTCAGCTGCAAGAAGGAAGTCAATAACATTGACAATAAATACTTGTACTTTGAAATAGACCACCTTAAATTCATTTTTTTAAAGTCCCTTTAAAAATCAAATATATTGTTTCATTTGTTTGTATCAGGCGTTCAGGATGGGGCATATCAAATCAAGAACTCCAGTTTGCTCTAAGTATTTTCCCCCATTTTGTTCCAAACTAGCTTTGGTTTCAAACCAAAATGATCCACAGCGACCTTTTCAGGACATTTCCACCATGCCAGCAAGGCTAACTCTTCCCATCCCCATGAAACCCCTTCCCACAACACAGTACAGCAAATTTCAGGTTAACAGTGGTTTCAGTGCTGCTGGAGCTTCAAGTCTCCAGCCTTGGGCAGTGCCCAAAGGAACATGAACCACTCGTCTTTCAGCATCTGCACTACTGTAAGTTTCAATAAAACACAGAATCATTACAGTTGGAAGGGACATCTGGAGATTGTCTAATCCAAACCCCCTGCCAAGGGGGTGAGCAGGTGACACAGGAACACATCCAGGAGTGTTTTGAATGTCTCCAGAGAGGGAGACCCCATAACCTTCCTGGGCAGCCTGTTCCAGTGCTCTGCCACCCTCAATGTACAGAAGTTCTTCCTCGTGTTGAGGTGGAATTCCTTGTGTTTCAGTTTATGGCCATTGCTCCTTGTCCTGTCACTGGGCACCACTGAAAAGAGTCAGGCACCATCCTCTTGGCACCTGCTTCTGACATAATTATATGCATTAATGAGATCCCCTCTCAGTCTTGAGAACGGAAACAAATGCTCGTTTCCATTTTAGTTCCACCTGATGACATTCAGTCACCCCTCAAGAGTGCGCAGCTACCTTCCTTAACACAGGCGCCAAGGGGAGCACGGCGCCCCTGCCGCTCACTCAGGCTATGAAGCTCGGCAGCGCCCGGCCTGCGAGTTTTACCCCGGGTTCTCCTAAATAAAACTTCACCTCCTCTCGTTAACGCGGACCTCTCAGCCGCCAAGGCCCGGCTCTACCCTACCGAAGCTGCAGAAGGCAGGGTCCCTGTCCCCGCAGGCTCCGCACCCACGCGGCGCTGCCGCTCCCCAAGCCCAGCCCTGCAGCGGAGCAGCTCCCCACACGGGAGAGTTAAACCCACTGGCGACCCAAACCCCCCCGAACCACGCTGGAGGCCGGCAGCAGCCCTCCTCTTCAGGGACGGACTGCGGGCTGCTCCCGCTCCAGCCCAAACCAGCACCTCCTCCATGCTGGGAGGACCCCAAGGCGGCCCAGCCCCCGCGGCACGGACGCTCACCAGCNGGCCGCGGTCACGGCTGCCAGGGGATCCCAGATGGAGCGGAGGAGCTGGGAGGCGGTGCATAAGCAGCGCTGCAGAGATCAGGGACGCCACGCTGTTGGAAAGGGAGAGGTGCGCAACAGGAGCGGAGCGACGAGGCGAGAGCCACGTCACAGGTTCCCTGAAGGTGGCCTCACGATAGGCGAGATCGTCTTTAGACTGTGTTTACTATAATTACTGGTAATAGTAACTATATATTAAATATATGTTTGGTGCTCTGGTGAGACCCCGCCGGGAATGCTGGATCCAGCTCTGGCTCCCCAGCACAGGAGGGACATGGAGCTGTTGGAGCGAGTCCAGAGCAGGCCACGGTGATGCTCAGAGGGCTGGAGCAGCTCTCCTATGCAGACAGGCTAAGAGAGCTGGAGCTGTTCAGCCTGGAGAGCAAAAGGCTCTGGGGACACCTTAGAGCAACCTTCTAGTACCTAAAGGGAAATTTCAGGAAAGATGGATAGAGTCTGTTTGCTAGTGTTTGGACAAAGTGTAAACGGGTTCAAATTGAAAGAGAGTGGGCTTTGATTATTTGCTATGATGGTGGTGAGGCAAAGGAACAGGTTGCCCAAAGAAGTTGTGGCCTCATCCGTGGAGGTGTTCAAGGCCAGCTTGGATGAGCATCCTGGTCTAGTGGAAGGTGTCCCTGCCCATGGCAAGGGGGTTGGAACTAGATTATCTTCAAGGTCTCCTTCCAATTCAAACTATTCTATGATCATATGAAATGAAGCCACCAGCTAAGCCACAGTGTACTTGGGATTTGTACAGAAATTCCCACCTGTAATATTTACAGCTGTAGTGAAACCTGACAGATTTTCTCCCCCTTGCATTTTTAAAAATTATTATTTATTGTAAGAAATTTATTAAAATGTGCATTGCTAATACTGATGCAGGATAGAAACTTCGAGTGCTCTGTGTATTCTAAAATATGTGTATTTCTGTTACAAAAATAATAATGAGATTTCTTCTTGCAACATTGCATTTCTCCTGGGTCTGCAGAAGGCATAATGAATAAAAATGGCATATTTAGTGTCTGATCCAGAGGTGCTTTTGGCAGGGGAGTCTCATTTTAAGCTTCAATTCTCAACATTAGCTTGAACTTCCTATTTTTTAATGTATTTGAGAGTGATGGGCAAGAAAGGGAGGAAATCATTTCCACACAGTAACTACTAGAAGCACCATGGAGGGAAAGGCAGAAAATTGTTTTAGAAATTCAGGTTCCTATTTGCTTCACCAAGCTGGCAGCTCAGGCCTGCTGAGCAAAAATGGGAAGCTGTCTTCATTTTACCTTTTTTTTTTTTTCTCCCATCCCTGTTCCTCATTAATTGGCATGGTAACTTTGTGATGACTTTGTTGACAGATTAATTGATTCTACCTCAAGTCAACCAGGTGGAACATGGGGCTATGGGAATAGGTTTTCTGGAATCCAAAGGATTTGACTACTTGCACATAGCTTGCTGAAATGAAAGTACAAGAAAACAACATTATATTTTCTGAAACAAAATATTCCTGTTTCCTTTACTGAAATAAAACATCAGAGGTGACTGCCAGGTAAAATAAAGGTCAAAGTTGAGACTTGGACATGAGAAGGAAGAAAGTACCATAATACACACGGCAGAATTCAGGCAGAGATTCAGCAGGAGTTGACTCTATGTAGTAAAGAATTTAACCATGCATTAACCTCTTAAGAATGTTTGAATCCTACTTCATGGCTACATCCCTACATTACATATGTGAAAACACCTCTCCACTGTTAGTGGAAATGATGCAGCATTTTCCCTGTGATGTCCCCTCCCTGCCCTTATGTCCTTTCCTCTCTCTACAGTTTAGCCATGTCCCATGACTGTCCTTTCCCAGTGATGGGCTCCCTCTTCTTCCTCCGGTGCTGCCACCCAGTTTCATAGGATCATAGAATGGTTTGGGCTGGAAGGAACCTTACAATCATGTAGCTCCAACCTCCCTGCCATTGTCAGGCACACCTTCCACTAGACCAGGTGTCTCAGAGTCTGATCCAGCCTGGCCTTGAACACTTACAGGGCATCCACAGCTTTTCTGGGTAACCTGTTCCTGTGCCTCACCACCCTCACAGTAAAGGATTTCTTCCCTATATCCAATCGAAACCCACCCTCCTAGAGTGTAAAGCCATTCCCCCTTGTCCTATCCCTACACACCCCTGTAAAAAGTTCTCCAGCTCTCTTGCAGTACCCCATTAGCTACTGGAAGGATGCTACAAGGTCAGCCCAGAACCCATTTTTCCTCCAGGCTGAACAACCCCAGTTCTCTCATCCTGTCTTCATAGGAGGGGTGCTCCAGCCCTGTGAGCATCTTCTTGCTCCAACAGGTCCATGTCCTTCTTGCGCTGGGGACCCCAGAGCTGGATGCAGCACTGCCGGTGGGGTCTCACCAGAGCAGAGCAGAGTGGCAGAATCACCTCCCCCAGCCTGCTGGCCACACTGCTTTGGATGTAGCCCAGGATACCTTTGGCTTTCTGGGCTGCAGGCACACATTGCTGGATCATGCTGAGCTTCTTATAAACCAACAGCCCCAAGTCCTTCTCCTCAGATCTGCTCTCAATCCATTCTCCCCCAGCCCGTGTTTGTGCTTGGGATTGCCCTGACCCAGGTGTCAGACCTTGCACTTGGCCTTGTTAAACTCCATGAGATCTGCACAGTCCCACCTCTCCAGCCTGTCCCAGTCCCTCTGGATGCCATCCCTTCCCTCCAGAGTGTCAGCTGCACCACACATCTCAGTGTCACCAGCAAACTCGCTGAGGGTACATGCAATCCCACGGTCCATGTTACTGAATAAGATGAAAATGCTCTTGGTGGGGAGCATTGCCTGTGGGGAATCTCCAGTCTAATTACGGTGACTTATAAGAGATCAGGCACAAGCAAGGGGTTGATGTTTAAATAATTTCTGTATTAGTTTTGGACAAGAGAAACATTTAAGTCTAAATTCTGTTACTGGTACCTTGTGTCTGTCAATTGTTGGTACTTTTTGTAATGGTCCCCAACATTTCACACACATGAAAACAGAAAGTCCGTAGACAGGACTTGCCAGTGTTTGACCCAGACTGCAACATGGTGTGGAGTTGCAGTACGAGCACTGCAAGCCAGTCACTTAACACTTCATTTTGTCTTAAAGACAAGAGAGAGATGCTGTCCTGTGCTCTTGCTATGAACCAGGAAACTGAAGGAAAGACAACAGGATGGAACAAAGAGACCCGGGATGTTTGTGAGCCCTGCTAAAGCACATCTGAGAACATCCTCATGCACCTGCTTCCCTGCTTATTTTACAAAACAACACAAGCAGAGCCACTGGTAATTTTCTGTTGAAAGAACCTCCTTTGCTTGTGGTCCTTAAAGGTGTTGATGCTATGCTCAAGTGCCAGCCAAAATACCTGAAACTGCCTTCTCCCAAACACCATCACAAGTGCCAGCATGCACGTTGAAGCTTATGGGGATTGTGTAAACTTCATTTTTCTGTCTGTTTGAATGAAGTTGAGCCAAACTGGCGAGATTTCTCTGTGATACTTACTCGCACCTGTCATCCCACTGACCTTCGTGTCTCATGTGGATTCTTGCAAGCCTAGAGAGATGCTGTGTTGAAATGCACTTTCCATTTTGCACAGTCCCAGGCGCAACACTACATAAACAGTACCTGGTTTTTGCTCCCTTTGCTTGTGAGTGACAGGCAGATATTTAACTTTCGGCAGCTAGAACACCAAAGGCAGTAATCCAGGCATGGATTACCAGTCTGATAATTTCTCAGGCAGAGGGATTTTAACAGGCCTGGACTAACTTTTCACTCTGTGTGTTGTGAGGAACCACTCCAACATTAAATGCCTTAGTCCTCCCCTTTATATCTGCATGTGACTTCTGCTGAGAAGGGTGGGAATGACATTACCTTTTCTAAATGCATCCCTAGAGCTGCACTGTGCATCCTACTGAATGATGTCTCTAAGAAAATATGATCTATTTTGGTGAAAGCTGTCACAGTTGTATTAGATAGCTTCCCTCTGAAAAGACAATAAGAAAATCCAGAAGAAATCCCAGAAAATCACCAGGAAGGAAGAAGTCTCAAATCATATGCTACTCTGTTACAGTGGTGGCTTCCACACATAGAACTCAGAGGAAAGCTTGTCTTCAAAAGTGATGGTTTGTTCCCCCCAAATGAAGAGATCAACTACTTCAGGCTCAGTAAATCCAAAAAGTCCAAGTTCCTGCATGCCTTTCTTGTAGTGTTTAGAACATTTGAAATGCCCTGAGGTAACCTGCTTCCAGAAGAGGAACAAGAGCTAAACAAATTGCTCAGACTCTCACAGGAGGTCTTCAGGAAGACTGGGTGAGTACATTTGGTCATGGAGCAGGACAGTGTGCCTGGCTCTGTCCTCGATCTGGGAGATGTGACCATGAAGTGATACCCACATGTACTTGCATCCATCAGGCATGTGACACATGGCTGCATTTGGTGGGTACAAAGTTGAAAAACATTGTCAGGCCTTGAAAAACAAGGCCTCTTGTCTCTGGGAGGCATCCATTCAACACTTGGGCTTTTAACCTCTGCCGTTATGAGGCTGCTCTTTTGGTACAAAGGGCAGCCTCAGCATGGGGACAGATGGTGCTTTACCTCAGTAGGGCCCTTGTAACCCATATGAAGCCAGAGCCACGGGAGAATGAGATTTGAAAGCACCTTCTCCTCCACTCCCTCTGTCATTTTGCCATAACAACTGGAGTTTGTTAGATGAAGATGTCTGTCAGAGTACAGGGTACAGGCTGGTGAAGGGCTCCTCTCAGGTGCTTGATGCAGGACCAGAAACCACACTTGAAAGGCAGGACTAATGGAAGAGAAGGTGCTTACTTAGGGACCATCTTGTTTCAGGATGCTGCTTTGCCTGAGCAATATGCTTTTAAAGTCAATCCTGCAGCTGTATAAACCTACAATGAGGCTTTCAATTTCTGCTTTTTTTTTGTTACAGAAGCTCCCATTGTCTTTACATTTATGTCTTTTGAAGAGAAAAACTGTCTACAGCTCTAAATTGATAAAATCTGATCTTTTATCTGTTACATACAGCTAATCTCATCCCATGGACATGAAAGGAAGCAAAGTGAAGAAAGACTCCAATAACCTTTAGAGTGGTTTTATTTGTTGTGCTGCTACAGATGATGCAGCAAGGTAATCACCACCATAGTTTTCATGTGCTTAAACAGCTGTCATGTTTATTATAAATAAATCCACACCCTAAAAGTAGCATCTTAACACAATTGGCTGAATATTCTCTACTGGTGCTCAAAGTTCTGCTTAGAAGGCTGTGGATAGCATAATGATTTAAGCATACAACTACAATGACAGGTTTTATACCAGTAATGTAAACAGCATGAAACCCCCATGGCTTGTCTGTTTTAATAGCATGTAGTATTTTAATAACTTGTGCTTGAGTTGTGGTTGAATAACTCCTCTAAAATCAATATAAAGTAGAGCAATTTACTGCTTTAGTATTTTCCTTGATTTTCCCATCTGCAGTGAATCTTTCCAGCTCTTTTAGTCATTTTGTTTGGGCTTATTCCCCTCTTATTCTTTTTTTCCCTTTGAACTTATAAGGCTGTAAGCCTTGATTTTTATTCTCATGTCAAATGCCTCAATATGATTTGGCATACAGATGAGAAATCCCAGTTCTGTAAACAGGCAATGTTATAGATTCCTAAACTCCAACATTTTGCATCAGTCTTTCTGGGTAATAAATCACAAACCACTTTTTTTTTTTCTTTAAGGTTAGTATAGGGGCTAATTCACCTGAATCTTATCAGTAATTTAAAACACTTGCTAGAAGAATTGCCATAAGAGTTTAACAAAAGCCAAGGGAGATGTACAGCAAGTACGCTAAAGCTAAAAGACAAGCTTGCTGCAGATGAATTGATTTAGTCTTTTTGTGAATTCCATCTTTGCCTGGCTTGAATTTTTAAAATACTGAACAATCCACTGCTGAAACAGGATGCTATTAACTAAATTCCTGGGGGCCCAGTTTCACATCACAGACTGGACTTTATATTTATAAAAATATAAATAAAGAAAATGTACTACATCAGAAATAACTGTTTTTAAACCTCACATATTTGTATGCTGTACTTTGAAAATAAAATTTGTTTACCAGTTTTATGATGGCTTCAATGCACAGAACCTTATAATTCTAACTAGCCAGCTGCTCACATTACTTTACATGGTACCTTGCTTTTAACTGTGATTTCACATTTATTGCAGCCTACAGTAGTGTGCTGTTACTGAAAACATAGCAAAAATATACATAAGACAGATGTAAAAAACTGTTCAAAAAGTTAAGATGCTTGGTAACTTAATAATAATGATACCAAAAGAAATTTTTTAACCCTGACCAATCCTCTGTGTCTACTTAGCTCCTTGCTTGGCACACACATTTTGGGTGAGGGTTCTATTTCCCAGTACTAGGCAGCTTTCAAAATATCTTTAGTTTTGTACCAGCACCGTTCTGGTTGTTCTTCTTTCCAGATTTGCAAAGAATTAGTTAGCTTAGGGATGAATTTGGGAATGCGTTTCCTTACATTTTCTTTGTTGAGTTCAGTTTGGAGATTTTTGTTTTGTAACCTCTCTGTTGGCTGGTTTTTAATTTCCAAAGTAGTGCTGGTATGGGGAGCTATGATTGCAGAGAGAAAAATGACTAGATGTCCATTGGGAGAGGGAGAAAAATCTGATGGAGATGGAGTGCAGAGAGGCAGTTAGGAGAGGTGCATTCAACACTGACCTGTACTGCTAAGCAGCTGGCATGTTGCATCCTTAGACAGGATGAGTTGTATTCACGGGTAAAGAGAACTCTGCAGCACTACCCAGGCAGTATTGGTCTGACCAGCTTGCCAGGTCTCTTTAAGCAAAAATCAATTTCACTGCCAATGCTTTTCAGGACCATGGATGTTAACTCTGGTACCCATGTGATGCTGAGCAGGCTTGGTGGGGGTCACCTGAGCATTCTGGCCTCCAGACTGAGTGTCACAGGGCATCAGTTCCTGGTGTGGCTGTGCTGGGCTGTCCTTTCTACATAGAAAGGCTGGGTAGTCTCTACTCTTGATACAGGGGATCAAAAAGCGTGTTGCATTTCTTAGGTTTCAGGGTTTTCATATCTCATTTTCATTCATCAAAAGGATCATGGCAGGTGAATGGACCATTCAGGTGAATTATTCTGCAAATTGTCTTGCTTCAACATTTCTTTTATTTATTTCTTTCTCTGCCATTTCCTTCAGTTGACTATAATTTAGAGCCACCTTCCATCATCTTTTTTTCCACTACCTGGTTAGCCTTTTCTTTCTTACAGATGGAGTATTTTCTCAAAGCTTGAGGCATCTGGCAGGAGTTGTAGCTATAAGTGGATTGCACTTGCTGTCAGAAGAGGCTGTTGACTTCCAGAGGAGCTGTGCCTCCATGTTGTCTTCTCCCAGGTGTGTTTTGGGCTCAGCTCCTTGCACCATTTTAGAGATTGTTTGGGGCTTCTTTGAAACTAGATGCAAAATATAATTAACTCAGCACACAGTTCCAGAAAGGTGCTTTTGACAAAAGCTGTCTGGATGTACTGCTTCCTTACTTCTCTTCAAATCCCAAACCACTTGGCTTAGCATCCACATGGTCATATGCACGTACTTGCCATTCAGGCACAGTGTAGTCAATATTCAGCGCTCTCAAACCTTAGGGCCTGGCCTTCATGCTCACCAAAGCTGTTCCCCAGAGGGAGCCCATACCGATAGCTCTCCACGCTCTCGGCTGGTTTGGACTTTGTGGGGATGGAGTCGTGCTGGTAGAGTAATGCTGACTTTATCATCCCAAAGTCTTCCTGAATCTTCATCCCTGAATAGATGGCACCCGAGACATTTTCTGCCATGTGGGTATAGCTCTGGAGGTTTTTCATATCGCAGAGGTTGTCACTGTATTTCAGCGCAGGTGGCTTGTAGGCCTGGTAGGACACCTTGGTGGTGGTGGTGATGACCGTCTGCAGCGGCGGGGCCATGGGAGCGGGGCTGGGGCTGTACCTGCAGGGATAGTCCCCACTGTAGTAAGGGTGGGGAGCACTCGTTGGCATCTGCCCGTAGTCACTCCGGTCTCCGCTGCTGGATTTCCCCCATCCTGGTTTCAGTCCATAATGTCTGCCAGGGTTATCAAAGCTCTTATCATGGGTAGTCACAGCATTGTAGTGAGACCCGTTCAGACTGAGGGGGTCTGCATCAATGGCAGGACTGGCCAGATCTTTGTAAAATGATGGGTAAGGACTTGAGCTTATAAAGGTAGGAACTCCAAAATCATAACTGCATGGCCTGGGCATGTAGATTCTTGGATTTGGGCATTTAGGGTATGGTGATAGCTGGTCCTCTTGGAAGCTGGCTGAATCGTAAGGTGCCTTGTAGAGGTCTGCATTCTGCAGCAATGGGTAAGACTGGGCTGGAATCGAAAAGTTGCTGTCTGTGAAGATACCAACTCTTTCTGGGCCATCCATGCTGTGAAAATTCTGTAGGTTATTGGTGTAACCACTGCTGTCATGGTACCTTCCTGCCTGGCAAGGAGAAGTAGATCTTTAAGACTCAGGAATCAATACTGCCCACACACGTGTCTCAATGCTTGTGCTATTGCTCCTTTCAGCCCCAAATTAACAGATGCAGCATGGTGTAAAACTTTGTTTTGCCCTGGGATCCCCAGTATGTGCTTATCACATCTTTTGAATTGACCAAAAAAAACCCCCACCAAACTTCATTTATGATACCTTTTTATTTGATTAATGACTTTGACTTACCTCTGAGTTCAGAGGTCTCTTTTTCTGGGAGTGGTGATAAGAGGACATTTGCTTCTTAATTGCACTTCGTCTTGCCTCTGCCTCCAGTTTACTCTCTGGCCTGGGGTGGTCATGGACTCCTTTAGCCTAAATTAGGATTAACAAAGAAGTAGATGTGAACCTGGAAGGCAGTAAGGTAAGAGAAAATGCTCCAAGTAGTACGAGAGGTAGTCACAGCATGGTCTGTGGTTTGGCAAACAAAAAAAGGAAGAAGAAACTAAATGATGAGGACCAGTTCATTGTAAAAATAAATAAGTAGAATAAATCATGACTTGGATGTAGATGGAAGGAAATAGTGAGGGAGAAGTCAGTGAGGACTGCAAAGCTGATGAAGGATCAAAAGTGTTACCTAAATATGTGACATTCAGGAATAGATAATTTGAACCAAGGAGAAAAAAATATATGTAAATTTAGTTTAGTTGGTTTTCTGCAGTCCAGTATCTCAGTTGCACTTTGTAAGCACTTATATAAATAGTATAAAAACAGGCTTTAAAGAGGCTTCATGCCACAAGATGACAAATATTTTCTTAAAGCAATACACCTTCTTGAATAGGACTGAAAATTATAACCTGGAAAACCATCCGAAGTTGTTCTGCTATTGAAACATCTGTGAGTATGCAGATCTGTGTAATCAAAGTTATACTGGTATATGATGAAGTCATGTATGCTACATGTCTTTACTCATTTGTCTAAACAGATCTACATATAGTCCCAAATACAAAGGAGGAAGCTAAAAATTGCTTTTAAAACACTGTCATTTCTCATGCAGAAATTAACTTCTAAGCAAGGATTTATCAACATTTTTGATTGTAAGAGTCTTCTAGTTTTGCGTCTCTGTAAGAGAACATTCGAAAAAGAATAGTATAGGTGGGAATCTGGGAATATGGCCAGTTCTCTTCCACTTACTGCTCTGGAGAGCAGAATTCACTGCCATGTGAATCAGGGAAAAAAATTTACCCAGGAAAGAATGTAATCTCATCTATCAGAAACTTTTTGTTTACCTTTTGTTCTAATATTGCTAAAAAAAAAAAAAAAAAAAGAAAAAAAAAGAAAAATCAACATGAAATTTCAAATATTAGCTAAGATTCTTTTTTTATTCTGGCAAGATTTTAAATCCTTCAAAATTCAAAGGCTAGTTTCACATGAAGTAAAGTTTTCATGTACAACTCATGTAAATTAAGTAAGACCTTTTTTTCCTATTTATTTTAGTAGGAAATAAATATTTGGAAATAAGTATTGGAGAGATTCTGTTGTCATATGCACCAGGGTGCAAGACAACCTTTTTGTTCTTCTTATAAACAAGCAAATTCTGTAAACAGGCGAATTTTAGCCATCAATGGTATTGTAGTTAAAATTGAATATTGTCAACCCTTAAGTACAGTTTTTAAAGAGATAGCCAAGTATTATTGTTTTATTTGTTCTTGTCATGTTCCTACTAAAGAGAAATTCAGTCATGTACCACACCTCCACTATGCTCATCATGCTCTGTGTTACATAAAAAAAGAAAAGGGGGGAGAAGGAAAAAATATCTCTCTTTACAGGTATTATTTTATATGCAGATACAATTTATATAGTGTGCACAAATAAATACAGCTGCTTTTTACCTGGAAAAATATTGCTTTGCCATCAAGCCTCCAGAAGTTTGTGACCGGATAGCCACTGTGTCCTCGGCAAGGAATCAGCTCGAGGGCAGAGTTACAGTTGGGGCAGGCTTTCTCTGTGAACAGACAGAAACTACTGAAGAGACTTGTTTAGGACAAGGATGCTGCCTGAGAGCAAACAGAGCTCAAGAGCAACACGATCAGACTTCTTCAAAATTCAGATTAAAATGTATTGCTCAAGGAAATGCAAGCATAACTGAACGGCGTGAACTAGAACTGCCCACGAGATACAAATGCTAATAATGTAAAGGTGAGAAATCCATATTCTCTTAAGTATTTGCAAACAGACATTGATAAAATTTGGAATTAATGAGTCATTGCAATTATGCCTTAGTCTGCACGCAAGTAAGAGTGACGCCAGTTTAAAAATCAAGCCCAAATGAAAGAAATGGGGTCCCGTGGGCATCACAGCTCTCTTTGGGCGCATCTCACTTTGTTGCTTCTGCCGAGCCTTGTCGCAGATGGCGGGGCGGAGCTGCAGCCTGGCTCCGCCGGGCAGGGCGCAGCTCCGGGCACACACCACCACCCCCAGGCAGGACTTCTTGAGGATCTGGCAGTTGTGGTTGTTGGTGTTGCGCATGGCCCAGCCGCTGAGGTGCCGCTGTGCGTTCTTCTCCTCGCTCGAGTAGATGAGCCGCACGTAGCCGTCGGGCCATTCCTGGAAGGCATCGAAGTGCTTGGGCTCCTGCAGCACGGCAAGGCAGCAAGGAGAAGAGCAAGAGAACATTATTTGTATCTTACAGCCTTATATTTCTGCCTTGTCATAAAACACGTAACAGGGGGAAAAAATGCTTTTCCTACGACCACCCAAGCAGCAGCAGCAGAAGAAATATTGAAAGAATAGCTTATTCAGAAGTGCTCTCTAAAAGGGCTAGGGCAGTCTGAGCTTCCAGCTCTCAAAAAAAAGTCAGGATCCTTTCCTCTTTTGAATAGTGATCCATCATAGCACGGTCTGTTGACACACATGCCTCTTACAGTGAAGTTACCCAGCTATAAGACATCAGCCTTACTACCAGAGTTTACTGACTAGTCTACCACCAGTGTGCCCAGACAGGACACAAGCCACCCTGATCATGACTGCAATTAAGTTCTCCTTCTTGTGGGACCACGCATCTGCAGGCAGGAAACTAGAAGTTTTAGCTACGGAACGGCTTCTTAAAGTGCATCTAGTATGAGTTGAGTAAGGCTTTCCCAAAAAAATAGAGATAAAAATATATGTTATTTCAAATGTACTTCAATATATGTATAGTGATTCAAACAAAGAACATTTCAATTTGGGATTTCACTGGCTTTCTGGAGTTCCTTACTAAAATGTAATTGCCAGAACTATGAAAGAAGAACTAAAATTTTAAACTGCAAATATTTACAATGCAATACATATTTGACATATGTATGTACCACGTATGAGAGTAATCCCCAAAAACAGAAGTAAACTACCAGCATTTACAGTGTGAAGACATTCTACAATAGCATGGGCTCTGTAAACTTAAGATGAAAAAAGTTGCAAATTAAAAACCACTCGAAACTCACAGGACAAAAGTGGAGTGCTCATTGGCATTAACGTGTTGCATCAGTAAACCAAAGAAACAGAGAACTTGGATCGTAGTAGTAAACAGTCAATTCAAACTTCTGTTCAACATTTCTTGAACAAGGAAGAGGGGGATGAGGGAGAAGAAAACTGGCTCAGGGGAGCCACAGGTTGTTTTACGAGTTCATACCCAGCTAGCCAAAGCTGTGTATCAAATCCGTGCTTTTATTACAAGTCACTTTATAAAGACTACAAAACAAAATAAAACACAAAATGTGGAAAAGAGCAAGATAAGCAAAGCAGACGTAAAATGAAGCTTTGCTAAGAGTGCAGATTGTTCTGCTGTTCCCCAACTCTGCGTTAGAGCTGGAGGGAGACTTTCCCCAGTACCTCCCCGGCCACCCGTTACCTGCGGCAGCTTGGGGTCGTTGATGTCCCAGGTGAGCTTCATGGCACGGAGTGGCCGTGGGTGACAGCTCCCGGTTTATTTATGCCGTCGGGGCGTCGCCGAGGTGGGGGAGCAGCTCTCGGCCGGCCCCGCAGGCGGAACAGCAGCACCATCACCGAACCCCCCCCGCGGCACCTGGGTGGGCAGGAGCTGCGCTCCCCTCCACGCCACAGGCGGGTTCCGCCACCCTCACCTGAAGGTGTGTGACGGGGGGATATACGCAGGGGCTGTGCACGAATCCAACCCCCAGCACTGGGGGCCGTCACCTCGGCAAATTTGAGCAGGGTTTGGAAGTCTAACCCGGCAGCCGCGGTGCTCTGCCCCTCTCTCCCGCGGGTGCCGGCATGGGAGGGGCGATGTGGAGGTGAGGGACCCGTCTCTGCCCGTCCGGGACGCTCCTAATCTTGGATTTTGAGCGTTGCCCGAAGCTGCCCGCAGCTTGTAAAGCTCCCGGAGGGAGGCAAAGATGCTGAATAACCTGCTCTTTGGATGTAAACGAAATAGGCGTTGTTTGGCAGGTTTCCCCTTCGCGCTGTGCTCTACAGCACCTGGTTTAAAGTGCAAAGTTGGTGTTGGGATTGATAGGCACATTTTAACTTATTAAAAAGTTACAGGTTTTTTCTTACCTTTTTCTTTTCGAAAGAAATAACCCATGGGATCTGATGTTTGGAATTTTTTAGTTGGTTGGTTTGGTTTTCGTGAGGTTTGGTGGTTTGGTTTGTTTGGGGATTTTTTTTGTTTTTTTGGTTTTTTTGGGGTTTTTTTGTTTGTTTGGTTGGTTGGTTGGTTTTGGGTTTTTTTTGTTTTTTGTTTGTTTGGGTTTTTTTTGAGGGCGGAGTTGAGGCGACGAAAGTGGGAGATTGATTTTTGGGGTGAAAAGCAGAAAGAAAAAAATTATCCACAACAGCATTGAGACCGAGCCCTCGAATGCCAAGCACTGCTATCACCCTTTAAACGATCCCACCTGGTAGGAATGATTTTCTCATTCCATCCTCTCTGGTCCAAAATTTACTGAACTTTACCCTCAGCTGAGAACAATAAAGCCCATCCGGCAGCAGCGCACGCCGTCTATGGCACCCCTGGGCCGAGAGCAGCCCCCAGGGAGGCTCTGGGCTCTTCTTTTGCATCCCTGGGCTCGGCCGGGGTCTGTCAGTGCTGCAGCGCCCGTGCTCAGGTGCGGGGTCCCGTCCTAGGCGCCGCACAGCTGCGGCTTTTTAGGGCGGGTGCGAACCTGGCTGCTTTTTTCTCCTTTATTTTCCCCCATGCTGGGGTGTAGAGTGAGGGTTTGCTGAGGCAAGGAGAGCGGTCGGAGCTGTGAGAAAGCCTGGCGAGGGTCTCTCTTCACCCTAAACTCGGGTGTGTCCAGCAGTAGCGGGGAAGTAGTCCCCGGACCTTCTCCCCGCGCCATGGCCCAGGTAAGCGGCGCTCCCCGCAGTGGAGACCTGGCGCGGGCACGCCAGGAGCGGGATGCATCGGGCTCCCTCTGGGGAATACCTGCGGGGCTCTCCGCGCATGCCAGAAACCTCGGGTTGGGAGGCTTGGGGTGGTTTTGCAACATAGGAAATAAGCAGGGAAAAACAGCTTTTTAGGAGAGAGGAAATGAGTAAGTGCTCTTCAGCTTTGGGGCAGAAAAAGTGTTTGGGTTTGTTTTGGTTGGTTGGGTTTTCTTTTTTTTCAGGGGATGAGGAAAGAAAATTTTTTCTCTCCCTTTTGTTTTTAAAGGAAGAAAATGAAGAAAAAAATAGAGATGTGGGTAGCAATATGGCAGACAGAGGAGAAGACTATGTAAGGTTTTTTTAAATGCATCTTTATCTTACAAAAAATTATTTTTATATATCTATTTAAAGGTGTATTTTTTAACTGGATATGGTGTGATTTAGAATTTTTATTAATTTTATTTAATATGGGGAATGCAACAGTCCCCTTAATCTTTTCCTTAATAAGTGGGAAGAAATTAATAGTTGTGGAGCTAACAAAGTGGGTGTTCTAAATGGCCTATTTCCTTACTCATTATCTTTTAAAATTACTTAGCTTCAAGGTTTCTGTCTCTCTTGGACACTAAGACCGATATTTCACTTCAGATGTAACAGTAAAATGAAAGTAGAGAAACAAATGAAGTCAAACAAAAATAAAGAACAAGCTTGCAACTCTTAAGACAGCATTGCAAGCATTTTATCATAATTAGTACTGCAACAATTTCATTGACCACTTATTTTACTCACTAGTTGTTTCCTTTTCCTCTCTCTGCAGCTCGAATCACTGCTCATTGATGCCTTTAGAGGAAAGGGATTTCAAAACATACATGAACTGCTTCAAGAGAGAGAAGTAGAGCCTCCCCAGAAATACAGCGAATCTCTCTTAAACCAGCTGGACAAAGCACTGAGAAAGGCAAGTACCATAAATAATCTCAACTGTCCTAACACCCAGCTGGGAGGGTATCACAATAATGATGCACAGTGCTCTGTGTTTCTGTAGGAGCTGGACAAGAATGTATTTGAGAATGTTTCACTAATGCTGAAGTGTATTCAACTCTTCCTTAAAAGTGATCTTCAAGAAGGGAAGAGCTTGTTTATTGAGCAAGGACTGCTAGCAAAGATGAGTATAATACTATATACAAGTTACTAATGTGATTTAAGGTTGTTTGCCTTATCAGAAAAATAACTCCAAGGAAGTCAAAACTAGGGGATTGCTTGTTGGCCACACAGAAACAAAATATTTCTTTAATATATTGCATTAACTGAGTGGGGGAAAAAGTGCTTACTCTCTTTTTTTGCTTTTGGTGTAGCAACAAATATTATGGCTCCACTTATTACCTGATTTAAAGGGTTGGGCTTGTTTGGGCTTTTTTCTTAAGCTCATCGTGGAAGGAGAGGAGGATGAGTTTTTATGGGTCCCATTGGTGAAATGATAGAGACTTTCTAAATGCATTTTAAATGCTCCAGCAAAATGCGGTTTTAGGAATAGAACTGATGAAAAAACAGAGATATTCTTTCGAGGGTCCCTCGCTAAATATGTAAGGAATCAGATGCATTTAATCTGCAATTGCATTTTGTTTTCTGGTACAATGGCACTATACTGATTTCAGCTGGTAATACTTGTAGTAGCAGAAATGCAATTGCACTGAAGAGAAGTTACACCTGGATCCACCACAGCTCTCAAGGAACAGTTAACACATGCTCTCTGTTAGCAGAATTGTACTGAGGAGTGCTTGGTCCAAAATGTTGTGTTCCTGCGTTGTAGTTATGCTTTTCAGGGATACAATTGCTCAAAATTCCTGTATGGAGATAAATTAATGAAGCTTTTCCAGTCAGAGCTCTGTACTGCCAATGGAGCATGGATTTCTAGTTCACCATTTTTGTGTGATGCTATGCTATGTTTAAAATAATTAAGTATTAAAATACTTACTTTGAAGAAGTTTTACAATATATTGCTGTGTGTTGATGTCCTCTAGAAATGTCTGTAGGAGTTTTGATGCCACTAGCACTATGTATTGTGTCTGAGCACCAAGAGTGAGTGCCAGACAAGAAAGGAGGATAAAAGGAGGGCTGGGGGAGGGAATGGCACTTTTTATGTCTTCCTAGCAAAATTTGAATTCCTTAATTCCATGTAGCTTTTGACACAGTACGTGGCTCTGAAGTTTAAAGAGTAAAAAACTGTAAGATTTCCTGCAGACACATATAGTTTAAGGATTATCAACTCCTCTTCCCTGTTTTTAACTCATTCTTTTAACTTTTACCTGGTATCCTGGTTTGAAAGAACAAGAGCATTTGTGACCATCATCGACCCAAATGAAAATAAATTTTTGATGTTACTGCTTGAAGACTTCTTTGATTCTGCATTGGTATGTTTGTGCATTAAGGTGACAGAAGGGTTGCCTTTATTGGATAAAGCTATTGTTCACAAACAATTTCCTGTTAGAAAATAAATAATTGCTAATTTCATGGACCTGATGTCATAGGGCTGAGCCTGGGATGCAGCCTAGGTGGTGTGGGTGGGCAGTGTCCAGGAGTGTGCTCTAGACTGGCATCGGGCTGAGATTTGACACACTTGTGATAAGCTGCTACAGGGCTGCAGAATTTTCTCATTTTCTAACCTGCAGTATTTGTTTTTGCACAAAAATTTGCAAGAAGTTCTGATGCATTTTGTAAGTAAAAGCTTGGGTGCTGAAGCTCTCATTAAAACCCTCAAGTTACTGATGCTGAGCTGCACTTTATGAGCAAATGTGTTTGCCAAGGTGGTCCTGGCAATTTGTTCCTACTGTGTTTGAAATAGATGATTTAATTCTAAAGAATGATCTAACTTGCTTACAATTCATTTAGGTTTCAACTTTAAATATTCATGACTTTAAGGGTATCGGATGCCTAGTAATGTAACATTTGTAATAGGAAGAATGCTCTTTTAGCTTTTTCCCCCAAGCTGCTGCTCCCTGTCTGTAGTTTATGGGTAACTGTGTCACTTTGGGCATCAGAATTCGTATCAATACTTATGACTCTTTTTAGGAGTTCTGATAAAAGATATTTGAGCAAAATCAGACTTCCTTCTTTCTCTACTAACCACTTTGAAATTATGACATACCCATTTCTTTTCCCAAAAATTTAATTTATTTTTCTTCCTGATACATTTCTTCCACATGCTTTCACTGTGGAGGAAAAAGTGCTTTGTGTTGTGGAGTTGGGTTTCAATTTTTTTAAATTTTTGTTTTTAATTTTCCTCTAGGGATCTTAACACCCTTCAGATATACATTGATATCTAGTACTGTAGTGTTTAAATATAAAATGTACTTTTACATAGGCCCACATGTGTAATAAAAACAAGAGAACGATGTCATGATGTGGGTTTTCCAGGGACCCATTGTGTTCTCAAGTGCTGCTGAAATCCATTCGTGGGGGAAGTGGGTGCTTGGCTGCCTTTACCCTCCCTGCATAATGCTAATCTGTATGATCAGGGTGATCATATGTGACATGCCTCTATCAGGTAGCTTTTCCTGATGTGGGTACACTACTGTTTTATGCTATTTAGCCCGTGAAAGTGGGGGTAGGGTCCACATAAACAACTGAGCATTTTGAATACTGCTGTTCATGGGTGATGATGCATTAATGAAGGCTTCTTGTACTCTTTCCATCAGGTGATTTGCAAATGCAGTAATGAAGGTCAGTATTTTTTTCCTTCCATTCCTCAACATCCTGAATCTTAATCTTGGGAGCACATTTCTTAATTCTGCTTGAACTCTCTCCCCTTTCTCTTTTCTGCTTCCTACTTTTTCCTCGCTGCATTTTTTTTTTTAATTCTCCTGCTGATTTCTTTTCAGTAATTTTCATTAACATTTACATCAGAGCACAAAACCTTTTTCTGTTTCTCTTTGTTTGCTTGTTTTGTATATGCTGAAAAAATCTACCTTGTTGAAATGGTCAGAATCAAGTATTCTGCTTGATCAGAGTAAGTGACCCTTCTGAAAGGGGTTCAGGCTAGACAGTCTGTTCTTGCACATCTATTTGTTCTGGCATCAGATGTTGTTTCCTTGCTGAAAGCAGCCTTCTCCATAGAACAACGTGGTAACTCCTTCAGCCTTCTGAACTAGACAGATAAGTGTCTGTCTGTCTCTCATTCATTTCAGCAGTAAAATTTTGTCCTGTGTCTGCAGCTTGTTTTCCATTAGGGCAGAGGAGCAGGTGCTTTCAGAAAGCATCTATGTGACCAGACATCCAGGCTCACAGTCCATGTAAAAACAAAGCATTGCACTGTGGGTCAGGTAATGTGTGCTTATTTGTCCTTGCACCTTTTTCTAGTGGGAGCTGAGTGGCACTAGCATATTCTGGTTAATACTTTATATTATGCTCCGTTTACTTTGACAAAACCTGTATATTCAGGTTTTCTCTTATGTCTAGTAATTAGCTCCTCCTTTCTGTGCCTCTTTAAATAGTTGCCCAGGTCAGGAGTTACTGTATCTGGAGCATTTTTTTTAGATGGAAGTTATCAGTACCCCTTTCTGTCTAGGATTAGATGGTTGGAAGCTTTAAAATGAACTTACAGCTGGGATGTTTTTATTCCTTCAACACAACAAACTATAGTTGCTTCAACTATTTTCAAATGGACACCAGCCCATTTCTAGCTGTACCTTTCAAATTGTTTTTCTAGGGAAGAAAGAGCTAGTGAATTTATTTTTGCCTGAACTAGGGCGCCTAGTGACAGAAGCAAATCTTTGCCATGCTCTGCATCTGGAGGTAAGATTCTTGAGAAGAGAAAATTAGATACATTTGTGCAAAAGTTTGTGTAATTAGATGAAAAATGTGAGAACATGTTACTGATTTATTTCCCTCTATTTTCTACCCCTTCTTTTGTGGGGGGAAAGGCCTTGAGGACCCTCAACTCTATACTTGATAGTCTCCCACGAGAGGAGAGAAAGAAGTTCCCTCTCTCTGAGGAGATGTGCTCACTCACGTAAGTGGTTTTCCCTCCAGTTGCTGTAGCTGAATACCCTCTTCTCTGCAATTGCAGAGAGTTAGTTATTTCCATTTTAACCTGTGGCATTATGTTGTTTCAGGAAAGACCTTGCAAAAACTGTACTGGAGGTTGGTGGTAAGAAGTTCTCCAGCTTTACCTCATCTGCTTATTTATTATAGATGAATTATAATTAAAATCATATTTCCTTGTCAATAGTTGATTTTTAGGGAGAAAGCTCAGGCGTGCTTTAACAAAATATAAATTTAAAAGTTAAATGTAGCAATGGATTAGTTCTTTCTGGTTGGTATTAGTAATGCATATTGACTAATCAGACAAGCTAAACTGACTTATGTAGAAATACAATTAGATCAGCTTTATGAATGCGTTTACAGAATGTGCTGGCTGAGTATTGGTGTGATATACAGAATGTAGCCTAATCCTAGTGAGTTAGTGATGAGTGTTTGCTCTCATTCTGTTCCCAAGCTCCAAGCACATCTCCCAGTGCACTTGTGTGTGTTGTGGTTTGCAGTGCTCTGTGCCTCAATCTCACTGAGCTGAGGATGCCTGAGCCAACCCTTGGCTGTTACCCTCTCCTGTTCTCCTAGGGCAAACTGAAGCTAGAGGATGATTATGCCTGTGTAGTATAAAATTGCAAGAGTAGCAGTGCCAGAACCCTCTGTTATGCTGGAGAAGTGATATTTATCCTGTGCTTATGTTTACATGGCAGATTATGACCTTCAGGTTGCCCTTTCAGAAGCACTTTGTAGGTTAATGATAAAAAAATGGAGGGATGACCTTGTTCACCACTGGTTTGAAGATAACTATCTTGCTGAAGCTTTCAAAGAGATCAAGGATCGAGAATTTGAGACGGTGAGGGTCCTTATTTTGAAAACAACATACTTGACAAGTCTGTATAGGGGCTAGTTTTGGTTAAGCCAGGGTGTCCTTGCAAGAATTTCCTACAAAACTGATTTTATAAATGCACAAGGTTATTTGTGGATGGAATGGTTTGGGTTTTGGTTTTTTTTTTCCCTATTAATGTGGTAAATATTAAATGACACACTGTTAAAATAGCTCATACTTCTAAGTTATTTTACTTATTTAAAAAGTAAAATAAAAAATGTAATAAATAATGCATAAATAAGTTATTTTGTGGGGTTTATATTTGAATTCTCACTGGTCTTAAAAAAGTTGGGTCCAACCTTTTGTAGTAACTTGAGTATTTCTTCCCAGTTTAAAGGTTTTAACTGGATAGTAGAAGTTACACAGCAAATAGTGATTTTATACAATAGAATAACTATTTGCAAAGGAAATGTAGCCCAATTTTTTTTAAATAATATGTCATTTATCTTGAAGGACTGCAGAAAATTTCTAAACCTACTAAATGAAAGGCTTGGAGATAAAAGAAGGTAAGCTGGGAACTGACAGAATAAACTGTTCCATCATTCTTGCAGAGGGGAATAAACAGAATTGTAAACTGGGTTGGATTGTATTAAAAAAATTAGATCACATGTGAAGAATGGAGTTGTTTCTAAGATTTTATTCATTTTTATGGTGGTTCTTTTGAAGTCTAGTCAATGAAAATAATGCATCACTACTAAAATAACTGTAGTCTCTAGTTTAGCCAAGCTTAATTTACTTTTAGAACATTTTAAATTATTTTTTGAACAGTAAGATTGGTTACTGATCATAATAAAAATAAAATCATTGAAGTCAGACACTGATGTTGGATATATCATATGAAGTCTGCTTCTCTTTCAGAGTCTACTCATTTCCTTGCATATCTGCTTTTGCTGACATGAATGAGGTAATAGCCCTTAAAGCTCTGACACCTTCCCTACAGTGTTTTGGCTGCTCCAATGTTGCTGTCTGTGGTAAACATTTGGGGTTTCTCTCCCCCTGCTCTTTTTCATTGAAGAGCTTGATTTCTTGGAGCATAAAGGGTAACCTGCTCTAGCTGGAAAGTTTGCTTGTTTGTCACTTAGTTCCCAACTTAGTGCTGCTGACTTTGCATTTGTATCAGCCAAGTGATGGAGGCAGCACTTTTCCTCATGGTGATGACAGAAGAGAGTTCTAAAAACTAACAGGAGGACAGGACAATGCTGATTCCTCTGGCAGAGCTGTTTCCCAAATGCCAGAAAACAAGATTAGCCTGGTGTCCATGTAGGGGAGGTCACAGTTGCATATCCTGCAATTTGCTTCACTGCTCTTCAATTAAATGAAGTGTGGCACCATTCCTGACAGTCATATTGACTCAAGCCCATGTAGATGGAAGCTGGTTCTGCTGCTTCTGCTTATTTCAAGTGCTCAGAAACAGAGAGAGCTTCCATAACTTCTTTCCTAGCACAAACATGCAAGCATTTGTGCATTTCCTCTCCCTTGGCTGAAGCAGAGCCACATCTGACATGGGTGTGGTTGGATGAGCAGTGGGCTGGCACCTCACAGGGTCAATCTGAACTCTTATTTCTGCAAGGTGTACAGATGTTTGTGTAGGGTAACACTTTCCAGTTTTGTGTCATTAAAGAAAATTGGGACTGATACAGCAGTTGTGGGGCTTTTTTGGGGAACAACAGTACCACCTTGTTCCCCAGGTCAAGAAGCCATCAGATGAGAAGCTGGAGGAGTTCTGGATTGACTTCAACATTGGCAGCCAGAGTGTGACTTTCTATGTGGATTGTGATGAGGTAACCCTGGTGGCCTTGGGTTAGCCCAAGTCAGAAGGCACTCCCTCAGCCCTTCTGACATGATGGCTTTGGTTTTCAAAGGGAGCTCTTTGGGACTCTGTAAGGCTGTCAAAAGAAAATGTCAACAGTTACAGCATGAAGGGTAAGACTTTCCAACTACACTACCCTGTTTGGCTGGGAATCTGTGGGACACATGGGGTACAACTAAAACCTCACCATCACCAAAATGTTCCTGTGTCTTTTCCTTCCTCCCTGTCTTGTCCTTTGGTCACCCTGCACTAGCTCTGCTTGTTGGGCTGTGTGTGGCCCTGTTCTGCACAACAACCCACCCTCCCTACCCAAGCAGGGCAGCTTGAGGTGTCAGTTTATAGGTGTCCTGGGGAACTGCATAATCATGACTCAACAGGAAAGAAATGAGTGAACAGAGTAACTGGAAATGCAAGGGCAAGATGTAAAAGAGACTCTTAAAAATCCCAAACGCTTATGCAGACATGTTTGGGTTGACAGAAGAATGTCTTGGTGTAAAACAAATCTAATTGATTGTTTGGTTTGTTTTTTTTTTTTTTTCACACAGAGAAGGATAGCCAAAAGATTGTTAAAATTTTTATGAAAATACCCTCTGCTCTTAACAAAACAGAAGCAACAAAAATCAAACTGGTTTTCAGTGCTGAGTTTGAAATCTTAAGTGTACTTAGAAAAGTCCTGGGAGATGAAAAACTGATGGTAAGATCTAATATATGCTTTTTTCTTTTCTAAACTATATTTTGCACTGGGAAAAACCATTCAGATTTGTGGGATTTGTCTTTTTGCGGTTTCTTTCTCCATGCCTCCTTACTATATATTTGTCATCCCATTATGGATTTGTGATACTCTATATAGATGTTCTCAGCTTTGGCCTGGAAGAGAAATTAGGTGTTTTAGGAAAGAAGTTTCCAAGTACTCAAATTTATGGTTTAAAAGCTGGAAGGTTAAAACACAAGGAATGAATTAACAAATCAGTTTAACTTTCCCTGAGTTTCTGAAGTAGAAAACAAAGCCTGTGACATTTAATTGCATAACTTAAAATATGAACATGCTCTTACATATAGCTCCAAGTGTTATACCACACAGGATGAGCAAACTGTTACGCAAAAACCTGGAGGTGTGCTGAAAGATGCAAATCTTAGACTGTCTTTGTAGATAGTAGTTCAAGACAAAGAGTAGAGTGCTTCTAAAACCTCAAGGTTTTTTATTAGCGAATGTAAAAACACAAGTTATGTGTGTGATTTTTTTTTTCCCCCCCAAATGTTAACATACTTAATTTTTGATTTGTAATTCACCCACAGTCTCTGGGGTTTGCAGAAGAAATTACATGACAGTAAATAACCATAATATAGTGGCTGTCATTTACCCCTAAAGACCTTTCCAAATGATCAATTAACATCCACTAATTTGTTGCCAGCATCTAGCAGTTGTTAGTTTTGTTATTAAATAGCTGACTTTACTAGATAAAGACTACTCCTTTAAGAACACTTTTACAAGACATTAATTCATACCAACAGATAGTTGAGTCTGAAGAGGAGATTGTCGATGCTGGGAAGCAAGCCATGCAGAATGAAGCAGGTGATGTTTTTTTATTAAAAATTGTGTCATTTAATTAAATTTAAATATCTGTTTTCAAATTATCATTTTCACTTGCAGTCTACAGCTTACAGTTAACCTCACTTAAAACAAAAAAGAAGGAAAAAACCCATAACAAAAAACCAAGCAATGCCCAAGCTCAGTCTTCTACTGTTCCTACTTTGTGAGCTTGGTAACTGGTGCTTATGGCAGGTGCTGAGTCCCTCTAGCCCAGGGAGTGAGGTCTGTGTGCTGCTGGGGTTGCACAGGGAGGGGAAGGCTCCTGGGGACAGGGTCTGTGTGCTGGCAGGTGGCCTGGCAAGGCCCATTCCAGCTGCCAGCTGACCTCTGACATGCAGAGTGTGCAGAACTGTTTCTCCATCTGCAGGTGTGGTGGGATGCACCTTCCTGTCCTCCCTTCTGGCTTGCCCAAAGCCTGGTTTCTGGTTTGGCCATGCCCTGTGGGTGCCTGCAGAAGGGGTGGTGGTATGTGGCCTCCTGAAAGCACAGGTTCTTGATGGGCCAGTGCTTGCACCTTGGCACTTAAGCTGTCCTCTGTGCAGTGGGGTGTGTATGGTGGGGCAGCCTCTACTAAAGCTTCCTGTGGGGACGCAACTTTTGTCTCTTCTGAATGAGGTGATGTGCTAGAAAATGGTGGGCTCCTGTCCCCCAGGTGGAGTGGATGATGCCTTGGAGATGCCTGGAGCTGTTGTGGAAGAATAGCTGGGGGAGCAGAAGGGCTCACCTGCAATCCCTGTTTGTTGGTAAAGGTGAGCAGCAGCCCAGCTCCTCTGCAGGAGGAGACCTGCTGCTGCCAATACCTTGTGCTGCAGGGCAGTGTCTGTGTGTGCCCCAGCTGCAAATGTATCTGCCTTAAGGCAGGAAAGGCTCTTATCTGGACCTGAGATAGCCATTATTTCCTATTCTCACCAGCCTACAAGCAATGCTTTGTATTTCTTTGAACTGGGCACATAAAGTATCCCACCATCAAATGGTGCAGTTTCCCATGCTGCCAGTGAACATCTCCTGCAAGGCATCTCCTTCCAGGATCATTTGACAGAGTTTTGTTGCATTCCAAATTCAGTAGTTGTTGAGGTAACTTGGAGCCTGAAGTACAGAAATGTATTCTTTCCGTGTCTGACCCAAAAGAAGGTCTAAGCCTAGCGTTCACCAAGAAAAAGAAAGTTTCCTTCTCATGCTCTGAAATTCTTCTGTAAATCCCCATGAGGCTGTGACCCACAATTTAAGGAAAAGCTGCTTACGGCAAAAAAGCAGGAGGTGTGCATGAGCAAAATTAGTCTTAAACAGGAAATAGCTCCTCAGCTCAACTTCAGTATCAAATTTTTTGGAAGGTGGCTTTTTTTTCTGTATGGTAATATTTTTAACTTTGGAGGCTGGGATTTGTCCTTGTTCCAAAACTGGCTGTATTTCAGGTTTTAGAGTGATTACTTTTTATGTGGATCCTTTCTTGGCGTAACTTGCTTGACAGATATTCCCACATCCTCTAAGGCTGTGAAATCACAACTCCTTTTGCTGCTACTACCCACTGTCTTGAAAAGAAATCAGGTTTGAAGAGCTCTTAGGATAGGTACCATTCTTTCTATGAAGATATTAAAAAAACATTTTTACTTTCCACTAAGTTCCTGTGCGTTTCAGATTTCTTCAGATGAGTACTTGAAAGAGCTGCTACCAGCTCTAAATTTCTGAGGCAGTAACTTCTTCAGTAGCCCTTCTCATTTTCCTCCAGTTACAACCTAAAATAAGCTAGAATGGAGCTCTTTCCAATTCTGGAGATGCAGATGAGCTAGGAGTTCCTTTATCAGTGCCCACCATGGAGCAGAGAGGTGCAAGGTGGGCACTGCTACTTGAAGCAATCAAGAGGTACAAAGAGCAGAAGATAGTTAATCTGTAGTGACTGATAGAGATTCAGTGGAGGGAAACATAGCTAGTGGAAGATCCCCCTGCTTTAGTCAGACACAAAGAATTGCTCCATATCTTCCAGTGTTTAGGAGTTAATGTAGCAATATAAGTAATAAGATTATAAACTTGCATATATTCATCCAGTATCAATGAGCTTATATGTGTTTTATTTAGTACTATTTTCACTGGGTAATTTGAAGATATTTGGGTTTCTTCTGTTAAATGTGATCTTGAGATGTTTGTGCCTGGAAGGGAAGGTTCTGCTGCTGCAATTTATTCATGCATGTGTGGGAATGGAAAGAAGAGGTAGTGAGTGTGTTTATTTACTGTGATGACATTCTCACTCCGGTTGCTGTTCTGCAGAGATATCCGTGTCCTCTAATGCACTGAGGAGGAAAGATCCTTCAAACTCTGAAAACATGAAGACTCAAAAGGATAACTTAACCTCTCAGCACAGACAGCAGTTAACAGGCACCATAGGAGTAAGTGTTTGCTGTATGGTGGGGCAGTCCCTGTGCCCCTTTCCCCCTCCTCTAGTCTGCCTTTTTTTACAGGTGTGACTAAAACCTTCTTTCAAAGAAAACTGGTTTGTATCTATTCAGCTCAAATACTTGTCTCCACAGTAGCAATTCTGGCAAAACTGCTTCAAAAAGGAAAAAAAAAAATACTTCCTCTTATAAGGGGACCATGGGATGCTCTTAATGAGAAATCCATGGTGTCACACACAGCCTAAAAGATTTTTATGTGTGGACAGTGATGAACCTATCATGCTGCTGTTGCTACAGACTAATTCTAAAAATCCCCACTTTTTTATGGTCATATACATGTTTTGTTCATGGTTTTATGTCTCCAAGCAGAAAATGGTTAACTCTGGTGTTGCCGTGGTTACAGTGAGCCAGCAGACTGACCTGGAAGATGCTAACCAAGGTCTGGCATGGCTCCCTTCAGTTCCTTAAGTTTGACCCAGTTGAATGTCACCTAGGTGACTTATTGAAGGCTCTGCTTTTGTGGGTCTTACAGCAAAAGCAGATAAAGTTTCATAGTAGCTCCAGAGGGTAAAACTATCGTTTCCTTGCCTTCTTCAGAAAAAAAGTCCAAAACTCCATCTCCAAGGACAAAAGCTAAGCCTAGGTGAGTGTCTAACAGACAGAAAGTTGCAAAATATTTTTTTTGTGGCTGTTTTTGTGTGTGTTTGGGTTTTTATTTCTTTCTCCTGGGGTTTAAATGCATGTAATTTTGAGGTTATTCCATCAGTTATTAAATTGGAGATTCTGTTTTGCCACCTGGACATAAAGGCTGCTTGCCTGGAGTTTCAGCACTTTGGAGCTGCTGAACAGTGATGTTTGGTTACTAGATTTGTGGCTGCTTTGGTGTGGCTTTTTACTCATTATGGATTTAGTCCAAATGCAAGGTGAGCCCCCAGCTGATTTACAGCGTTAAACTTCAGCTGTATAACCTGAGCTTGCCAAATGTGAGGTTGTTCGTAATGGTGACAATGACTTTGTGAAAGAAGACATGAATTTGAATTCACCTGTATTCCCAGAGCTTTGCAGGACAGAATTTCTTGTAATTTAGGAGCTGGACTTCTGCAGAGCTATCGATTACCTTTCTTCCCTACACACTAAAGCGTTGATTTGGTGCCAATTGGTGCAAGTTGGGTTTTTTTTTTCCCTTAGTAATTCACAAACATTTTGGTCTTTAAATGAACAGCTCCCTCACATATTCTCTTGCCCCCAGTGAGAAGCTCCTAGAAGAAGAACCTATGGATGAGTCGATACCAAAGGTATGTGTGCCTTGGGGTCACCCTGAGTGAAAAGGTACAGGATGGGAAAGAGATATTCTGGTGGAGTTGCAGAAGAAAGCTGGGATGGTTGACCCACTCATGCTATTGGGTGGTGTCCTGAGCCCACAGAGTGTCACACCTGATGTGCTGTGCCACCAAGCACCACAAGTGAGCTGCAGAGGCAACAGCTACCAGCCTCATTGTAGAGGAGCCCAGCCAAGTAATTCAAGCTCACTGGAGTTTATTCAGCATGTTTACCCCTGAGAAGCAGTGTGTGGTGCTTGTATCCAGGAGTGCAGTGGTGCATGCGACATACTAGCATGTTGCAAGACTTGTACACTGTCTTCAAAGAGGTAGTGTTTGCTTCTGGAATCAAAGCAAGCCTTAGAAGTCTACAGATGGGTTTGTTTGGTTTTGTGTCTGGATTCTAATAACCCTTCCATGCTAGATCAGTTTCTATAATCCTTGTATTGGAACTTGCAACCTGAGTAAATTACCAAGTAACTGAGAGTCATCTGCAGTTACACTTGGAAACTTCTATTGGTGTGTCCATGTATTAAAAAAAAATAAGTCAATGCAGTGTGTGAGAAAAATTAAATTCCCAAAGCATTCTTTTTGATCCTAGATATTTATCTTTTGTAAGAAATTGTATTTTAGGCTTGTTCTAGGGTTTACATTTCCAGGTGCTAGTTTTATATTTTTACAAATAAAATATTTTTTTTACTGCCAGTTCAATTGTTTTGTAGCACTTTCCCACTGTACAGTGAATTCAAAAATTTTAAAATAGTCTCTCCACCCCCACCCTCTTAGCCCCTCAGTTTCAGCTCTGGGAGTCCCATTCTTTCTGGTAGGAAAGTACTGCAGGCAGCAGTTGCACCTGGGTAATTGTTGCAGTGGGAGGAAGGAAGTTTCCTGGCACACATTTTCTCTGCTTGGCAGGCTCTAGAACCAGAACATGATTTTGGGTATTGTTGTTTTAGATCCTGCAACTCTCTCCTTTTCCAAAGGATGTTACCAGCAAAAAGAGGAACAGGAGAACAAGCTTGGCCAAGAAGAAGGCTGAAGGCAGGTATGACACATGAACCCTGTGGCCATGCAGAACTGGTGTACTAAGTGATTTTAGACCTTTCCTAGCCCTCAGGGAGGGAGGGTATCCCCATGGGGTGGCCTGTCTGTACCTAGAACAGGCAGCAAAACAAGTATGAGGCTACAAAGAGTCATAACTTGTCTCTGTAGGACTCTTTGGGTCCTCAAAGCGATAAAGACTTCAGAAGCAAATCCTAAATTCCAAAAATGCCCTCTACCCCTGTGATACTATGTCATGGCATGTTGGCTTTTCCCTTTTTCCTTGCCCAACCATAATCCTCCAGTGAGCTGAGTTCTGAGTGTCAGCTTGTTTCACAAACACTTAAGCTTTCTCAAATACAGTATCTCAAATACAGTTCCTTGGCATCACACATCCTAGTGTTTCAGTATGGCCTCTTTCTCAATTTCTCCCCTTCCTTTGCACTCACACATCTGTCTGTTTGCACTTAAAGCTGGGGGCACTGCAGGAAGAAGCACTTGAGGGTTTGGGGGCTGCACACAGCCTGTGGCACTGGAAGTCTGCCTTGTTTCACCCTCCTCCTATGCTCTGCCAAGTGTTGTGTTCAAGTTAATGCCTGCTGCTGGGCAGGAGGGCAAATGAAGCATACATGAGCATCTCTGCTGCTGTTCTGGGGCTTCCATGGATGTTCTGTTTCAGCCTACTGTTTCGTAGCTCAAAAAACCCAAGTGCTTGGATGAATTTCTTGACTGATTGTAGATAACAATAGGAAAAATTGACACAGGCTTTCATTAGGACTACAAGTTGTGTGTTTTATGACAAAATAATTTCATGCAGGTAATACTGGTTTTAAAACAGGGGCAGCAGTGTAGAAGTTGGAGGTGAATAACTTCGTAGTTTGGTCTTTCTGCTCCCTCTAGTGTTTCGTCTGGAAATGAGTGTTTCCTTCCCTGGGGATGCTTTGGCGAGGAGCTCAGTTCTCTAGTCCTCCCGTTCTTTTGCTAGTAAAGAGGTGTACTGCATACTGAGCAGTTGTTGAAGGATTTAAAAAGAAAAGTTATAATTTGGAAAAAGCCATAAAAGTACAGTTAAGTTTAAATTTTGGAAGACATGAAAGCAAAATCTAGATGTACACAGAGGAGTGATTAGACAACAAACATTATATACTAGAATTTTTAAAAGGAAATAAAATGGAATTTTTAAAATGCTTCTGATATTTTATTTCGTTACTTCTTCCTACCATGTACTGTTATGGGTGATGTGAGAACAAAATGTCCTCTTCATAAACAGGGATAGGTTAATTTCCATTTTTTGAATGTTTCTTGAAATGGTTACAATTAAAAGAGTGAGAATCATGATAGGCAGCAATAAGGCTAAGTAGAAAAGGAGCACATTTTTTTTATAAGCTTAGAAAACAATATTTTTAGGCGTATAATGTGTCTGAGGAGAGGGGTGTCAGAAGGAAACAACACTATCACTCCCATGGTCTTAATGAAATTCTATAGGGTGATCCTTCACTGTTGTATGTCACTGCCATATTTATGTCATCTTACAGGAAGGAACTCTATGACTTTGAAGTCTCGGACTCCTCAAGTCATGAGAAGGTAAAGTTGAGGCACAAGCTCAGTACTTAATGGAGTAGTAACTTGAAGAAGGGGACATCATTTGTTGCAAAAACGCTGTAAGGATGGACACACTGTTACAGCAGGACAGACAACTGGGAATCTGAGATTTTTTTGTTTTCTCTGTATAGCGGAAATGGTTTGGGTTGGTTCTTTTTTTTTTGTGAATGATAAGAATGCTCATCACTACTTGAGTTTTGTGGTGGGTAATGTGTGATAACACCAGCAGACATTTGAGCTGTTGCTTAAATCCATGGGATATCCAAGGCATATCTCTGTGATTGAAGGCCAGCCCCTGTGCTTTACTTAATATCACAAGCAGATTGCTGAGCATCCACTTTGTCCTCCTAGGCTCAACAGAGAATGAAATCCACTTTTCCCAGCTTGCAAAGCATGGCTCATCTCTGGTTATAACCTGGTCTTAACAAAACTTTCACTGGACATTCTGCTTGACTTAAATTTCCAGATTCTCAAGAAAAAAAAATAAAAGGAATAAAAATTGATTACTTTGCCCAGTGTGGGCTTTCCCAGGAAGCTGTGGATTTGCTCCTGATGGCTTCCATCAAGGTGGCTGTGCTGTACAAACCCTTTGGCTTTCAGCCTCTTCCCTGATATGGGGGCTGTCACTGCTGCCTGCTAACTGTGAAGCAACGTGTGCAGAAATTTCTCTAAATTAGAAACTGGACATGGCCCGATCCTTGCAACTGCCACTGGGTGTCAGCATAAATCCCTGCTCCATGGCTCCCTGCCCCGGTGCCTGCAGCCTGTCTCAGGGCTGTCCAGGGGCTCTGCACCGTGCTTACAGTGCCGCTGCCAGCGCTGCTACTGATTCAAATGATGTGTCTTGTGATGTTGGTGCTTAAAATGAGCATTATTCATAAACCAAGGAAGAGAGAAAGGAACTCTGTTTAAGACTCAAATGTTTGTCTATCATGATTTATGACACTGTTTCAATCAACAAATTCCATTCCATTAAAAAGTGAAATTTTCAAGCAGGACTTGAAATCCATTTCCCTTCTGAGTTCTGATATGCTTTACTTGTGTAGAGTATTTTATGGGGCAACTGGACTCTAAGGTGATTCTCTGCTTCTCTTTCAGGTTGCTGCAGCCAAAGAAAAGATTCTTTCCCAGAAAATTTCCTCACAAAATCAGAGGTACAGGACTATACATGCAGTGTTTATGAACATTTTGCTATGTGAAGAAGAGTTCAGCGCTTTGGCTAAGCTCCTTTAAGTTAGGATCCAAAAGGGTGTGTGATTTTTCTAATGCAGTACTTTCTTGCTTAGCTGCCACATTATCTGTGGATGTTATTGATACCAATATTTAAATAATACCTGAGAATATAATGGTTACTGGAGAGAATAGTGACTCCTGTCAACTTTGATAATAATAAGACTAACTCTTAAACATCATGTTTTCCTGATCATATGCCAGCATAACTGATTTAGGTTTTGTAAAAATGCTTAAACTCCCAGCCCTGCTTTGGCTGCTTCCCAGTCAGAGCAAGCTTCCAGGGACTTGCCACCTCTAAGCATACAGGTTAACTTTTATTTTAAAAGTGCCGACTTCTAGACATCCCTGAATTGCTACTTTCAAAATCCAAGCAAAGAAATATTTGTCTAATAACTGTACTTTAACAGTTTGGTTCTTCTCCTAATCTCTTAAGGAGCCTCCTGCCACTTCTGTTTGGCTGTGCCCATTCCACAGTGCTGTGGTGTGTTATTGCAGTGTTTGCTACTCTAATTTGGGGGTTTATGTTACTTGGCAGGGTTTATGAAACAAGAAGCAAAAACAAGGGATCAAACAATCTTGAGAGAAGGCAGGTAGGTTGTCTATGCTTTTTCATCCCTAGAGCCTTTGATTGCTGTGTATTTCTACATGTATAAATCTGTTGCACACATAAAGAAGCTGAAGTTTAAGGCTTACCCAGTGCAGAGGTGGAGAAATGTGAGCCTGGTAGCCTCTAAATACTGTTTGTAATTTTGAAAGCAGTGCTCAGCATGCATGGTCACTGCCAGACCAGCTAGTGAATTGTTTGTGTTACTTTTTTCCCCCACAATGTGCTGTTGGATGCAGCTCAGACATACTGAGGCTTTCCTCCTTGCACAAGTGCTCTTATTTTAGGCATAGGAGAGAGGAAGAGACAAGAAAGGGGGATACTGTAAAAACTCAATTTTGGCAAAAGGCAAGCATCTGCTTGCCAGTGGTTTTATTTGGCTATTTCAACAGCTGGATGTGGCTGTTTTGGCAGACTTCACAGCTTTAGGTGTTGCACCATGGGGTGGAAAAAATGGGATAACTTGGTAGTAGCTGAAGGGGAATGGCTGAGAGGCTTCTGAGTGAGCTACTGAGCAGGGCTTAATTGTGTCTTTAGTTCAGTTATAGGAAACATCTTTTCTCTGAAAGCAACAATGAGAATACAAGCCCTGGTGAGAGTGAGAAGAGCTGGATCCTTGACTCTCAGATACCGTTGGTGCCAAAATCTGTTGACTATACCCGAAAAAGACCCAGGGTGAGAAGTAAATTAAAAGGTAAGCTTAGTCCCCTATTGACACTTAGCTATGCATGATGTACTGTGCTGCAGAAAAGCCAGTGTCCATGATGGCTTGAGAAAGGAGAGTTTGGCCCAATCCTGTCTTTCCTGAGTGGGAGAGAGAGCAAGCTTGAGGCTGGTGGCAAGGGGTGCCCCATGGAGGAGACACATTGCAAACTCTTGTGCTTGAATTGGGCTCCCGTCCCCCTCCCAAAGTGGAGTTCAAACATCCAGGTGGAAGTTTTGGCACCCAAACATCTGTGTGGGCATATCCCTCTGTGTGATGATGCTGAAGAGCCCAGCTGATGGCTGTGTTGATCCACTTGACTGCATTTAGGAGGAAGATCTCTCTGAAGCTACCGCACCTCTCCCCTGCAACTTTCCCCTCCTTGTCTCTGCAGAAATATCATTGACTTGGCAATTTAACCTTGAAAAACCTCACAATTTGCAGACCAGGGCATTCTGCTCTCCTTTTTATGCAGTAATAAGCCAATTGTGCTCTGAGTGTCAGATGAGATTATCTCTGATAGTATTCTCTCTGACCAACACCAAACCTCCTCTGCAGCCATGCTCCAGGGCTGTTTGCTGCTGTGAGCACCAAATGGAAGCCAAATTGTTCTGAATGAGATGGAACGTTTCTGTCCCACTCAGGGAGAAATGATGCTTGCTCAGGTTGCTATTAGATTCTGTAGGGATGAAAAAGCAAAAGAAAGTTGTGCTTGATACTGGATTTCTAGGGGAGTTGTTCTCACTCCAGTGTCAGCCCAGAAGTCTTACTTGGGGATTGTCAGAGAAGATGCTGAGCCTGTCTTTTTTTTTTTAATCTTTTGGCTGCACTGGAGTCGTGTACATTTGCATCATTGTATCTGGCTTTATTAGGGAAAGGTGGTTTTTTTTGAAACTTAAGGTAAGTGTTGTGACATTTTTATCTTGTAAATGCCTAGAAAACCAAACTGAAAAGGTTTGTCTTGGGGGTATTGAAAGGCTTGTCTCAGTTAACTGGGTAAAGTACACCCTTTATATTGCCAGTAACCAGGGAAGCTTTTCTCCTTGCAGTGCTTCCAGTGTCTTCTGCAAGCAGTGGCAGCGACCTCGAATCAAAGAAGGTAAGAAGGTGTTGTGCTTTGGTGCCTCAGATTTAATTATGGGTGTAAAATGTGTATTAATGCGTGAGAAGTAAATAAACTGGTGTTATTTTAATTCTCAAATATTCTGATGGACAGATTTGTCTGCTAAGTGCTGTTGAGACTCTATTGGTCTAATAGAGGATATCTTAGGAAAACATGGTAAAGTTCATAGAAACAATTGTTAAATGCTGCATATCAAATATATATGTGTGTGTGTAGATACAAATATGTATCTGTGTGTATATATATATATTTGTATATATTTGAAATACAGAATGTCTGGGGGGAAAAAATCTCCAGAACTAGCAGTCACATTGAAAGCTTTTATTGTCCCAGGGAAAACTTTTCTCTCCTGACTGTAATGCTTCTATTCTGCTTATGAAAAACATCATCAAATATGTATCTCTAATGCCTAAAGGGAGAAATGCATTGAACTTCAGGGCATAGGTCTCCTTCAGTGTTGGATAGAGCCATCAGTATATTTTAAGTATATATCTACTTGTAGTGTATTTAAAAACAAACCAATCATCAAAACCCTCCCTCCGAAACAACATCCAAACCTCTGCTTCTGTAGTAATGTTTAAATAATACTTAGACTTTGTTTTATTTTAGGAAGTGGCATCAAGGCAAGGAACTCAAAAGGAGATGCTAAGGAACAAAAGCACATTTAGCTCCAAGGGAAGTGATTTACCCACAGTGGATCTTGCTGGTATTTTTATTTTAATCTATTTCACTGCATTATAAAGGCTTTGATGTGTGTGTCTGTACTTTTTGGATGAGTTTTTGGTGGTGGGTTTTTATTTTTGATTTTCCTATTTCCCTTCATGTTTCTTCCATAAACACTCACCTTGTGGTATTTCTGTGTAATGGCTGTGAGGGGTAGATATTGTCTGTGTAAATTCTCTCTTATACAAGCCAGTGCTATTGAGAGGTGAAGGACAACCACCAAGAAAACAGCCTTTGGACTCAGTCTCAGCCACCATCTCTTCCTGTGTGATGAGAGGGTAGAGGGCTTGGGTTTTATTTTCTGTGCCATTAAATTGAGATTTCTAGTCAATACAGGATTCAAACTTGAGTGCCTGTGTCATTTACTAATCTTTCTCACAGATGAGACACTCTCAGAGGAGCCTGGAGGAAGTCCACTACTACTTGATGTGTCTGCCAGGAGCTCTTCCAGTGCATCCAGTGATGTGGAGAAGGCTACACAGGTGCAGTACGCAGTGCTTAGCCTCCTCCCAGTCTGCTGTCAGGCTACCTCTACCTGAAACCAATGTATCATGTCACTTTGCTTCCTGTAACTAGACAAGTCCTTGGCAGCTTCTCTGCAGTGCAGGGTGCCTATCTTCTTATTTTGTTTTCTTTCTCTTCTCAGAAGTTTCTTGGTACCCCGGGCAAGTTAACAAGAGAAGAAGAAAGTACCAAGTGGAAGGACTCAGGTTTGTTACTCTTGATAATGTGGAAGAGTTGGTTAAAAGAAGAAGGAAGTGGTGCCAAAGCTCTTATTTTATTTCAAAAGCAAATTAGCACTGACTTTTTTTGAGATAATTCTGTTTCTCTGTTTTGTATATTGCAACAGACTGTGATAAGATGTTTTTATTCCTGAATTCATTGCTAACTCTTAAAACCGGTCCTTGATTACAGGGGAACTTGTAGTGTGGGTGGGGATTTACAAACTAATGATTCAAAAGACACAGAAAAGATAAGATAATTTTAATGATTTGAAAATGGACTGCAACTTCAGTTTAAACAATACAAGCATCCCTTCAAGTTGTTGATTTTCTTTATACCTAAGAACATAGAAGTAAACCATTGCTATAAGCATTTGTTAAAGGGTGATTTGGATAATGCTTATTACTGCTGTAGCTTTTTTTATAGGCAAGTGGCACTACAGGATCTGGGGTTTTTTTCCATGAAACTGAACTTTGATAAACTAATTCAAAAGTGCACAACAGTCTCTTTATGGTTGAAACAACTGAACTTCAAGAAAGTCAAACAGCAATGGGTTGTTTTCATCCTAATAATTCTCAGTGCTGATGTAGTTCTGAGAGACTGAGTGATTGTTGCGACTACAAAGTGAGTCACTGAAGCTTTGGCCTTGGACAAAAGCATCCCTTTCCTCATGAGCTGGCTCTGTTTGTGTTCCCAGTATATCTCTTACCTGTCCAGCATTTTCAGAATACACCTTCACTGCAGCAACACATCTGCTTACTTTTGGGGGAAGATAAGTTTTGAGGACTTCATTTTTATCACTGTTTGCTGTACAGCCTTACATTTGGAGGGGAGCTGTTGCCATGCAAAGACACAAGCAGCGTTATGCTCAGAAATTTCAGGTGTGGTCTCTGACTGCATTTGAACTTTCTCTGTGAACCCTAAATCTACTCCAGGGTGTTTCTCTTTGTGTGACTCCCCCTTGTCCTGGCCTCACCACCTTCCATTCTGCCCTGTGGAGATGCCAGGGAGATGGTTTGTCAAAGACAACTTGCTGAGTTCAAAAAAAGTGTGCAGTGAGACATTAGGATGGTGGTCTTTTTTGTTTCTTTGGTTTTTAGCAAATTTTTGTTGAAGTAGAGGCTGTAGCTTTGATTTGGATTGTTTGGATTGATTCAATTTTCTTTTTTAAAATTCTATTCATAAACAGATCAGGTTGGAAAAGGGAATGGGAACAGAGCCAGACACCAAAGGTTTTTGATGGTTAGAGTAGCATGCAAAGAAATTAAGTTGTTTTTAAGATGCAGACATGGGAGCTTTTCAAATACCTGTATAACACTAGGCAGGCTAGTTCCCTGCTTTTGTGAGGGAAGGTGCTTGCAGGTGAAGTCTTTTCACTGTATGATGCTAGAAAATAAAGTGAGCTGCCTCCTTTTTCTGAGGCATTGCTAATTCCAGTGGTGATTTCTGTTTGAGCAGGCACTGTTAGGTACCTTATATAAAAGAACAGATTTCTTCTGAAACATCTTCTATTCTTCTTCTAGATATATTAACTAGCACTGTCATAAAAAAGCCTAAATTTTCCAGTTTTGAGGAAAATCACTTGCCCTCTGAAACTAACCATACAGCAAAGAAAATTTCTGATTCAGTAGAAGACAAAGTGGAGATCCAAAAAGGTAAAGTCCAGTTGGCAGCTAAGATGAAGTGCTTTCAGCTTTTCTTTTCTTCTAGTAGAAATCATAGTCACATGGAAACTTGAAGAGATTTATGTGTAGAGGGGCCAACTTTTCCAAATTCCAAAAGTCAAAATTCACAGAAGGTGTGTACTGCAGCACTGCCAATGTCAGTAGATATTGAGTGTGAACAAGGAAATTGGGTTCCACTTGGTCAGCTGCTCCATGATATTCACTCTTTCTAGTCTATCTGAATGGTGATTTTCCAGAGCTATTGCAAAACCATCAAACACAGAAGATGAAAAACAAAAAGCATGCAGATAATGGACAAAGTAACTACAAAATAGTGCTAACTCTGGGCACAAGGGCATCAAGTTTCCCTGCAATGAATAAGTAGAAGACAGAAAACAGTAGTGGCCTGACTGTTTTTTGCCCTTATTCTGTGCATTTGCCTCACAATCTTTGTGTTGCTCTATTGTGCCTATCCTTCCCTGCTGCCCTCTAACAAGTATTTCCTATGGCATTTTTGAGCCCGTTTCCCTTCTGCTTGTGAGCTCTAGAAGAACAAGGCCCAAATTCCAGCTCTATAACAAAAGTTGTTAATTAAGTTATGAATGACAAGCCCTTCAGTAGCAGGAAGGTTTATATTCCAGTAAGGCCTCCAGCATGATGCTAACTGGGCATGTGCTTCCTCCTAGGTCAGGCAATGGATGATAGCCTAGATGATGTGTTTTTTTCCAAGATGCTACATGAAGACTTGAGTGATTCAGGACTGATTTCTGCCTTTGAAAGCTTCATTGGCCAACTGAAGAAATTGTTCTGGGTAATGTGAGCTCTTTACTCATGTAAACATGTGTGGCAATTTATCATGCTATATGAAATTACCTTTTTATCTCAGGGAGAGTTGGCACAAATATCCCATCTTTATCTTGCCTTCAAGAGTAGGGTTTTGGTGGCAGTGTCTGTTAGTCTGGAGCTCTTAGAAATATTCTACTAAAACTGTATGTTCTGAGAAGTGTTACAGGGAAGGCATAAAGAAAGTTTTAATCAGGTTTTTTCTAATACAACACTGCCCTGAAGTTGCATGGGTTGCATAGAGGTTTGTTGGTGTAATTACTGTGACTGAATTAAATCAGTTTGTATTTGAGGCACCTATGTGTGTCATCTTATGCAGTTTAAATTTAATTTAAGATGGTTTCTGCTAAGATGAATGGCAACCTGCAGAGGCCCTTGTTTTCCAGGGAAAGGTTTTGCAAGCTAGACTTCTAGATTTTGGCTTGGGCCATTGCCCATCCCTAACTGTGCATCCCATGGCTAGTCTCGGTACAAAAGGATGGAGATCAACACACAGAATGCCCTGAGATCTTCAGAGAAGAACTTGTCTGCCCTGCTGAACCAGATACACAAGTGCAGGTAAGCTGTCTGGTACTGGATGAAAACAGCTTAAATTTTGTGTCATTTTAGATTGATGGAAAAAGCCAACCTGACACTCGGCTGTTGCACTTAGGGTTTTAAGGCAAAATAGCTTGTCTATTTCAGAAATATAACTCCAGTGATTGATCCTGATTTTCCTTTGGGGGGGTGGGGGAGGATGGGTTAATTCATGCAAAGTGAGCTTGAGTTACAAGCAGTTGATGAAGCAGTCCTTGGACTGTCTTCTGGTTGTCATCAATATTCAAGAATCTGTGTAAAAACTCTTTTTACACTTAGTACCTTCTATTTCTAAATCTCTTAAGAAAGAAGCCAGGCTGTGATTTGCTTAATGAAGTGGAGAAAAAAAGGGGTCTCTCAGATCCTGAATTTTTCAGATAGGAGCGAGAAAAAAAAATTCTAATATTTATGGATTCAGTAAAAGTGAGATACTTACATCCTATACTGTACTTGTAAGTCTATCAGGCCTCTGTATCTATTACACACCCACTTTTTGGGATTTAGGTCAAATATCATATGAAATAACAGCCTTTAAAGTGAAAAATCCCTGGTGTCAATAGGACCTCTATAAGCAGAATTTGATGTCATTAAGGTATGGGGAGAAGCTTGAGTCTAAAAAGTAAAAAATTGGATGTTTTGTGGTGGAAGATAAGAGTAGATGGTAGTACAGAGAGATGCTGCAATACTTGGTTGCTAAGTAAGTAACCTGGATCTAACCAGGGTCACAGGATAGTGGACGTAGGGCTGTGCCAAATTTTTCCTTCCTCACTGCCACTGGGAATTGTGGCAAATCCAAGTCACTAAGTGTGTTGCTGGTTAAGGTTTAGAAATTGCTGGCATCTGGTGACAACACTGTTTGTATGTATCGAACCCGTGTCAGGAAAATCCATAGAGGTTCTTTGTGTTGAGATAAAGTCATAGAATGGTATGAGTTGGAAGGGCCCTCAGCCTGGGAAATCTCCACTGAACTTCCTGGAGGCTGGGAGAGCATGCAGTGCAAGTACTGCTCTGGTAATTGACTTGTATGCTCTCTCCTGGTCCTGTTACCTGCTGCTATTCAGGACAGGCTGTTGAGCCATATTTATCTGCAGTGTGACTTTGGTACAGCTATTCACATGCTCTGTGACATATCTGAGAACAAATCTGCCCTGTGTAGTTCAGCAGGGACATTTTCTTCTGCCTAAAGGTAGGTTTGGTGCTGAAGGGGTTGCTGTCCACCTTGTGTGACTGCACATTAAAGTGGCAAAATGGTTTCTGCTCTCCATCACTAGGCTGAATAAATTTGAGACCTTTGAGAAGATTGTTGTTGAAGAGCTTGCCAACCTTGAGAAGGAAACTCAAATTCTGGCCACCATGGAGAAGGATGCCCTGGTGCGTACCCCTTCTTGTGTGCCAGCCCGAAATGTGCCCCTTCCCAAGTGACAGGGGTTTTCTTTGGGGGTCTTTTTAGGATTTCTGGAATGCGCAACTCCTCAAACTGAATGCTTTCTGCAACGAGCAAAAGCAAAGGTATGTGTCTGCCAGCTGTCCTGCATGCTCACAAGTCTTCTGATGGTCACAGAGGTCACTGGTTAGGCTGGTGGTACTCTTGCTAATACATGGGAAAGGATTCTAAACCCAGTATGGCATTTCCCCTTGGTGTCCATTGATTGAGCTTTTGCAGCCTTGTGAGGGTTTTCAATTGGAATTAGAATGTAATGAGGGAACTCTCTATAGGAAATTGTGTGGGAGGAGAACCTAGCTCAGGAGAGCTGTGCTGGGATCTGGAAAGTGGTGCAACACACCCTCTTGTCATGACTGTACCTAGGGGTCAGAGGAGGTGGAAGGAGGTGATCATTTAACGTATAAAAGACACTGTTGGCACAAATTCTGGGCAAAAACCTGCCATACTCAGGTTTGTTTTTGGTGGCAAATATATCTGTTCAAGCTCCACCACTAAGTATTAATGCTTCATGAAAAACCAGCTAAGCTCGCTTTCCTTGCAGAATTGAATCTGTTGACTCAGCCCTGGGTGAAACAGCAAAGAGTTTTGCTGACGCTGTCCATGATACAATGGTATGTGTGATACAAAAACAGCTCCCTACAGGTGGGGGCTGAGCTCTGGCCTGACTGATTGGTGTTGGAAGAGAGAAAATGAAACTGAAGTCCTGGGAGGGGAAGGCTTTGGTTAGCTGATTCATGGGGCTGGTTCTTTGTGGGACCTCTGGTCCTGATGCATAATGCATAGAAAGCATCGAGAAAGAAATATTTGACAAGGGGAAGAGGTCAAACAGTACTTGCCTAAGGGAGGAGAAGGACAAAGACCATCAGGTGGTGTTGATGTTTCTCCTGGGCTCACAGTCTGGGGCAGTTTCTGTGTATTTAGTGACCTTCAATGCATCTGCTCTTGGAGCTGTGCATACATGACAACCTGTGGCTAAGAGCTTTGCAGTCTAGCAGCACTTTGCATACTTTCTCTCATCTGCTCTTTATGTCTGGTAACTTCTAGCCTTGATATATTCAAGTTTAATTTTTAAAAAACAATCTTTTTTATTGACCTTACATCCTGGTTAAATATTCTGTCAAAATTCTTAAGATCTCCAGAGCCTAATCACTATTTTATGCTCTTGTTTTAATTTGTAAGTTAAGATAAATATTTTGCTAACTTTGATACAACACTTAGTTTCCATCTGGTTCACCCCATCACATGGAGGTGTATTTTTGCTACTGCTGCTGTTTCAGGTTTATGTGTAGATCTGATGGCTGTGAGAGTTTAGCATTTCTGCAGTAAGACTGATGGATTACTGTCATATGTGGGATGCCATGAGTCAGCACTTCACAGGGCTGAGGAATCTCCCTGTGCTGAAGGAACAACCATGCCTGTGGTCACCACCGTGGACTGGGCCTGGGATTTTAGAAAAGATGCTGAAAACCATGGGCTTGTATATTTTAGCAGTTAATGCTGGAATCCTGATCCTTTCCAAAGGGAAAGGTTTCCACTATGAGCACTGCATTGCTGAGGGACACAGGTGCTCCTAAATAAGGACACTTACAGAGAAGCAAGGCTGAGAAAGGAGCACTCGTGTCATGGGAGCTGCTCATCCTGCAGCACTTGTTCCAGGGCAGGTGCTTGAGAATTAAGAGCTGAGGCTTAAACTGCTTCCAGGATCCTTGTGGTTTCTTACCTTGTACAGTTTCAATGTTTGTATAAATTTTTGCACTGTTTTCTCTTACCTTTCCTTTGTTCTTCCTTGCAGTATGAACACCCAGTGAAGAAGGCAGAAGAAAATAATGTGTTCATAGTTCCTTCTGACTAGCAACACCCTGAAGTCATTATTGCTCATGACATTTGAGCACTTGGTGTGCAGCATAGAGAAGATTGTTCTGTGAAGGATGTTAGTCTATTTTAAATGAAAAGAGAGGAGGAAAAAGTATCACGTTGAGCCTTTTTTTTGCCGAAAAAAATACATTGCATTAAGAGGTCTAGTTGTGACCCCTGTGTTGATAACAAGTTTTTCTGAAAATATTGCGAGATGGGTCCATTATATATCAAAGAAATCTAAAAAATGAACTAAAGATAATGATTTAGCTACCAAATTGATGGAAATATTGGCTTACTTTGACTGTTCTAACAGACTTTTTCAAGTGTAAAAGCACTTAATTGTTCATTCAAAGTAAAAAGTGGTTTGCATAGGATAACAATCTTGTTCCTTTCTTCAAATTGGTGCACTGTGTCTGGAAAGGCACTCTAGAGTCCTGTGTACCTTGCATTAGGCATAGCCTCTCCTGTGTGCACATAACAGTGTAGGATTGCTGGCTTGACACCATTGGCACTCAATTCTGGATTGCAGAGCTGAAATCAGAAGGGGATCTACTGGCCCAGATGCCTGATGGCAAGCTGGAGACTGCAGAGGGCAAGAAATCTGGGGAACTGAGTAGAAAAAGGCAAGTGAAGCAGGAGGAAGTAATTTTTGCAGCCAGTGACTTTTGGCTCCAAGGACAGTTCAGAGTACAGTGAACAACACTAGGATTAGACAAAATAACATTGCAGGTCTCTGGAAAGTAAGCAGCAGATAACCTGTGCTATTTAATATTTATTGTCCTCTGCTTTGACAGAGTGTGACAGAGTTCCCCAGAATACAGTTGCTCTTCACAAGAGAGTGTGCTCTTGCAAAAACAGCATTAGTGCTAATGCACCTTAATGAATTTCTGGGGACATGGCAGGTTTCCAGGCTTTGGGTTTCTATCTCCTTAACTTATAGAACCAACCCCAGATTGCTGTGTGGGTTAGAGGTGAGGAAATCCTCCCCTGCACAGCATGTACCTTCAGAACAAAAGCCTAAACCCTGAGAGGGTTTGTTTCATTATTGAAACAGGGCTGATGCTGTTTCTGCTTGAGAAGGGCACACAGGGCAGCACCAACACAGAGAATAGCAAGAAGCTGCTGTTGCCATTGCCTTATCATTTTATTCCTTTATCTTAAGTAGTCCTGACTAGGGTTGGCACAAGATGAACTTTGTTCATCCACATCAAGATATACCTGGTGCTTTCCTTCTGGGGTGGTTTTAAAGAAAACACCTCTTCACCCCTGCTCTTTCCAAAGATTCAGATCTACTGGTCTACCCCCTCTTATTCCTAATGTGAAAGACTTAAATGCTGATTTCACATCCACTGGCTTGTGCTTATTTCTTTGAGGGCTGGGCCTGGTGACCTGGCTATGCTACATCCTCCTGCTTCTCTTCACTGTTCTTTCAGCTGCTGTTTGATTCTAGGCTCTCAAAGCACTTGAATAAAGCAGCCATGACTTTTGGGAAATGAACCTGTAACCTCTGTGAGCAGCTGTGATTGAGTCCAGTAAAACTAATTTTGCATCTCAGCAGCAAGATTTTTTGGCACATACTGGTCCCACTTGTGTGATGGTACAATGTGATGGCACCAGCAGTGTCATTCACTGAAACAGGCTTTAAGATATCAGCCTGAATAATCTGATCCTATCACTATCCTATTGCCTGGAAGTGCCAGGTCCTAACTTTGGGGCTTTTACTATCTGAGTAGAGTAGTAACCCAAGGTTCTGGTTGTAGGAGTGCGATAAGTGCCCTGCTGTTTCTTACTGTGATCTAGAGTTCACAGTGGTGAATATAAAGGGATGCTTTGTGCTGTGCTGCTCCCAGGCCTAAGTTCCAAGGTGAGCCTTCCAGTATTTCTCATGTAAACGCCTATATTCCATGGTTTTATTCCCCACTACCTGTCTGAACGTGATGATGCAACCACAGCTATCACAGTGCTTGATGTGAAGCAGACCTAAGAACTGAGGTGAGCTGTTTGCACAGTGGCTGTTCCTGTGCACTGAACTGTGCACAGCCACAGAAACAGCACTGAGAATTTGCACCCTTGGGGCACATGTCATCTCCCTTGGGATGGTGTTGGCCTATTTAGGCTTGCTCATCTGCATCTCCACGCAGTTTACTGCCTAAAGGGAAGGTTTGAAATAGGAAGAGGATGAGATAGGATGGCTCTCTCTCTGGTTTAAGATTATTTTTTATTTATTTTAATTCTTTTTTCAAACTATGACAGTAGTGGGGTTCTTTTGTTTTGGTTTAGTTTTTTTTGTATCTGAGGTGTTTTTGATGGATTCATTGCTCTCTAAGTTCAAGCTGCTAAGCCTTTAAGCTTTGTCAGCACTGTGAAGTAGATGTGTAGCAGTTCTTGTTTTGCAACGTTTCCTCACCCTTCATGTGCATTGGCACAAGGCTCTTTTGGTGTCTCCTGTAACTGTAAAAAGTCAGGAATGCTTTTCATCCAAGTATTTTTGCTAGATGACTGATGCACACTGTAAGTTTTTTTTCTGTATCTCTTATTGTTGAATCTCTGCATAACCTATAACTATAAAGCTTGGAAGGTGAGAGTTGAGCACTTCAATGGGCATGGATAAAGGAAAGATCAGGGTTCCTTACTTAGTAAAAACTGCCATAATGTTGTCTGTACCTACACTTACTTTTAACTTTTTTATTGGAAAAGTCTGGACCCCAAAAGGCTGTTTTAATGATGGGTGTGGGAGAGCAGAAAGGGATGTGTCACACTGCTTATATACCTTCCAGCCCTGCACTTATCTATCCCTTCATGAGAAACATTTTTAGCTTTTGAGAAGCTCAGTATGTTCCAGCTTCATAATCTGTGAACTGCCTAAGGTGAAAATTTTGGACTTTGCTAATGGTCTTTCCATCTGTAGGCAGTAGAAATATTTGGAGACAGCATCTGGGACAGAAATAATATTTTCTGACCTTGGACAGCCCATCTCATACCACTTCCTGCACTGATGGGTCAATTAAACATGTTTGAGCTTAAACATATTGAAGGTCTAAAGTTCATTTGGTTTCTGTAGCAAACCTGTAAGTGGGTTATCCTAATGTTACCTTTTGGGAGGTAGGTACCTGACCTTGGCAGGTTCCCTTTGCCCTTCTCACTCATGCTTTTTAAAGTGTTACTAATTCAGATTTTTTTTTATTTTCTTCCTTTCAGTGCAAGTAGATATAGCTTAATTTTCAACCTGTTCCATTTTCTTGACACTTCTGAGCCAGAACAACAAAGATGGTGTGGATGCTGAGGTGCAAAAGCTATGCATCAATACCCAGAAAAAGAAATGGGAAATTTAAAGTTCAGGTTAAGGACAACTGCTTTATGCATTTTAAGCTCTAAACAGGGTTTAGTTTATGCTGCATCTCTTTCAGGATATGATGCTGTGCCAAGTGCTTGTTTACCTGTGCATTCTGTGTCAGTGCAATCCCATCCAAGGTCTACAGGGCTACAGCTGCCTCGTGTCAAGGCTGTGTAAAGCCAGAGGAAAGGATGTCCTCTGTGGCTGGAAATGGGCAGAGGAGCTGTGTGTGCCCACCCTGCTGTGTTGGTAAGGTGTGCTGAGGTTGGCTGGAGCACATGGGGACAGGTCCTACTTCTGCAGGGAGTAGAGTTGTGTCTAAGAGTAATGTACTGGAAAATGGACATGTTTCTAGGAACAACTGAGAGCTATTTTGTATTGGAATCAAACACAGCCACAGAGCTTTTCCTAGTTCTATATGGCAGGGTGGGTTTTGTTTCTCATGAGCAAGAGTTGAGAAAGCATTACTTACAGCCAGATTGTGAGAACAGCCTTGTAAAGCTGAGCCTTGGCACAACACATCAGCAGTTTGATATACCTCCCTTAATTCCACTGTTCCTGGAAGTGACTTTAGTAAAATTCGTTATTCCTTCTTCTTTCCTTGGGAAGTTACTAATGTCCCAAACCAGTGACTCAACCTCAATAGCTTTTTCTTCTACCTGTCCCCCCACACATGCCCTTTGGTTAGCAAAAACAGCGGAGTCAAGTTTTTCCATGCCTCCTCTGTGGGTTTGTATTTTCTATCTGAAAGAAATATTATTTTTGTGATTTGATTTCTCCATTGTCTCTCCCCTGTTTTCTGCCATCATGTTCCAACTGAAAATAATCTGATTACCAAAAAGGGATGGGCAAGTACAAGATTTGAACAAACAAGTGAAGGTGTTGTGTGAAGTTATGGAGGTTGTTTTCTAGTCTCACGTGAATGTCCTAAAACGCTTCTGAAAACATTGGAGAACAAAAGCCAACCTCAAGTAACCGGTTACCAGCCCAATTTGATGCCTTAAAGAGGAGAGGAGACAGCCTGATAGTAAAATTTGTTTATTTACAGTGTTATGTATTGCAGGAAAATCAGTTTAAAAAGTCAATGCTTCTCTTTCTTCAAAGTTGTGGCATTTTGAAGATGTTAAGACATATCCGAAGAATTTTAAACGTACCTGATTCCAGCCTTCCTGGCTGATCTGTATCTGCAAGGTCAGAGACCATCTCTGTTTTTTCCTTGGTTTTTTTTTTTTTTTTGCTTTTTCTTTTTTTTTTTCCCCAGCCCTTTGAATTTCAAGTAAGGCATTTATTTTTTCCTTTTCTTTTGAATGAGTTTCAACAAAACGAAAGACAATATCTGTGGGTTCGATTGCCGTAGTAAACTTTAACACTTAGCACAGCTGACGCTTTCCACCTTGATAGTCAAATGCATGCTTTGCCATCAAAAGATTATGGACTCCACTCGGCCTAAAATCCATGCTGGCCCACACAACCCTTTTTGTTGCCTGCCTTAGATGAGTGGTCCAGCTCGTTGCCTTGTACACTGTCTTGTCAGCTCTCTCAAATCCCTTGGCCTCTACTCTGGCTTCTAGTATCAAGGTGATTTCTGCAGAGCTCTGAAGCTCTCCCTTTACTTAGGGCTGTATAAAACACCCTTAGTCAAACCCACTAATTTCTTACATCTTGGGATTTTTACACTATCAGTCAGAAACACCTGTAAAGGTTCTGGGAGGGCCAGTGAGAAATAGTATATGCATACAGCATCCAGGCTTTGTGAATGTGGGGTTCTCGGGGTTTCTTTGGGGTTGCTGCTTTCCCTCTTATTGAGTGCTAAATAAAATACTGACTTTCAGTAAGTGAGGTTTTGTGAGCAACTTCATGAAGAGGGCAGCAAATGTGAATATGCACCAGTTAGATCTAGGTTGGTGTGGTGGAGTAAAAGTGTTTGAATGTTGCAGCTTTTTTAGTCACCCTGTTCATGATGATGTAGTTTAGCAGTCAGGCTGCTCAGAGGTACTGCTTCTGCTGTAGCATTTTGGGAATTTCAATTTCCTGCTGGAGCAGAAAAGTTTTGTCCACATTGCAATGGAGCTGGAAGTGGCTGGAGACAGATGGCATTCAATGGGATTTTCAAGCACATGTTCAAGCAGAACTCTGCCACAAGGCACCCTTCTTCATGCCATTTTCTTTTCTTGCTGTTGCTGGACAACCCCATCTGTTCTTCTTCCCCTAATGTACCACTTTCTCAGTCCCTTTCCCTCCTATCCATGAGCCCTCATGGCTTCAGTCTCTCAGGCTGCTCCTGGTGAGGCTGGCTGCCCTGTGTCCATACTGGTCCCTCACACAAACCTTCCTCCTGCCTTTGCACCTGCAGTCTCCACAAGCCCCCTGATGGCAGATCATCTAAATGGGGATATCTGGAGGGGATCACTGACCCTCTAGAGGTGGAGAAGAATTGGGCAGCAGGATGTGGGACAGAGCCTCCTCTACATGTAGGCCCTCTGTGGCTGCTTGGGCCCTCTGTGCTGGCTGGGTGTGTGTTTGTCCTCCTCCTGCTGCGGGACTCTGCAAGGTGGCAGGAGTGAAAGGACATGTTTCCTTTACAGAACTGCTTCAGTCCAAGGGACTTGCTGGGCTGAAGTGACTCCAAAAGGTGTTTTTGTTGAGAAAATTTTATACATGAGAATGGAAGAGACCAGAACTACTTCACTGTGAGGAAAAATGTCTGTGTCTATTTTCAGTAGAGAAACTAAATGGGCTAAATGAGAAAAGGGTGAGAGCAATCCATAAAGTTAACCCTGGGTATTCTTCACTTCTAACTATTTAACTGAGGGTAAATGCAGCAAACTGAAGCCACAAAGATGGTGATGGGCTATTGGGAGAGAGACACTTTTACAGACAGCAGATACCTCCTTGCTTCCCCTACAGAGGATTGGTCTCTGGCTGGAGAAACAGATGGTACTGAGGCACAGTCTGAGTAAGGTCCACCTGGCACAGAAATTCCTGTGTAACCTGCTTTGCTCATTGCTGAACTCACTTTTCAAATTTTCTTCATCTTCCAGTCTATTAATACATGGCATGACAGTTTGCTTCGAATTAGCAGTGTTTGTATAGGATTAACTTTATACACGTTTACACTCAATGGATTAATCTTCCTTAAGTTGCTAAGAGCCTATTTCTTTCAAAATCCATTTACCTAGAAGTCCTATTAATTTAGCACATCCAAAGTGACTTGTTTTCCTCTGTGTTCAGAATACCATACCAGGCAGTGCCAGGGGCTGCCAGTCCAGCCCCCTGAAACAGAAGGCTCCTGCCAGCCTTCCTGGCCTTTGAATCAGGTTGCACTTGTGTAAAGCAAGTGAGCGTGGTGCACAGCTGCCTGCAAACTATGGGATGGTGCACCTAGGCTCTGCCCTCTGTCATGGGCTCCCTCAAGATTAAAGGGCACCTTGCTGGTGTCCTTGGGGAAGGGAGTAAGCTTTGAGTAATTGCTGAGGAGAAGAAAAGAGGGGTATGGTGGTGGAAAATGTATGATTTTCACCTTTCCCCCCACCACCTCTTTATTTTCCTGACCTTGGCCGCAGTTTCGCTGCACGCACTGGGTGCACTTTGAAGCATTGCTTCAAGACTTCTCACATGCACAGAAAGTGCTCATCATGTTAGTCTGAACAGAGCCCTAACCTTTTGAAGGCATTGATGGATTTATCCATCAAGTGTTTCATAAGGCGTTTTTGTGTCAGCATTAGAGATCAAAAAGGTGGTGGTTTTTTTTTCATATGAGAAAGATCTTGGCTTTCTTTGTTCTGATGGTCATCTTTGACAAGACAAGTAATTCTACTCATTTTGTTAAAACCTAAATAGCAGTACATTAATAAGTGTCTGGTCCAAACAACTGATAAATGTAATCAAATAGGTTTTAAGCTAAAGCTTGTAATTCAGTCTTTTTTCTTTTTAGAAAAAAAGATCATAGGAAACACTATACTTATTGTGTCTTCTTATTGTTCTGCAATCCATTGGCAGCAGCATAGTAGTCCTTATGGAAGCCATTCTTGATTTCTGTTGTGACAGGGGTTTCCTTTACAGCTGTTCTTGAAGGTGCTTTCCGGTATGTCTACAAAAGCAAAATCCAAAGTAAACACCTGGATTCATTTAGTGCCCCCAGAACACTACTTATGGTTAACTGTAAATGGAGCTGTCTGGTGTTTGTTGATGCAGATGTATATATTTGCTTCAGACTGCATTAAGGGTGCTGTAGTCCTTTCACTGCTGTGTGAATGATGTTACTTGACTAGTCTTACTGTAATACTTCTCAATGTCAGAAGAGATTCCAAGCCTTGTACACTAAAAGCTTTATGTATGCAGGCAGGCTAGAGCACTCCCTGATAAAAAATGTTGAAGTAAACAAGGCAAAGACAGAGCTATTTCCTTCGTTTTTTTTTCCCTAAGGAGGAGAAAGACTCAAAAGTTTGCCCACCAAAGCAAATTTGACCTCCTCTGAATGCAGTACCTGACTTGCTATAAAAGTGCAGAAGAGCTGAGCTGCAATGAGGAGGTCATCCCTACAGAATAACTCTCTCTCAGACATGGCTGTATCTCTTATTCTTGAGTGATTTACATATTTTAATGCTAACATATTTTAAGCACTGATGATCGTTCTACATCTGAGTCCACTCAGACTGCTCTCCCAAAAGCTCTATTTTCCCCACCCTGTCAGAGAAGAGAGCTCACCTTAATGTAGAAGTTGATGAAGAGAATGACCAGTGTGGCCATGTAGGAGGACTGGAACATGAGGCAGCCAAATGGGAATCCACATGGCTTCACAGCTGCGCTGAGTGTGTGCACAATAGTGAGCAGAAACTGGATCTGTGGAGGGAAGGTAATGCAGGAGTATTTGCTGACAAAGGGTCAGTGTTAGCTAAGTCAGATACAGCAATGTCCCCTAGTCCTGCTCTTTTGAAAGCTTGAGTACTCTTGAAAACTATCCCTTTCTAACCTCTGAATGTATGGTGAGTTTAAGTTAAAATGGTGCTCTTCTGAAATCAAATAAAACCCTAAGGGATCAGAAGTTTTTATAAGTACATTTATAGGCCTAGTTGACAAAAGGGATGCTTTTTTTTTCCTCTCAGATTTAGTAGGTGGTGTTCAATTTTCCAGACCCCTGTTGTGACAGGTACAGTTGTTGACTTCCTTACTGGGCAGAAACTGCAGGAAACTCTGAAGACTCCTGGCAATAGCTTTAGAAGTCTGAAGGGCAGGGAGGATAATTTATAAAACTTATCTATTACTGTCATAAGCAAAATAGACTTGACTTGAAGATTAAGTTCAGTTATTGCCAATTAATAACACAGAAGGATAGCAAGAAATAAAATTAAAAACCCCTTCCCCTAAGCCCCTGTTTCTTCTCAAGTTCAACTTCACTTCTGTGACTCCTCTACTTCCTTACATTTGGTGCAGGGGGATGGGGTTTGTAGTCAGCCCATATTGCTTTGGCTTTGCTGCTCCTTTCTCCTCCCATTCCCTGCTTCAGTGTGGGGCCCCTCCCAAGGGACAGAGTCGTAATGTGTGTATTTCCCATGGGCTCCAGTTCTTCACAAACTGCCCCAGCGTGGGTCCCTTCCACAGGGTCCAGTCCTTCAGGAACAGGCTGCATCTATGTGGGTCCCCATGGGGTCACAGATTCTGCCAGCAAACCTGCTCCAGGATGGGCTCCTCTCTCCATGGGTCCACAGGAGCCTATTTCTCTATTGTCTGGATATTCTTTCAGGGCAGATTTGTCCATTGCTGCAGCAAGAGGTCCTCCAGGTGCATCTCTGCAGATGGTGGACTGCTGCAGGTGGATCTCTGCTCCCTTATGGACCCCCATGGGCTGCAGGGGAACAGCCTGCTTCACCAGCATCTTCACAGAGGCTGTAGGGGCCTTTTTGGCACTAAGTCCCTCCTTCTGCTTTGACCTGGGTGTTTGTAGGGCTGTTTCTCTTGCATTTCTTCTCAGCTGCTGTGCAATGTTTTTTACCCTTTTAATACATATGATATCAGAGAGATGCTCCCAGCTTTGCTGATGGGCTCGGCTTTGGCCAGTGTGGGGGGGTCTGCCTTGGAGCTGGCTCTGTCAGACATTTTTTGTGACTTTTAAATCAGTTTTTCCCACAATTAAGGAGCACTCATTTTCTATGCAATGGTTCAAAAATAATAGAATTTCGTGGACTGAAGAGTTTTTACAGTTTGTTTTCTACAGAAAACACTTCTGAACATAATTTCCTTTATTAAGTTACATCAGGCTGCACTAGTGACTTATGCCCTGTGATAGTTTCATTATACTTCAGTTCTGTCTTAATCGTGTAAATAACAACATTTACCTATAGTTCATTTAGTCCTCTCTCATGTTTTGAAGGATTTCTGGTAGTTAAAAATGAGAGTAAAACAGATACATACCAGTTGTGCCTGAGTGAGGTATTTCTTCCACCAGAGATATTTGCGCATCGAAGGGATGACTGACAGTCCATAGTAAGAATACATGAGCACGTGGATAAAGCTATTCAAAGTAGGTCCAAAGAAACCTACAAAAATCCATTAGGGGAAAAAAAATTAAGTAACTGCTAAAAAGTGAAAGAGGATATTTTTGCTTGTGATATCTCTTGCATATGGTAAGTATTCCTTTTGTGCTTACTCCTTGCTAAAGACTTTCCTGACGTGTAGAGGTGCTCTCCCAGGGACAGCTGAAACTCCAAATGATACTTCCTGGAGGGTTTTTCTCATGCTGAATATTGTATTTTATCTCATGTTTTTCTTCTCCTCAACTTTTCCTGTTCTGTAGTGTACAGGCTCATTTTTTCCCCCTCCTAAAGCTCTTCTTGCTATGAGTCTTTCCATTATTCCCATAAGCTTTAACTGCTGCTGTGGATGACTTTGCTGCTAGTATGCAGCTAAGAGCCCTGGGAGACACCCATACTCCTGCTGTCTAATGCAGTAGCAAGGGCTTTATTCTGAATTTAACAGCCTCTTGTGCCTGTGTTTGATCATCACTCTTGTTTTCTTCTTTGGCTCTCCTGCTAGATGCACATTTACAGAATTCTGTCCCAGATAATACCTTGCTGCTCTTATTAGCCATGTTTAGTGAATGCTAGTTCTACAGGAAATTAATTATCCTCTGTACTTTACAGATTGTGGAGAAGTAGCTGCACTACTCTCTGCTGTGTGCTCACGTGTTTGGTGGCAGTGTTACAACTACAAGATGGACTCACCAGTTGTTCTGATTTTGCCACTGACTAATGACTTAGCAACTGATTTAACTACAGTAGTTCAGTGCTAGTGCAAAGTGTGGGGACCAGGTTCAGACACACTAGAAAGCACAAACCCTACTGATTGGTTTATACCTCTAGAAATAGCTCCTAATTGCTATGAAATCTCTGATCCCCGCTTCTACCTATAACAGTGATTTACTTTGATTTTGTGCTGCCCACAGTAGCAATTTGCCCAATAAATGTGAATTCTGCTTTTGGTTCTGAAAAAGACCTGAAACAAGTTTCTTTACAAAATGTTCCAATGGATGAGGTGACTCCCTTTAATAGGTTGAAAGAAAAACAAACTAGTTTTCTTTTTTTTTCTCTCAGCTTTAAAGGCAGTGCCACAGGAAGCATCTGGCTGTGTGAAGCACTGGAAAAATATGCATGTTGTGAGGCAGCTGAAGCAGCTCTCTGCTGTTTGGACTTCTTACACAAATGCCAAGTGATCAGCCTGTGGCATAATAGACTCCTTCTTCAACAGGGGAGATGATGATAGTTACAATAACCTTCTAAGAATATATTGTCATATGAAACTGAACAAACTCAAACTGGTATTTAAATTAGTGACTATGTAACTAAAGTATCTTGCTAAAGCAGAGATTGGTGCATACAGGACTCAAGTCTGTAAAAGGACTATTGATTTAATTTGTTGTGATTGATAATGGCTTTACCAGGGTCATGAATTCTTCCTGCATCTGCTTTTGCAGTGGGTCTTGTATGTGATGGCTCTTGTGTGCTACTCGGTGCTGTTATGCTTAGAAGCTGTTTGAAGAGAAGTAAATACATGAGCTTGTGGCACCTAAGCAGAAAATCTAGGGCCTAACACTGAGATATTTTTGGCCATGCTTTTAACTTTGCTGTGTTCTGCAGGTGGTCAGCAGTTTTGAAAGGCTCTGAACCCTAAAGGTGCCCTCATATTGCACAGTGACACAATTCCTTTGTGTGGTGATGTGATTCCTCCCCAGCTGCAGCTGACCTAGATCCCAGGTGATGAAGCTAGCAAAGACTTACTTTGCCCACAAGGTATCCAGTTCAGAACACACCACCAAATGTTAAACATAGTGGCATGGTGATACACATGAAGGAAGGTGATCTGGCTGCTTTTCTTTCTCAGTACAAAGAAGATAGTGTCCATGAATTCAATTACTTTGGAAAAATAATACCACCACAGCACCTTGGCTACCTGTACAAGCAAGAACAAAGGAGCAGGAGATCAGTATCTGTCCATACAAGTGCTTAAATATTACTGTATTACTCCATTCCCTAGGCATATAACTTCCCAGAAGGCATTAATATGCTATTGAACAATAAGCACAAGCTCTGGTTTCAATTTTATTTCACTTCTCAGTTGAAGGGGTTTTGTAAAGAAACACACACCTTTTATGCAATTGTATAAATATATAATTATCAAAATATAATTTAATAAATATAAAGTTTGAGGAAGGGTTTTCTAATTATTCTATTCTTTTTTTTCAAAGATACCGTTTTGTGGGTGGGTTTTTGTTTAATTTTGGGATTTTTTGTTGGGGTTTTTTTTGGGTTTTTTAAGGATGCTACCATTTTCCTGACATTGAACAAATTTTGCTGCCAGATTATTTTTTTTTTAAATCTCTATTTGATATTCAATGCAATTAAATATATCCTCCTCTAGAGTAGAGATGTTTTATCAGAGCTCAGGATATGCTCTAGGACAGTTAAAGACAATTAAAACAGAAAGGAGAAAAACATTTAACATGTTTTTGAGGGGAAAAGGTATTTAACTGACTTTTTCCTTGCCATTGCACAGACAAATTTTGAGAGTTGGGGAAAATTACCAATCTTTCTGTCCTTGAGCTTTAATGTTATCTGGAAAGTGAACCTGATGTGGGAAATAATCGAAGGTTTAATATGTGGAATTGCTGTGATGCAGAAGTAAGGGCCGAAACTATAGAGGAGTCAAGCCAGCAAAATATCTCTGCAGTTTCTGGAGTTTATAGTTGGGCTTAAATCCATTTCCTGCTCCTGCCCAACAAGAGTTACATTTTTAGGTGACTGATTTTTGTTCCGAATTCTTAAATTAGGTAATTCTCAGTTTTAATAGGCAACACTCTTTTGACTACAGGTCTTGATATGTGGCTTTTTAAAATGCATCCTGTCATGCTTTCCACTGCAAGGATGCACCTATATTGAATCAAAAATGTAACACTTCTTGTTTTCTACCAGTCATTAGACAACCTGACTAAAGCCCTCGTGTTGGAGATGCTACTGGGAGCATCCTTCTAACTGGCATGAGGTGTTGCACCAGGGAAGTGGAGGGAATGACTGCTGTGGATGCTGAGGGCTGAGCAGCTTTTGTCACTCACCCGGATATCGGCTTCCCCTGCACTGTGGAGGTTCTGGCACTGCAAGTTGTAGCCGCCTTCCCACGTGGCAAGGATGAGCTGGAACAGAAAACAGAGGAATTAGATTCATGAACAGATGGAATGGTTTTTCCCTCTGCAGTTGTTGTTCTCTCCTCAGCGGTAGGTACTGGCTCCTTCCATGAACTGATGCTCTTAGACCAGACAACTTGCTAATATCTTCTATTTTGAAAGGGGAAAGGCATCAGTTAAGCTGGAGATATGAAATGATGCATTTCTTCTCTTTCTCTGGCTTTAGAGCCTTCAAGGCATCCATTAAAACTTCTCATTACTTAATGCATCTCCAAAGCAAACACAGGAATATTTTATTTCTGTCCTGAAGCAGTATGAACAGAGCTTAACACAGCTACTTGTCCAAAGCCGTCCTTGAGAAAAATTCCCTGATGCCAAGGAAACAGAAGGCAAATGCAAAGTAGTGCAATGGGAGAAATATTTCCTAATGCCATACACGTCTCTTTATCCTACACTGTTAAATGCTGGAGGAAGTGAAGGAGAGTGCTGAATGAAGGCGTGAAGAGGCACACAAGCAATTTCTTGGATTCTGCACATGTCACACGGGGAAGCAGACAGGGCAATGAAATAGATGGAGCAGGTTTCTAGAAAACTGTATGGTGGTTTTTCAAATGGAATATATTTATAGTAACAGCCACCTAAAGCACTCAGCAGCCCTGTTGAAAGAGGGACCATCATCTCCTGCCTATAAATGCCATGCAGAATCTGATGATTTTGAAAAGGTCTTGCTTTGTCTCGAATGAGTGCAAAGTGGTTTTGGGGTCAAACTGAGCAGCTCATGTTCCTGGGCCTGTCTCACCCTCTACAGATGCTGCAGTGTAGAGAATGATGGTGGGAGAAATGTGTTGAAGTGTTTTGCTGTAAGCAGAATTGCAAGATGCTGAGAGAAGTGGATTGCATTTAACTCTGGAGCTACATTCACAGGGATGATGTGTGTCAGTGCAGAAGGGATGACTTTTCCCTCTTGTTCATGCTGGAAAGAAGTCTCCAGTGTTGAATGTGTGACAGCCCATACAAAATTGAAGCAGAGACATTCTCAGTGATCAAACTGAATTAATTCCTAGAATAAATACATTAAAAATGATTACTGATAATATTTGGATGATTAGAAAGTAGCCGAGAATGCTTATTATAAATCCATGTTAAAATGCATTGACAGCAGGAGAACCAGGGTCTTCTACTTCTTTTTTCCTGAATTCAAATTCTGTGATTGCCCCTGTAATATGAACTTAGCTGTTTTAGATGGCCAAAATAACCCATAGAAATTGTAGAGAGAGATGACAATACAGTAATTGAGTGTTTTATAGGTAACTGATATGTAACAATTGAAACAAAAGCATTCCTTTACAACCACCTCATTTTTCTGCTTTGCTGAAGAAACTTAACCTCAAGATTTTCTGCTGCAGTAAGTAAAATGTTGCTTCACAGAAATCTGCTAGGAAAATATGCAATTTAAAATATTTTCATAAGTCTATTTTACAACTCTTCCAATTTGTATACGATTACAGTGGATTGATTTTTGAAAAATCTCTTTTATGTGTTGTTTCCTTGTGTGTTCAAGGTTAGGAGTAATGGCCGGCTGATTGCCCAGCAGGTCCCAGGGAAAACCCCAAGGAAGGAAGGTGGTTCTCACCACATCCCAGAAGCTACATTCCTCCATGGAGATACTTTGGAGTTACTTTTGGTCTGGATTAACTGATATTGGTTTTTTGTTTGCTTTTTTAAACTATCTGATAAGTAGTAGAGTGAACTTTGCCAAAGAACTCTGTTGTGCTTTCACTTCTACATTAATTCTGTTTTTGACAATACCTTTGCCAGTGATTTAAGCGACCTTAAAACACACATTCACTAAAAATTGGTGTAGTCAGCAGGTTTGCAAGCAGTTATCACTGATTACTTACAAAAGCATGGAAGAAATTCAAGTCCTAAGTTCTCAGACAAATGGGCTCAGGATAACTGGTCTGATTGGAAAACTGTGGATGAACATCTAGAAGTTGCTAGGGGTCGTATAAAAGCTGGGAAAAAGAAAGTGATTACTTGAAAAATGTTAGGCACCTGTCCAGAAGCTGCCTGCTACTACAGAAAAGATAATATTAAAGAGAAACAAGGACTGAAAACTGAGATGGAAAGTGATCGAGTTACTATTGTCCTTCAAAATAGAACAGCTCCAGAGCCAGTTATGGGAGGATCAGAAAGAAAAACAAAAAGTTGAAGGAAAAAAATGGATATAATGCTTATGCAGGCTCCAAATCCTCCTGACATTGCACAGATTAGTAAACTAATTGCATCTCCTGAAGACTGGGAGGGTAACATATGGAGAGGTCTGTGGGATAACAAACCAGGGTTCTGCACCTGGGACGGGGCAACCCTGGTGCTGTGTACAGACCAAGGAATGAGAGGCTGGAGAGCAGCCCCAAGGAAAGGGAACTGGGGTTCCTGGTTGATGCCAAGTTGAACATGGGTCAGCAGTGCCCTGGCAGCCAGGAGGGACAGCTGTGCCCTGGGGGGCATCAGGCACAGCATTGCCAGCCGGGCAAGGGAGGGGATTGTCCTGCTCTGCTCTGGGGCAGCCTCACCTCAAGTGCTGGGGGCAGTTTTGGGTGCCACAATTTAAAAAGACATTGAGCTGTTAGAGAGAGTCCAAAGGAGAGCCATGAGGATGGTGAAAGATCTGGAAGGGAAGCCATATAAGGAGTAGCTGAGGGCACTTGGTCTGTTCAGCCTGGAGAAGAGACTGAGGGGAGACCTCACTGCAGTTACAGCTTCCTTGTGAGGGGAAGAGGAGGAGCAGGCACTGAGCTCTCGGGTGACCAGTGACAGGACACGAGGAAATGGCATGTAGCTGAGTCAGGGGAGGTTTAGGTTGGATATCAGTAAAAGGTTTTTCACACAGAGGGACACTGGAACAGGCTCCTCAGGGAAGTGGTCACAGAACCAACAGAGTTCAAGAAGTATTGGGACAACACTCTCAAGCATATGGTGTGACTCGTGCAGGGCCAGGAGTTGGAGTCAATCATCCTGATGGGTTTCTTCCAACTTGACATATTTTATGAAACTTTTTTGGCAGTGCTGAACAGGTGATCTCAGCCATATCTCAAGGTTTTGGATTTTTTTTTTCATGTATTTAATTAATAGGTTCCATGTTGGAAAATGACATGAAAAAACCCTTAGAGGTTCATAAAGAAAATATTCTTTTCAACATCAATATTTCTTTTCAACACCACAATTTTTAAATTTGGTAATTAGGAAATCCACAACTCCTTACAAATGATCATGCAAAGGGAGAGCAAGCCTTGGGGTGAGAATACCACTCTGGCTGCATGCTTTTATTTAATTTCTTTTGTTCATTCTTCCATGATTTTAAAAATGCCAGATTTTCCAAATCATTGTGTTTGTATGTTTCCCAGTCATTTTACTTGGCAGAAGAGTTTCCTCTGGTTTGTATCTGCATTTCAAGAGCCAGCAGCTTAGACTAAAGATCCTTTTTTACTTTTTTTAACCTCAGTCTTTCACATCAGCTTTTCTGTAGCTCAGCATTTCTGTTCTCTGTTGTAGGTGCCTTATACATGACTGTGTCCCCTTTAGGAAAAAGAATTCACTTTGAGTTTTGACTCCTCTGCTTTGCAAGAAAATTTTCAAGATTTCTGTCTAATTCCCTGATAAGAAAAAATAAAATTAGTGTGCAAATTTGGAAAGTAGAGAGTAATTTCTACAGGATCCTGGTGATCCTAGGCCATGACTTTCTTGTTGGCTATCAATGATGTGGGAGGTAGGCAGCTCACCCAATGGTGCCAAATGAGCCAGCTGCGTGTCTGGAACAGAAGCCGGCACCTTGACACAGGACATTTTGGTACCAGGTCTCTTTTTCTCTGAAACAAAACCCATCCATTACCTGTTTCAGTCATGTTTCCTTTCATACACTGAGCACTCACAACTCTGCAGAGCTGATGGTGTTATTAATCACCCAGAGATGGTGCAAATGCAGGATCTGTCAAACAGATGAGAAATCCCCTCTCTCTTTCCAAACACAAATTCTCTCCCTCTAGAAAACAATTCTTTGAATTCTTTGCATTCTTGGCAGCCTATCCTGAAAATAATATTAAAACAAGTATTGTTTGAAGCTATTTGGAAAAACAGATCACGTAAAGAGCAAAGTGTGCTGCCTAGTGAAAAATTTCTGCTAAGTAGCAACATCCTCTTAGTAGAGTTTTCATATTTTGCTATTGCCCTAATGTTGTTCTTAACAGATTCCTGGTTTTATTCTAATAAATGACTTCTATTCATCTACTCCAGTATACACAGCACACGGATTCACATGAGTTGCTTTGCCACATCAGTGCAACTTTGCCTTAATTTTGTAAATGGGGAATCAAAGTGTTCAGAATTGAAAGTTTGTTCGTCTGTCAGAAGTTTCAGGGGTGGAGGGCGGGCAGCAGGTACCAAAGGATGATATAATCCTCTCACCTCACTGAATAGCAGACTAAGCACAAAGAGCCTGACCCAGGGGCCTGTGCCCTGCTCATTTCAAGCTTTAACCTTCAAAAATCTGACAACTGTAGCTTGTTTTTCATCTGTTCCCCATAGATAGGCTAGAAAGGAAAGTGAGGTGATTTTCTGAATAGGTATTGCCATTTCTACTCACTGTAGGTTCTCCATGCTGTTTGAGTTTTACACAAATCTCTGTGCATTGTTGGACTAGACATGCCTAGAAGCAATTAAGTATTCCCCCTTCTCCAGGGGCAGGAGGAAGGCAGAGGGTGAGGCATCAGCATCTGGCTACATCTGGTTGGTGACTTGTCACCAGCAGTGTTCCTCAGGATCAGTTCTAGGGCCAGTGCTGTTCAAAATATCTGATCTGGGAGCACAGATTGAATGCCCCATTAGCAGGTTTGCCAATAATGTGAAACAGGGAGGTGCTCTTGAGTCTCTTGAGGGACGAGAGTCCTTGCAGAGAGAGATAGTGGAGCATTGGGCAGTCATCAGTGGGATGAAATTTAACAAGTCCAAATGCCAGATCCAGCTCCTGGGATGGACTGTGGTGGGCACAAGTCTGAGCTGGAGGAGCAGTGAAGGAGCTCAGCCCTGTGGAAGGGGATCTGGGAGTGCTGGTTGGCAGCAGCTCCGTGTGAGCCATGGTGTGCCCTGGCAGCCCCGAGGGCAAACCTCATCCTGGTGCTCATGGAGCAAGGCATAAGCACCCAGGGGAGGGGATTGTCCCACTGTGTCAGCCTCACCCTGAGCACTGTGTGCAGGTCTGGGCCCCCCATGTAAGAAAGTTGTGAAATCCTTGAGCGAACCAGGGGAGGGCACCAAAGGTGGTGACAGGGCTGGAAGCCAGTGAGCAGCAGCTGAGGACTTTGGGCTTGTCTGACTTGAAGGAAAGGAGGCTGAGGGGTGACCTCATTGTTCTCTACAGCTTCCCAAGGAGGGGAAGGGGGGAGGGAGGTGCTGAGCTCTACTCCCTGGGATATAGGAATGGTGGGACATGTGAGAATGATTCCAAGCTGCACCAGGGGAGATTTAGACTGGACATTAGGAAGCAATTCTTTACTGAGAGGCTGGTCAAACCCTGGAAAAGGCTTCCTAGAGAGGTGACCAATGCTCCCAGCCTGTCAGTGTTTAAGAGGCATTTGGTCAGTGCCCTCAACAGCATGCTTTAGCTTTTGGTCAGCCCTGAAATAGTCAGGCAGTTGAAATAGGTGTTTTCTGTGGGTCCCCTCCGACTGAAATGGTCTATCCAGTACATGGTCTGTCCATATGGAAACAGTTAAGAAGGAAAGCTAAAAACTAATAATGGTACCAGTGGTGGTATTAGAAGCTTTGCACATATGCAAAACCTCATCATATGAAGTTTTATTCTTGATTTCCAATAGGATTCTACTGAATTCTATTTGAATGTGCATGAGAAATCCAGAGCACTGCCTTTTTCGATGATCAGTTTAAATGTTCTACTGAAATGCAGAGCTCAGAAAGGTCGGTATGAAAGACAAGGAGAACACATAGGATGAAAACTGAGATGTGAGGACAACATGTCCAGCTGGAATAACTGCAGGCAAGGACAGCAAAGTCAGCTCCTCAGCTCTCCAAACCAATTATTCAATTCAGATAGAGGAACACCTGGTAATTTAACTCTAACTATAAAATTCTTTCAAAGAGCTGTTTGCTCTTGTCCTTATGTTTCACTGATTTACAATGCACTCTCAATGACCTTTTGCTCTCTAGGTTTTTCTTTTTCCCACTTCTTTCTTCAAGTGATAGAGATGAGCACCTGACCTCTTCTGGTTTCTCACTTTGTTCATTTTCTCTTGCTGCCCTAAGGTACAAATTGTCTTTCAGTACTAAATAATTGCTTCAAAGAAAGCCTTCACCTCAAGCACCAATACTGATGGATCTGGAATCCCTTCGTACTTCTGTATTTAATTTACATTTGTTAACTTCTGAACAATTAATGAAGGAGTAAACAATAATTTATCACAATCTTACAAAAAAAATAACCCAAACCAAATCAAAACAAAACGAACACCAAAAGCAAGATTATGTTGAAGTTGGATTTCTACAGTAAAATTCCAGGACAGTTCAAATTGGTTAGGATCTTTTTTACCTTTCCTCATCTGCACTGTTAAAGCTTTATGTAGAACTTGTGCTACACAAGATCTATATTTTTAACACTTGCACAGATAGGAAGCAAATCTTTCTGATGTGAGCCATTATAATGATGGAATAAAACAGAGTTTAACTGTTCCTTCTGGTTTTGATTAGTTCCTTTTGTTTTGCCCCATTATGCTTAATTCAGTCATTACTTTCTAGTAATATGTGAGATATAATCTCAGCTGCAGTGTGTAGGGCTAAAAGTGGTGGCTGAGGGCCCTGATCATTCTGGCACTCCTGGGAATGTTCAAACCATCTTGGTATCTACGGAAATGGAAGTTATGGCTATAATTCAGAAATTGGACTTAATGTGGGATGAATTTTCATCACATAGGAACAGCTGAAGTGCAGTTGATTTACTGCTTTTTATTTAGTTTAATCCTGCAAGGTAGAAGACTTTGTTTCTGGTTCCTCTAGAAAGGTTAATGCAGTGGGCTGTCAATACTTGTGAGTTCTGCTCTTTTCCCTTTGCTCTGAAATGATGGGTCCTCACATGCAAGTCCTGCTACCCCACATGGATGTGGTGCTTGCTTACAAATCCCATGGATTTGTAATAAGTCTGAGAAGCTACCTGGGGATACAGGCAGCTTGAGACATCACGCCACCGCTCAGCTAATGACACATATCTCTAGATCTCCTTTTTAATCTGACCCAAATGGTGCTAGTGTCCTGGTTTTCTCAGTGCCTGATCAACAGAAGGACTTGGGTGAGACCTTGATGACCAGCTGAGATTTGATTTAAATAGGGCAGAGGTGATACTTACTGCTGGGGAAAGCAGCCTAAGACTGCGGCAGAGATTATGTCTATTCCTATTAGTGAGAGAGAGTATCCTCACCTGAGTAATTTCAGAATTCAGAGATCAGCACTCTGTGCTCCTGTGTTTCCAGTTTTAATTTGTCACTGGACTTGGGACAGTTTGGCCTCTAGTGCCTCAGGCTGCATCCCTGAAGTGTGGTTTGTCAGCACATGAAATAATTTTAAAATATGCACAGATGTGATTGTTTTTCCCAATAAGCTGGTTTACTGGTCATAGTTGGTACTTTTAGCGTCTTAAGCAAAGATTTGTGCAGAGAATATGCATATATTGCTAAGGAAAATTATTAAAAGTTTTGATTTTTGTTAAAATAAAAAGGTGGCAGCTGCTTTTCCTTATCTAGGATTTGACAATATTCTAGAAATTGTTGGATCAATAGGGATCTTGATCTGGGACTATGAGAACTTACTGGTACAGAAAAGTACACAACAATAACAAACATCTGACATGGGTTTCTCTGGCAGCAGCAAGGGTGGAAGGAATTGTCTTCTGCCTCCTTGGCAGCCCACCTGCAGCCTGCCCAATTTAAACACAGGACTTGTGTCTAAGCTGCAGGTACTTGAAAAAAATGTGCTCCAAACCCAAGTGCCAACTTCTCCATCAGATTCAAGCGGGGAAGGAAAGCGCCTCTGATAACTTCAAGAAAATCTGTGTGCCTAACTCAGAAGTCTAAATTCAGGTCTTATGAGCTGCCCTTCTGGGAGGCCTTCAGAGGCACCCAACTCTTTGTCGACTCAAAAAATTTTGAGACATCTCGGTAGGATGAGGGCAGCTGAGCAGAGCTGTTTATCTTTAGACCTTGTCCTTCGGGGATGGTAGGGGTATCTGACCTTAGGCTAATGGCACATCTTAGAGTTGTCCTGGAGCTGTTCCTCCAAGTACTTTGCGGATTGCTTGACCTCAAAGCTCAGAGATAAAATTGGCTCCCAGATAGTTCATGCCCACAGTGCAGTGTATGGAGCTCTGGCTCAAAAGAGGAATCTGCCCTTGGAGATTTAGAAACAGCCCTTTCGTTATGGCTCTTTGCTATAACCTTCGTCTTCTTGCCTTGAGGTTGTACAAATCAACTGTCATAAAGTGTCAACTATAACTAGTCAGGAGGTGAGGGTGAGGAGATGAAGAATTGAAGCACAGCTACCCCCATCAGCAGGTTTGCCATGTTTCTCATTTCACCCATCATGTGGGACAGTTTGTTTTTTTCTTTTGAATGTCTAAGAAGCAACCCCCCCCCAGTCTGGAGCTATTGCAAGAAATGCTGTGTGGCACCTTATAAGTAAAACAAAGAAAGTTTATGGGGTTTTTTTGGTAAGTTGTGTGTGTGTATAGGGGGGAATGTGGTTTATTTCTATTGTAGAGCTCATTATTTTATTTATCCCCAATACAGAGCCCAGAGGTGTTTAGATGCAGTGAGAGGATGGAGGAATGAAACAAAGGTTATGGATGTGTCTAACCAGGAACTGATCCCGAATCACAGTCACTGCAAGGATCAACTGCATTTACATAAGGAACCACCATGCAGAATGCACTAAATATAGGCAACTCTTGCCTTAAAGAGCTTACTGTCCACAAAAGAGAGGGAGCATAAGGGGCATAGAGAAAAGCTTTGGAAAACAGACATTTTGAAATACTGAATCACCATGATTTTACTTGGTGCTGAGGGTGATTTCTGCTCTCCCATTTGCCTGTTTTTTTTCAGCAGGGATGTGCAGACTACCTCAGGCAGGACTGCAAGTCTTAACTTCCATCCTGCTCCTTCACAGGAGAAGCTGCAACGGGAGCCAGGCAAGCAGACTAAGAGAAAATGCAGAGCCAGTGTTATGGAAGTGTGTTTTGTACAGTGTAAAACCAGCCTGGGTGACAGTCCAGAGCCGAGAGTGAGATCTGCAGCAGAACAGCTGGCAGTGAAGATCAGCCTTCATGTTCCCTGGATTCCCAAATTTGCAGAATGTGGAGCTGTGAGCTGGCACAGCCAGCCATGCCTGGCTGCAGTCTGGGAGGTGTAAATCAGCAGCCTCCAGCCTTAGAATCGGGGTCTCAAGGGACTAATGTGAAGATTAATGCAACTCAGTGGCTGTCTGCAGCAAAGTTAGCCTCAGGAAGGATGGAGCAGGGAGGCAGCTGAACAGGGGGTGGCTAAATACAGTTCCTACCAGGATGTGAAGGTGGCTAAAACCAAATTTGCTTCATTCATGCAAATCAGACCTGCTAAAATTTTCTTTGTTCTTCCAATTATTTACTTGTGGCAGGCCAAATCAGACTGCTAGGCAAAGGGGGCAGCAGTATTGTTTTCCATTCAGTTAATCCTTTTTGCTGAGTCCTGCTACTGCAGCCAGTTATCTGTATACCTTCAAGCAAAATGCAGATTTAAACATCAAAGTGCTAATTTAAATTCTGGAGGACAATCACTGTGGAGTCATCAAACCTTCCAGCAATTGTGCTGGTTTCTCCTGTGCTCTAAACCTTATCCTGCACTCCCAGATACTCATGGCAGCCTCTGAAGCCAGCTGGAGCATTGACCAGGACAGAGCTCTGCATAACACAATCAGTCCTTTGCACAAAGGCACAAACCTAAACTGCTCCTCAGCATTTGACCAGGCCAGTCACTTGGTATTTAGCTCAAATTAACTTAAAACTTGAAATCTTTGAGTGTCCTGTTTGTCTTCTGAAAAGTTTCTTGTCTAACCAACAAAAGGTTTTGTGGTTTTTGTCTTCTAGTGTTTATTTTTAAGGGCTTCGAGTCATGTATGTTAACACCATAACATTAAAAGCACCTCAATTATCAAAAGACTGAAAATGGTAGCTCCCAAATAATATCCAAATAGTGACTTTTGGCTTCTGTTTCCACCTGCAGAGACAGAACCGCATATGTCTCCTGAGGGGTACTGTTTGAATCCTCTGCTGCTGCAAAATCATCAGATGTATTCAAACATCTCTTCTGGTTCTAAATGGATCTTGAATTATATGAGCATGTTCCTCCCTGATAAATTCTTGGGAAATAATCCATGTGACCATATTCAGCCTCCAGGCCCCACAGTCCTTGCTTTTGGATGAAGCAGTAAGTTTTTAATATCTGTCTTTTACTGTCTGACTATATGAGGAAAGCTTCTTAGTCACAAGAGCAGAAAAATAACACTGAATTGCCAATACCATAAATAAAACAGTGCTTGCCCTCATCTATAAATCTGTTCATATTTAAGCATGGGCATTGAAAAATCATTTCACAGACAGTCACATGAATAAAACCCAATCTATGGCATTTTCATGGGTGCTGAAGAACAAGATACAGGCATGTTTGAGCTGAGTGACTGTTGAAGATTCAAATTTATGCCTGTGGACATGGTCCTGGCAGCAAAGATCTGTCCCCAGGACTGTAACTCAGGAAGGACAGTCAAAACATACCAAGATCTAATATGAGAAGTGACTCTTTTTTTATATGTTAAATTAATTTTGCTGTTGATTTTAACTTTCCTAGCAAAATCACCTGTCACTAAGATATTTCTGCTAAAAACTGTACCTTGGTCACCTTTCTCAGCTGTGCTGCATGGAAGAGCACTTACCTCTATGAGCATGTAGAAGGAGAGCAGTGTGATGCCCAGGTTATACACGATGAGGTGAGCCCTGAGAGAGAAAGGAGGCCTGTTCTTCATGAACTTGTTGCCCAGACATATGCAGAGTAGATATGCTCCAGTAAGGAAAAATGTGGGAAGGTAAGAGTCCAAAAGGAACCATCCTCTAACCCTGGGATCTAAAAAAGAAACACACAGAGCAGGCAATTAAGAAAGCTGTAGTAAAGTATTGCTAAAATAAGACAGAACATATAATGAAAAGAATCTGCTAAAAGTGTGAGAAGGAATCAGCCCTTCTTTCCTAACAGGAGATACCCATTGCTTTCAACTCACCAAAACTGCATGCTAAGCCTCAGAGAATGTGAGCTGAAAACTGCACGGAATTCCCTTATAATTTAAGGTCACCTAAATCAGACCATTTTAATAGTAAAAAGAAGATGAAGGGGAAAAATCCATTCTTATATGCTTTTAAAATTTAATTTAATGTTTTAACTTGATATTTCTTTAAATCTTATCTTAATCTGCTCAACGGATAGTTTGCAGATAGTATTAAATACAAAGTATGCACATAATGTTGCCAGCTCATGTGTCATTTTAATTCTGCAGTTGCCACACAGGTAGGAAGGTATACAACACTTGCTAGAAAATGTTCATGTAGGGGAGGACTTTTCCAAAACATTAAATATGAAAAGCAAGCAGCAAATGTTTACTTTGATGGTTACTGAAGATTTTTGGCTGGGCGAGAGCTTGCTTTCTCACAGTTTCTGTCCCATTTGCCTGGTCCTGAAATGAAATATTAAGGTCAAATCCTGCTTGCCTTATTCACACAAGTAATCCCATTGGCAGTAATCAGATAGTTCAGTGTATATGAGCAAAGCCTAATCCCAGATGCCAAGCTGGAGGCACTGCTTTGTTGTCATATGAGCAACTGCATCTCATGAGCGAAAGGAGTGTGCTTTCTTTTCTTTCTTCTTTTTCCAAGATGGAGCAAAACCTAGAGTTAATTTTCCATAGCAACATTCTTCAGCCATTTGCCTATGGAAAGAACAAGGGGGCATCATGGCTAGTTTTTAGAATGACTTATGGAGTAAGTGAATAAAGAAGTCAGTGAGGAGTTATTGTGCAGGTCACACAGAAAGCAGTTCTTTCTGCTCCTGGAAAGATATTTTTGCTCTTGGAAAAGGTTTTAAATTACCTAGTTTATTTTTTTACAAAGGCCAAGATTACATTAAAAATTGTAAAAGAAAAGCTATTCACAGTGCATGAAAAAAACATTCTACTGTTTTTCTGCCTGTGTTGAATTTGGAAAAGACTGGGCAATGGATGATGCACAAAGCAAGTGTGCCCAAGCACTTAGTAATTAATTGCATTTTTGCTGTACTGTATTCTTTCCAACAATTCCTTCCTCAGAAATACATGCATACAGGTATATGTAAAGTGAAATTTTAAGTATGTTAGAGTAACTTGTGTATGACCCAGGCTTTGATCATCAGCTTTCTAATTACATTTTTCTTCTGCTCATTCATTGCAGTGGCTGTAACATCCATCTGTTGAATTTGGATCCCACAAGGGATGTTAGCTTTTTGTGGGAAAGGCTTTAAACCAGACCCCCACTACCACAGAAGTCCAATACTCTCCTGATTTTGACTCTCCCTTTTAGATTCCCAAAAACCCCTAGGAGCAGAGAGGTGTAGGGCTAAAGCAGTTACAACAGCACCATCCCTCCTTTTAGGGCAGCCCTGCTTTGTTGTGCATTACCAAGCTAGAACGCTGTTGTCTGTCTTCAGATCTCAAGGCTTATTAGGATCACCTCAGTGTGTGAAGGAAACACTTCCAACCATCTCTTAAAGCTCACAAGCCATGTCTGAGGCACCGGAATGAATGTTTTAGAGGTGATTCTGCTCCCTTATGGGCACTCAATACGACACAGGAGTCACAGTACAGGTAAAGGTTGCACGTGTAAGTGTTGATGTCTCAGGAGTGTGTGTTTTAGGGGAATAAGGATTTAACTTATTTAATTGGTATCCTAAATGAAGATGTAGAAAGCCATCATGTCAGCAAGACTGCTGTCTAAAGAAAGGTCTCCCATCTGAGGATTGCAACACATGGTGCATAAAGGTTACACATGCACAAAGGCAAACTGGCATCAGTAGATAACGAAACCACATGTTTGCCCAAAGAGGAAAAATGTTCAGAAGAGTTCAGAATACAAATTAAACTGCACAGAATAAATTCTGTCCCAGTATGCCCTCAGAAAGTTTTTGTTCTGCTGTGAGTGGCCACAAGCATGTGGGCTGATCCACACAAAAGCAGAGTTCGTGTGCTTTTTCAGGTCAGCATGTCAAGTATTTTTAAGTTCTATAGTATTCCAGTTCCAAGAGTAATTGTTAAAATGTGTACCCTTCCTGAATATTTTCCATCACAACCTCAATACCTTGAAGAGTAAGATAGTTTCTGGCAGAAAGTGGTTTATAAAGGGCAGCCAAGGAATGTGACTGTTTTGTTTCCACTTCCACTTATCCCTGAATGACAAGCAGAGGGAGGTTTTTATGTCAAGAAGGGGGAGGAAAGGAAATGTATTTCAAAAAAAGTTATCAGAAGAATGAGGGATGAAAAGTATTTCTGTTGACCGACAGTTAAATCTCCACGTTCAAGTAGTATAAAGGTACACTGTCAGAAGGAGAAAGGATTATTTTTACAGTACTGAACTAGCACAGCATCTGAAATTGAGACCAAAGCAGTGAATAAAGTCACAGTGGGAAAGCACTGGACTACAGCAGGGGAAGGAGCAGGCGCCCACGAGCTCTGATCTCTCTGTGAATAAGCTCATTCATGGTAACTGGCCATGGTGTGCCAAACCCTTGGGGTAAAATCTTGGCTCCTTTGAAATGAGTGGAAGGCCTCCCAGACTCTTTAAGTGTATCAGGCTTTTATCGATGAGGTTAAGAAATGTTTTGATTCAAGTTTCTGTATAGTTTTGGCCAGTCAGTGTCTGAGTAGATTCAGTCCTTTTTAGGTGCAGAGGGTAGATGGGTTTGCCCCAGTGCCTTGCTACTCATCATAGTCTATTAAGGAAAAGTGCTTTTTACTTTATCATAACTTTAATTAAATACATCTCTTCTTGAGCACCTCTGTTTCCTTCACAGATAAAACAACCAACCAGTTAACTAGATTTAGGTCCTTCAATTCAATATTACTTAATTTTGCATAACACCAAACAGCACTCTGCAGATGAAGGGTGACCTTAGAAAAACGATCTCTTATGGGAGAAAATTGCTGATTCACTCGTTCTCAATTTGCCTTGAGCCTAAGAACAATATGGACCAACACCAAATTGTAAGAGCACCCCTTATTAAGAGATGCAGCCAATGGGTAGGTATATGGCTGCTGTTCCCTGATCCAAAGGACTTGTTCTGCTAGTTCAAAAGCAAACATGGAGGTAAATTTGTCTACAAAGCCCAGCTGATACCAGTGAGTGAAGGTACAAAATATGCCAATATATATAAAACAAATTCACATCTCTGATAGTCTGTCCCTCATTCTAGTTGGGCAGCACTGCAGCTTGTGTTAACCTGGTGCTCCCAGTGTGACAGAGATTGCCTCTGGGAAATAGAGCGTGGCTTTCTGTCTCTTCTAGTGCCCTCAGACACATCTGGTAACCATGACAAAGACCTGCATAGTGATACAAGTATTTCAGGAGTTACCACCTAAAATATAAACAGAAAATAGGGGATTGGTTTTTAAAATAATAGAGTGTTGTTATCTGTCCTTTTAATCAATCTTGCTGCTGAATGAAATGTGTACTGTGGATGAAAATCAGTAGGGAGAAAGAAGAGGAATGATTTGTGGGTTTAGATGTTTGGGGAAGCTCTCAAATTCATTAGATATTCATCTGTGGGGTCATTTGATTTAAAACTGATTGCAGTTTATTGTGAATTATTTATGTGGATAAACCCACTGGAGGGAGCTGTGCTATTCAGGAAATGTATGGTACTGTGTCATTATACCACCAGTTAAATTAAAGATCAGAGTGAAGAGGCATGGACAAACAAAGCTATCTTCAGTACTGATGTCTGGAGAAGGATGGTGATGTACTTGGCAAGCAATACAAATAATAGTTGTTTAACTGAAGTGCTTTTTAAAAGCCCAAAGGGATCTCTGTGCTATTTAGAATTGGATCAACCACAGCTTATTCCTTCGGACAATTTGTCTGGACCAACAAGGAAAAAGGAATGAAAGAGAACATCATGTCCATTTCTAAAAAAAACCAAAACAAACACCAAACCCCCCAAAGTAGTGGTTTTATTCTTCTGATAACATTTCTTTGCTAGTATTAAAATGTACTATTGTAGAAGCCATTAATAAAACCTATTCTGCTTTAACCACTTCTATTGCAGTTCCAAAAGTGTTCAGTGTTTCTTCGCGGGAAATCTTTCTTTTAAACTTCACATCTACTGTACAGGTGATGGAAAAGATTTTGTAGCCATCCAACCAGCTAAGAAAAAGGAATTTCTTGGGTTTAAGAACACTACATCTTTCCCTTTTCCTTCCAATTAAGCAAGAACTTCTGTGACATGGAGAACATTACTGCAACAAACTGAGAATGCATAAGCATATGTCCATCCACACGAGCTGCAATTCTGGATTTAACCATGGTCAAAATTTGCAAGGTAATTCCTGAACTTAAACCCAGCCCTATCAACAGCAAGGTGGCCTTGCAGGGACCTACTCTGAAGACTGTGTGCAGTCTAAGCCCCTGTCTCACCCCTTTCTTGTATTTGCTTGGCTCTCTTAGCCCTGACTTTGGTGCTTCATCCTTGCCCGCAGTCCAATTTTAGGTTTGTTTTTTTAATTCATGTACTTGTTTCAATCCTAACAAAGCATGAGGCACCTCCAAGCTAAAATTATTTAAGTTACTCTTGTCCAGACTGTTCCAGAAAGCAGTAACAGGAAGTCAAAAGATGCATCTGTTCTCCCACCCAGTCTATTGGTTTACTGAAATTTTGGATGTGATCCTGCAAGTAGCTCTTGCTCCAAGCATCCTTCTGAATTAGGCAAAGAGTAGCTGGACCAAACAAACTATTCTATGAATGACAATCAGTACCAAACTAGATCTTCCACTTTCAGAAAGATCCAAACTTTCAGGCTTTTTATTCCACCTTAGAACACAAAATTGAATTTCTCTGATATTTTCAGAAACAAAGGAATCACAAATAATTGCACTGATGGATTTCCTGCAATAATGGTGTGTTGCTGATAATACTGTGATTCTGCCTAGTTTATATTTTTCAGTAAGAAGTTACTCAGAAACTTTATTAGAAGTTTTTTGGGTGGTAGTCTGTAAAAGTGTTATTTCTTTAAAGGGCTGTAAGTGGAGCAGCTTACCTCGAGGTCCAAACATATAGTCCACAAACTCATTTACTTCCCGGTCAAAAGCTTTCAGGGTCTCCTATAAAATATGGAAAAGGACATATGACAAGATATTATCTCAGGATCACGGAGAGAATATGATTACAAAAACCTTCAATAAACTTGTAAAAAGTGTGTGTTGAGCAAGTATTTCCAAAGTATGCAACATCATGTATACTGAAAACCCCCAAACCTCTTTAAAAATTAATTTAGGGCAGATTGTGGTCTAGATAACAATACAGGCCTCATTGATGGAAACTGCCCAAACCAGAACTCTTCAGGAAGGGGAATCAAGGTTGCACGACTGAAAATCAGCAAGTATCACAGTAAATCCACATAACGATGCTTCTTTGATGTTTCCTCAACTGAAAATCTCAATGCTTTACACTTAAAGAAGGAAATCTTTAAGTGATTTAAGTGAAGGTGAGCCAACTGAGATTTCCCTAAATCAGGCCCCAAGTTCCTACAAAACAAGCCTACAAAAGAACCTAGAGGTCCAGTAATGAAGTTCAGGCCACGCAGGGTGGCAGGAAGAGGAGGGTTACATTATAGACATGTGTTTGAACTCTAAGTCAATGAAGCTGCTAAGCTGGCAGGTTTAGCAAATTTGTGTCTGTTTTTGACTGAGTTGGGAGCTAAGCCATGACCTACACAGTCCTTCCCCCAGCTGGATGTGGTGATCTCTCCAAAACATTTCTTCCAGACTCCAGTTCTGGGCAGTGGCTTCCTGCATGCTGATGCCTGAACAATTCCTTGCCACAACCCGAGGTCAGCCAGGTTCTTCCTCTCTTCTTCCCAACAGTGCCCTACTGTGCTTGAATTAATTTCAGCACTGAGAAAATGCAGCCAAGCTGAGGAGAGAGACACAGAGTGATGCTGAGCATCTCTGAAGAGCAAGAGCTGCTGGGGGCTGTGGGTGCATTTGCATGCCAGATATCTCCACACCAGCCTGGACTGCAGACACCATTAACAGACTTGCCTTATGAAGAACCATATTTGCACCCTGGAAGGTCCAGCTCTGGCCTCTCCATTCCTCTGCAGGGGCTGGGTTGTGATCTGGGCAGGGACAAGCTCCTGGCACTCCCAATCCCCTTCCTTCTGTTTCTTCTGCTAATTTTGGTCCTCAGATTGTTCAAAGTGGACAGGACAGATTTTGTGTGAACATGTGGCAATGAGAGGTTCTTTCAGCACCTTAGGCTGTAAACTTCTGTCTCTGCAAGATGCTGCTGCATTCACGTTTTCTTGGAGAAAAACCCAACAAAACCCACAAAACTAAAAGTATATTTTTTTCTAAACAAAAAAACCCCAAATAAACAAACAAAAACCAAAACAAACCCCAAAAAACCCCAAAACAACAAAATAAAGGGACTTGCTCAAAAGAAACTGATGATTCATGATACAAAAATGTTTCTCATACTTCACCTTCACAGCACCGAGGATACTAAACTAGCTTTTAGGAAAGTGTCCTGGCTACAGCCATGAAGAAAGGTATTTTCTGAATTTCAGACAATTACCTTAGCAGCCAAATGATGGCTTCTGTCACAGGAGGTGACTCCATTTCCAGGTGTGGGACTTGTGCTATAATCTGTTTCCATTTTTACCTCCTTAAGCAGTAGTTCTGTTATTATTTCATGACAATTATACTCCCCTTTGGGATATGCCACACTGCTGTTCGTCTGTGGTGTGCCCACCTGCTGCATTAATTTGAAACAGACCTACTCCTGTGCTTAATGGTTTTGTGGTTAGACTTAACAGACTGTTTTGGAAAAACTATTGTAATGGACTTGAGTGACTTGTAGGAATGAGCATGCAAAGTTATTAGCTTTCATGCTTACATCACATAAACAAATCTTACATGTCCAGAACAAAATAAAACACCATGTATATTCCTTTTTTATTAAAATATTGTAGACAAACCTATTCTCAGCTGCATTGAAATGGAAATTAGATTCTGAATACTTCTAACAGTTAGTTGGAGGAACAGGAATTGTAGACTATTAAGAAGAAAGAGCAGAATAAAAGAAAAGAATCATAGAATTGTTTAGGTTAGAAAAGATCTTTTAGGTCATTGAGTCCATCTGTACACCCAGCACTGCCAACTCCACCACTGGACCATGGCCCTGAGTGACACATGTACAAGTCTTTTAAATACCTCCAGGGATAGTGACAAAATCACTTCTCTGGTCAGACTGTTCCAGAGCTTAACAACACCTTGAGTGAAGAAATTTTTCCTAACACCTAATCTAAACCTCCCCAGGCACAATTTGAGGCCACTTCCTCCTCTCCTGTCACTTGTTAAATGGGAGAAGAGGCTGACCCCCACCTGGCTACACCCTCCTTTTCAGGCAGTTGTAGAGAGTGACAAGGTCTCCCCTGAGCCTGCTGTTCTCCAGGCTGAACACCCCCAGCTCCCACAGGTGCTCCTCACAAGATTTGTGCTTCAGACCCTCCCCAGCTCCATTGCCCTTCTCTGGACCTGCTCCAGCACTTTGATGTTATTCTTGTAGTGAGGGGCCCAGAATTGAACACAGGACTCGAGGTGCAGCCTCACCAGTGCTGAGTACAGGAGGACAACCACAGACCTGGTCCTGCTGGCCACACTATTGCTGATCCAGGCCAGGATGCCATTGACCTGCTTGGCCACCTAGGCACACTGCTAGCTTGCTTTCCACTGACTGACAACTAGTCTAGGTCCTATTCCTCAGGGCAGCTTTCCAGCCACTCTGCTGCAAGCCTGTAACACTTCATGGGCCTTGCTGGACCTCACACCATTGGCCTCAACCCATCAATTCAGCCTGTCCAGATCCTTCTGCAGAGCCTTCCCACCCTCAAGCAGATCAACACTCCTGCCCAGCACAGGTTACTGTCTTCATCAATCCAACTTGCAACTTCTTACACCTGGTTAGGATGAGCAGGCAGCATGCTGAGTAAATGAGCCAGTCTGAAGTTAAATCTACCTCCTTATAACTGTGCTTAAATGACACAGAGGGGACTTGGACCAGCTGACAACCCTGTTCCCATCTATTTTAATCAGCACTACAAAAATACAGTGCCTGGGTTGCTTTCATTGGTAATTTGAGAGTAGAACCTTTTCTAGGAGGTGCAGCAGAGAAACAAATACTGTTTTAAGAATGCCTTTGCCTCTCTTTCAACATTTTACAGCTCATTTTAGTTTACAGGAAGAAAAATATAGATTTACAAGATACAGATTTGTAAGACTGTTATAGAAAATAGATTTGTAGTTTTAGGTATATTAAAAAGATTCTTACTTAAAAAAAGGTAGGTAATTTTGTGTGACTAGTCTTGTCACCTTCCTGTCAACACTGCTGCAAGAGACTATACTGTATCTCTGGGTTTTAGAATATGTCCTTAATAGTATCTCTGGCAGATTAGATGCAAATGTCTTGCTCAATATGATCTGTCACATTTCTAAAGAAAAGCAAATAAAACCAGTCTGAACAAATCCATGTGCTCAGACAACTCACTTCTCTCTGGCAAATCACTGTAATAGCCTTTATCAACAAAGGTATTTGGGTTACAAGGCTAAAGATTAACATGTCTTTCATGTTGTTTCTTCTTTTGTACAGGACATTGCTCTGGGTATTAGCAATGTATATTCCTTGGTAGGATTTTGGACAGATCTGTGTAAGATCTATTTACCTAAACCTATAAAAAAGACAGTTGGTCATCTGAGCAAATCAAATCACCCAAATGGAAAGATGGGGAGGGGGAATAAAGTCAATGATGATAAAGCAACAGAGATCTCCCTAATGAGCTATTTCAGTAATTTTGCATAGAAATGTAAGTGAATATGTAGCACAGTGCACATAAGTGAATTAGTTTTCATGTCATTGCACCTAAAACACAATTTCAATGTCACCTGGTATATAAAAGATATATCACTTCATGTTCTATGTTTATATATCTTTGTCAGCGTTAGTCCTCATTGAGAGACCAATGCCTACTGTTTTCTACCAGTTTTAGCAAAAGTAGTATAAGCTATGTAAAAATTAGGTAAATGCTATCTCAACAGTGCAGATATCAAAATAGCTTTGATTTGTCAAAAATACCTTGGATTTTTCCAAATACCAATGATCTGCCATTAGGCATTATTTATTGCCCAGTGAAAACGCTGTCTCAAGTGATTTAGGTTTTCTCTTTATGTAGCTTTATAGCCAAACTATCTGGATCCAATTGAAACAGGAGAAATCTTTCTGAAATAAACTTGTTACAGATGAGTACACTGCATTCAATTTTACTTATGCTATCTGGAAACCCTTTGTATTAGTGCTGCTTTGTTTTTTTTTTCATTCAAAAGCTTTGAATGTCATTCAGTGCCTCAAAAATCTGAGATAATTTGTTGCTTGTCCTTACACAACTACATAGAAATTAGAATACTCTCTACAAAACAAGATCTCATTTCAGACTTCAAAGAAAAAGTGGAAATGGGTGCCAGCCTCTGCTCTCTGATACAGCTCCTGGAAGTAACTGTGGTATTTTAAACTACCCTAATAAAAAATACATGTATTAGCTATATGATGATTTTTATTACTTAGATGGCAATTTTTCCTGAATTCCCTGGAGAGTTTCTGCTCTGTACATAGTCAGTGACTGAGAAGTACTGGAATTAATCCAAATTTATCAGCATTTTTAAAGAAACTGATCTTAGATGCTACCGTGCATATATATTCATATATATACAAATATTAAAGAAGATTTTGTAAATGGTAGTGTTGGCTCTAGAATGGCTGAAATAGTGGATGAAATGAAGCAAAGTTGAGTCCAGCTCAGAACTGCTTATAGATTAAATTGTTTAGCTTTTTATTACTTGAAGCATTTGAAATTACTCCTGATCAAAGATGTACAATGGGGGACAATTCTCCATCACAGATTGCTTCAGACAACCTTCTAGGGTTTTGTCATCTTTACCTTCCAGGATTTGTGTGTTTTATCTGTAGGGGAAACACATGTAAAAAAAATCCCAAAAGAAAGCACTTATTTAAGGATTTCTATGTGAACTGCAGAGAAAATTGAAGCTGAAGGCAGAGAGGTGCTCCAGACTTTGCTATGAATTGTGCCTTATTGTAAGGTAGAGATTCAATGAAATTGGGCATCAGGACATCCAGGAGCTGACAATAAGATGTCTCTGTGTAATTTATGCTTAATATGGATCTCACTGCTAGATAATCTCACTGAGAGTAGGAACAAGCTGGAGTGAGCTCATGAGAGAAACACAACCAGCTGGGGGATGAGACTGATGCCATGTCCTATGGATGTACTGGGAAGGAAAGAGGGAGGGAGGAAGGGAGGGAGGGAAGGAAGGAAGGAAGGAAGGAAGGAAGGAAGGAAGGAAGGAGACATTATCTTAGATCTTCTTTATTAGCATTTTAGATTAATCATTTGAAGAGACAGAAACTGGAGTCCTTTCTTGACATGGTAATTTCTGTGTCCCACATTTTGGGACATTCTCTCCACTCCAGTGGCTGATCAAGATTAGGGGCTGCACCACAAAAGACTTACCCAGCAGAGTGGTGTTACTAGAACTCCTCAAAGAAGCACAGCCCTCTGTGGTAACCTGGGCTGGCTAAAGGGCTCTTTTGCCAACATAAGATGGATCCACAGGAGATGTCTTTGCTGATGTAGCAATCTCACTGCCTGAGTCTTTCCATCTGTCCTTCAAAGGCATGTAATTTGGCATGCCAGAAGTGACTGAAGGTAAGGGAAGTGAGAGAAGTTCTGCTGGTGGTCTGGGTCCAGAGAGGTGCCCATATAATATGTGGACAACATTTGGTAATGCTCCAAAAAAACCAGAAAACAGGCATGAATAGCTAGGGAAAGAACTATGCGTGAACTACTCCATCTAAATATATAGTCATTCTTTTAGAATTCCAAGAAAAGAGAGAGCTGTATCTTTGTTTTGGAAATGCAAGTTGTGTATGTGTATGTGCATTTTAATGTAATGCAAAAATCTCTGAAAAATACTGCATGGTGGAAAAAATAAACAAAAGAAGGCTGTTCCAGCTTTAGCACAGAATAAAAAAATGAATGGTCTTTGTATGTTTCTTTTCTCTTCCTATTTCTTCTTAAGACTTTCACATTAGACAGTAAGAACTCCAAGAAATAAAGATGTTACTGTGGTCAGAAAATTATTTTAAAAACTTCAAGAGCAGTTTTGAAGGTAGCATAGAATAGCACTGTCTACATTACAGAAACAGTATTTCTAAAAGGTTTCTGTGAGAGCCATGTCTGGCCTGCAAAACTTTATTTGATTTTCAATGTTTTTCAACCAGACCATATTTTACTCCTATTAATTTTTTGTGCTATGAAATATATGATTCACTCCACTGCTAAAGCTTGCATGTATATGTGCAAATGTCTGGACATTTTCCCAGTTGATATTACCAAATTCAGCACTTTTTGTGACAGGTTTTTTTGCAGTTGAGGGTTATTTTTTGCATGTATTTGGAAATGACCAACAGCAGGTTGGCAGCCTATGTGAGGCTGGTAGCTTGCAGGTCTGCCTGTTATCTGACAAAGCAAATTGGTGGGGGAACTGATTCATCAAATAGGTTGGTTTTCCCTGGAGAGCAATTGAGAACAGCTGTTTGAACAGGGATTACAGCCAGAAGTGCTGAACACCTTCTCTTGTGCTGATTTAGTCACTGAAGAGAGAACTGAGCTGATGATGGTGTTACTGAGGATGTAAAGATAAGGGGAAGGTAGCTGCAAAGGGAAGGCAGGCTTTCAGGTTTTCCCTCAGTAGCTGTTAGGTTACATTACCAGTAAGAAAATGCTGTTTCCAGGGAATTCTTCAACAAGAAGACTGGCTGGCCATTTCTGATATAAAAAATTAATGGATGTAAAGTTTGGTAAGTATGGAAAGACACAGCTAAATGTAGTCAGAGGTTTTATCTGGCATTTACGTTGTCTCAGTGGTTGACTTCAGATTTTCTTAATTTATTGCTGCACAGGGCTTAGCTGAAGGGAAGCAGGAGGCTGCCAGTAGCATTTGCATCAAACCTGAAGCAGAATATTTGACTGCCTAAATTACCAGGCACCTGCTAAAAGATGCCAGCAAACTAAATTTAATTTCATCTTCAGTTTCAGCTCTGTGTTCTCTCTACTCAAACAGATCTGGGAAGAGTTGAATCTTCCAAGAGGTCTGAGTGTAGTGTTGTGGTGTGTGATGCTGAGGCGTCTTGATGAACTCTGTGGTCCCGAGGGAGATGTGGAAGCTCCCTATTCAAGGCACAAGACCTGGGTACCTGGCTCCCTGCACTGTGCAGACAGATGGGCTTGGAGAGGATACAGGAGCTCCCTTTCTGGAGGGTGGTAGCTGAGCAGCTGTGGCTGCTTCCCTCTGATTGCCAGTGGCTCCTTCTGGAGCTGGGCACCTACACAAGTGTTTCCCCTTGCAAACACAGCCAAGATAAGGAAGCAGGACGTGGATATAAGCAGCAGCCAGTGTGCAGCACACATAAGCAGTGTGCCAGCAGTGCCTGCAATACCAGTGTTCACACCTGCTCCCTGTTTAGTATCTCAGTGGACTTTCAGCTTGCATTCTAAATCTGCCCTGAGCCTCAGACTAGCAGTTAACTCTGTAATTTATTTTTCTTCAGCTACAGCTCTTGTCTCGCTATGGAAAACTGAAGTATGTGTCTGAGCAGGGACTAGAATCCAGATGTTGAGATTAATTATTTCAATTCCAATTTTCCTTTTTCTTTGATGCTGGTGATGGCGGACTACCCTCAAAATTTAAGTGAAGAAAGTCATAAAAAGAGATGAGTTCAAGTAAGGTAGAAGAGTAGTTTGACCTTAAAGAGCATTTAGTTCCAACCATCATGGGCAGGGACCTTCCACTAGGACCTTCCACTCAAAGAAGAAATCTTCCCTCTTGATAGTATGCCTCTGCTTTTGGGGAGTTAGAAGCTGATCTTTTGGAAAATGTGCACCTAAACCAAGTTTCAGTGCAGATTCCATGTGTCTCTGGTGCATAATGTCACCTTTATGCAGTTCCAATATGCCAATGGTACTTTTTGTGGGTGTTTCCACACCCAAACCAGACCAGAATGTTAAAGCAATAGGAACTGTGGCCCCAACAAACACCCCCTGTCACTGCCCACAGTGGAGAGAGAGCAGAGTCAAACCAACAGCTCCCACAGGCAGATAGAAGCTACCCCAGGAAAGAGCAAGGCCAGAAGGGACTTGGCACAGACTTCCCCTGACTTAATTCCAATTTTCTGCTAAAGCAGCTGGTGGCAGAAAGCCAACCCCATCCTTTAGTATCTGTTCCTGTGTTATCTTTCCTTCTGGTGACTTTGTGGCTTGAAGGTTGAGAAACTTCCACACTTTCCTCCATGGAGTGTGAGTTTGGGTGGTCTCCACATGAGTCAGAGCAGGCAGCTCTCTTAACAACCCCTCCTTAGGCATCTTATGGCTCTCTGAATATTATTCACAGGGAGCTTTAAGAGAAACAGTGGCCTACTAAAGGCAGAGCCTTTGCCTTGCAACCCACATGGCACTTGTGGGTACAACAGTTCCTCATCCTGAGGAAGCAGATCCCTTTGAGCTGGCTCATTGCCCCCCAAACAGTGAGCACACTCTGCTTCAGGTCTCGGAGCTCCAAGCAAGGCTTTAGCTGGTCACCTCAGAATAGCAGTGACCCAAGGAGACCTGCTATGCTTGGTCTTTCCTAAAACGTGCCTGCACCCCATCCTGCTCGTGGTGGTAACCACATTTTAGCTGTAGTGAAGTAGAAGGGCAAGTTCTGCCTCGTACTGCCAAATTTATAAGAGCACATGACAAAAGCCCAAACCCCAGCATGTATTGCTTTAGTGCAGTTACACCCATGGATGAGTTGTGCAACACCTCTCTTGGTGCAGAACTCCTGAAAGTGGCTTTGGGGGTTGCTGCCAAAAGTGAGCACTTTGCAAGAACCTCTGTTCTGGGTTGATGCCTTAAATGGCTACCTAGAAACGGAGACTAGATAGGAATAAAGGAATTAAGGAGGTATTTATTTGAAAGGCCTTCAGATGTACACTTTGGGCTCCAGAGGCTCCTGCCTCAGTGGATCCCAAAATGGACGACAGGTCATGAGTTCTTCACACTTTTACATCAGCATAAATTCACCAACCAGAACCCAGCCAAGGATGGAATTTCCCCAAGCTTGCTCCCCCCTCCCCAAGATGATGATTTACAGTTCATGGTCTGGGTGTCCTTGGAGAGCAAGTTAGAGAAGTTTTGTTATATCTTATCTTAGCATAGAGAACAGCACTTAACAAGCTACAGGAAACTTCAGTTACACTAACAGTACAGGATTTGAAAAATATAAAAGTTAAAACCTAAGGCATCAGGGTGACAGGCCTTTACAACCAGGAGATGCTGGAGGAACACTTTTCTCTCAAGCCTGATCAGTTGTGGGTTGATGGTTGGTGACTCATGTTGGAAATGAGAGTTTGAGCTGTTTTCAGCTGAGGAGCCAACATACTCCAGACTTTCCACTTCTGAAAAAAGGGCACTAATATTGAGCTTCCTTCTGCTTTGGGATTTTAAATTTTGTTTAAAAGAGGTCTATTTTCACTTGGTTTTGTAGTCCTGCTCAGCACTGCACCTGCTACTCCCACACATGGGAATAAGAATGGAGGAATAGCTGCTTTATGGTTTCTGTCAGGATTCAAATCAGGTTGCACCATCAATACCACAGGTGAGAAAGCACTAAGAGGCAGAAGAATTTTAGTGAAAACATTGTAAGTGTGTGAGCTATTTCAGACATCAGTCTTGTTTCTGGACTATGCAACCTGCTAGGAGTCATAGAAAATATTAACTACTCACATAAAAGGCAAGAATCATTTTACCAGTCACACTACTGTCAGATCAGTTATTGTGAGATAAATTGCTTTTGCAAAATTAATTAGTTGTT
>VZTN01021326.1:598783-621724 GCA_013400515.1 Erpornis zantholeuca | reverse complement strand
TTTTTTTTTTTTTTTAAGTACAAGAAAAAGGGATTTGGAAGGCTTCTGCACTACAATTGCATTGGCTAGAAGAAAAGTAATTTAAGAACCCATTAATATTTACTTGGGTTTACAAAGCCCTTTCATAATTGAAGTGCTTGAAAGCATTCTCCCTTTTACACATTTTTCATTGCTTGATCTTCTCAAAGGCTGAGGGTCACAGTCTCCAAGATTAAAAATTCACTTTCTTGAATCACTGTTTGCATGATTTCCCTTCCAAAATTTCCAAACTATTTTTTGCTCTGTTCTTTCCAATCATACTGTGAAGTCAGTAAAATAATGTAAGCCAATTGCAGCACTTAAAATAGATCTTATATGGCCTTAAAAGAAGAGTAAAAAGGAAGAGTTGCTGCTGTGGCCCAATTTGCAGTATGTGTCAGTCATGTACACTCCCAAGAACCGTATCTTTATAATCCATCCTCTTGCTTGTTATCAGAATTTCAAAATGAAACTGTCACCAAAGCAGATCAGTGCAATCCTTTTAAAAGTAATCCTGCTCAATTCTACCTGCTACACAGGGGAACATCAGCTTAACTTGTAATTAAAGAAGATTTCTCTAGGGAGATCTCAGATGTGGCCTGTCAGTTCCCAAGAAAATGGTAGCAATTATTGACCTCATTTTTCCTTTGCTCTAACAATCAGATTTAAAATGACAGAGCTAGATGAATCAGATTTTAAATGACAGATTTAGAATGACCTGAGCTGGAGCATAATTCCTGTCAGTGACAATGTGACAAGAATGTATGACTGTGAGGAAATAAACAAAAAGGAAATCAGTTAAAAATGAAAGAATAGATAAAAATTCTTCCTCCTTCTAACAGCCTGAGTGAATACAACACTTTTTCAAGCAAATTGACAATCCTTGGGAACTGGCTCTGGCTTGAATAACAGAAAGTCTCCTTTGGAGCAGGCAGGTCTTAAAGTTACAAGCAAAGAACCCCACAGAGTTTTTTTAGGGAGAGGTTAATTCTGTTACAGTTGCATTCTTAATGGTCTGTTCAGCTCTTGTTGACTTCACAAGGCATTGGGAAGACCGATCAGTGTCAGAATGAATTTTACATCAGCGATACGAAAACCTGCACAGATTAACTTACCTGCTTCCAAACAACTAGGCTTGGTAAAGGATGCCTAACCAAACTGTGTATGAGGAACCAGTATATAATTTCTCCTTATTTAAGAAGGCAAGACAGCCAGATGCACTTTGAGAAGCACAGGAAAATAATTCTACCGAAACAAAGGAGGCAATCTCCCTTTTAACACTTCGGATTTACCAGATTATTTGGTTTTGGAATAGAATATTCCCCAAATATATACAGGGTATAGAGTGTTTGCACAAAATTTACCACATGTGCAACTACACAGTTTTTGCAGCAAAGATCTCGCATCCTACATTTAGACCCATGCAATAAATAAACAAGAAGGGCACAGGGAGCAAATGAAATCATAGGGGAGAATTACAACAAGTTTACATGGCAGGTCACTTTTCTCAGTGTGCCATATCTTGATAAGTTTGTTTTCCTCGCTCTTTGAAGACAGGTTTTGTTGCTGCTGAGAAGCTGATTTCATAAGTTAGTATAATGCATGCAGGGCTTTATTTTGTACTTGGCACACACAATTGATCATTTTTCTGGAGAAAGAAACGGGGACAAGCTGACAACATATCCCTTCTGTTACTGTGAAAATCTCTTAATTTTCTACTGTAACAAACTTCACAATCTAAGATGAATAGATCCTAAGCCTCTGCACACGATCTCATGGCTTGTTGGACAAAGAACCTTAAAAAAAACCCCAAACTAAAATAAAACCCCCAAAAATCCCAAAAGCAAGAGCTCTGGTTTTCCCACAATCCTGGCAGTGCAGGAAGACAAAAGGCATTCTATGCCAAAGAAGTAGGTTTCTTGGTTGCCGTCCCAGATGTCTGCAACTGTGTCCCCATGGCAGGGATTAATGTGCAAGGGACTGCCTGCCCCTTCTGATACAGGCAGGGGGGATCAAAAAGGATTTTGTAAAATGTGTTCCCTGACCAGGGCTTTCCCCCAGTGAACAGTTTCGCCTGAGTTTCTTAAACATCTCGTACGAGTTGCTGGGGGGTGCTTGGCTGCTGGCAAGGGAGACAAGGCAGGAGTATTTGAAAATCTGTGTGGGTAGCATTTCTAGTTCCTCTGGGAAGACTTAAAAGTAGGGCTGTGTGTTTTTCTCTTTAAAAGACAAGAAATTAGATTAAAATAGAGTATTAAAATGTAAACATATAAAAATTAAATAAAGCTTTAGGGTGCTTTTTACATCTTGCACTCTGACAGGCAATTGTCAGCAGCCCTTCAGAAAATCGTAAGTCAAAAATTCAACTTGTAAAATATTAACTACTGAATTGTTAGGTAAAATAATTCAGACTTCTTTTTGTGCAGTGTTAATGCCCTTTATAGACACACTTTTGCTAAGGACAAGAATAGAAGATTGAATACAGCCTTTGAAGCACAGAACAAAAAAAGGAAAACTGTGAGAGATGTTGGAAAAGCTGACTTCCTACATACATGTAATGAACATTTGTTTCAAAACAATAACAAAGTCACCTAGTCAGGATGTATAAAGTAGAATGTACTTCTAATATATAAAATGCTACAGGTGCTGTATGTAAGAAAATGAATGAAATGCAGCAGATTTTGTCTGCATTACTTAACTGCCCACAGTACATATAGTCAATATATTAATGAATTTGTGAAGTTCACTACTATTAATTTCATACTCTTAAAGTACTTTAAAGTTGCAATAGCTATGGAATGTGTACAGAAGCATGTTTTAAACACAAAAGGTCGCATGAGTAAATAGAAAATTGTAACATAGGATACATTATTTTTCCAGAAACAAATAATTATCCTAAAAACACTTTCTTCCTCATGAGCGAAACAGTCTCCAGTTGATGCAATTGTTTAACTGCCCCAAACTCCTCATAAACATAGAGAAAACCTAAATCAGAGCTAAACATCTGTGGCATTTTAAGTATCATGGAAGCCAATCTGCTGGCAGGAGAGTTGGACTCCCATGGCACTGGCTTCTCATCTGTGCTTCCCCTGCACTGGGAATGCCACTGCAGAGCTGTTGGCAGTGCTGGTTCTACAGCTGTTACCAATTTCAGATAAAGGGACTGGTTAATTGAAACTATCCAAACTGTACATATAAATAATACTCACATGTACAAGTTCATGTGAGGAGCTGTGCCAGAGGGTCACCTGCAGCAAAGGAATGGTGGTGTGTGCCTCGGAGCTGGCACAGCTGGAACAGGAGCAGACAGGTGTTCATATCCTTTGCTAGCTTTTTAGTGACTTCTTTAGTATAGATCCCCTAAATTAAACCACCTCTGCCCTGCATTTTTACTGAGCTAGATCACCAAGTTCTTGTTTCCATAAATTTACACAATCAATAAGTTAAATTCATACTTTCAAATCTTTTCACTGTAACAGTAAATCTAGACTTATATTTAAAAGGAATACCTGTAAATTAAGATTTTTACTGACCTCTGTAAATTCAGAAAGCCCAGAAAGGAACAGAGTGGGATTAAAACCCACAAAAGCACATCTATAATAATGCTTCTGTGTTTGCTATTTTTCCCAAACCTGCTGCTTAAATCTACTAAGATGAATTCTGCCTAGCTCTATTTCCTTTGTGGCAAACTGAACCTATAAACACTTAGTCAAACTGGGCTAAGTACCTGCCCAAAGGCAAAATTTACCCTGGTACATACACTGTCTAACCTGTTCAAGTTATTGAATTATACAAGGACATTAAACCAGGACAAATTCCTATCCTCTTGCCCCTGGAAGAAGCAGGAGATTTATGAGGGGGCATGTTCATAGCACAATTATAACCCAAGACGTTATGGGTAAATGCCCTGGTGGCTGCTGGAGAGACCAGCAGAGTTCCACATGGATCTAACAGTCCCCTTGGCCAGACCCACTAGACCCACTGCCAGGAATGGAGCCCTCGTATCTTAATTTCTCTTCAAAAACAGGGAACGAAGGGCTCTGGCAAGGTAACTCAGTGCTGCAGTTTGAGGTCTGTGTGTGCATGTTTTCTATCTGTTGCTCTCCATGCAGGGAGTGGTAAGATACATCATGTTGTATCCTGCTTTAGCCACATCTTTAAAAGTAACAGCACTCAGTTCACAGATTTGATCTTGCTCTTACAGTTTGGGTGAAGGAAATCTGGGTGTGTTCTTTTGCCCGGAGAGACTAGAGAAATGTTTTTTCCTGGTTTGCAGTCATTTGCTTTGCCATTTCTTGTAGTTTCTGCCCAAATTGATAGACCCTTTCCTGAGCTATTTATAGGGATGTAAGTGGAAAAAGGGGAAGGAAAAGAATGGAGGAGGGGGAGGTGTTTGTAGCATGCTGCTGAGGATTAGAGAGTTCACATCCCAGCTTCTAAGGTTTCAGCCTTAATCTTCCAACACATGCAAAGCCTTTCAATTTCACTTCGAGGTCACTACCCATGTACAAAACAGTCTAACTTCTGTGTGACAAATGCTGGTCCAAAACTCAGTACAGGAAGCTTTTCAATTAGGAGTATAAATTGCTCTGGGAAAGAAGCATGAAGTTATGACTAAAAAAATATCTATTTCTAAAATCTGTTCATTAAATTTTAAAACAAGTGGATTTCTAGCTTGTGAGTTTTAATAGACATTTATCATCTAATGTATCATTTGATGCTCTATGCCATTTACCAGGAATTGCTGATTCAAAGAAGAAAAGTAAAACCCCAAAAAATTCAAAAGGGTAAGCATGTCACAGTATCTAATAATATGCAAAGAAAATGTAACTAGAAGACATCCAGTACTTCAGTGGATATTGCTGGTCTTGCAATACATCTTGTGCCTTTGTGATTATGTCCAGTATTAGAAGATTGGCTTTTGTGGTGGAGGCTTTTCACATAGCTAGCTTTCTTCAGCATTCAGGAAGATCATCTGATAGGATCAACCTAAGCTGACCTGTAAAGTCAGGCGCCATCGAAGTTGGGAATTTCCATGTGACATAACAGCTCCATGAGGGCGCTGCACCTCAGTGGCCATCACACCCATCCGGACTGACTGAATTGGTTCTCAGAAGAAACAGCCATAATGAAGATAGAGACCATTTGGAAAAATCTTGCTTCCCTTAATAGTGAAGCATTGATGAGGTTCAGTGCTGCTCTGTAGTGGACAGATAGCAGGTGGGAGGAAAACAGCGTTGCTGGCAAGGTCAGCTTGAAGTATCTGAGACCTGATACATATCACAGGCACTGATCAAGTACCGCTTTCCAGAAAATGAATATCCTCACAAGCTCAGATTTCCAAGAAGGATAAGCATCACTTCTTACTTTGCACTGTATGTGTGTTGTTAGGAATAACTCTTTGAAGAGATGATGATTTCTTACAAGTAAACGTAATAAATAAATTTGTTTTACAGGAGAAGTTAGAAGCAGCACTGATGGCACTTGCAGCTGACTTAAGTTTCAGTACACGTAACCTTAAAAATGGATAAAATGAGAACCTCCTGTACTCAACCTTCCCCAAAAAAACACCAACTAAGGGAGAAAAACCAAATAGCAAACACACAATAATAGTTTGCCAGTGAACTGCATTGTCTGAAAGAGTGGCAAAGGTAATAATGGTAAATCTAGTTATTTATTATCACAGAGTACTAAGATGTTTCAGGCAAAAAAGCAGCACTAAGAAGCTTTGCCCTGGAAAACCAGCCATAACAAGAAATATATGCCTCTGTTTAAGTCTGTGCCATCTATAAATGTGGTGAGGGAGTAAATATGTGATAGCTGTGAGAGTTAGGTAAGCAAGTAAAATAAAAGAATTGCAAGTATCACTGATTCTAAAGAAAATCCATCTACTTCAAATGATTTCTTTTACAAAAGTTATAAGAAAGAAACTAGGAGGTGATGTCTGAAGATGTCCTCTGGTACTTTTCCCAATTAGGTATAAACACTGTGTTATTTGAGGGCTCTAATTGAAATCGAAAGCTTCCTTCATTCTGATTTCACGTTCCTAATTTAAATTCAGTTACCTGCAGTATTAACTTGAGGAGCTGATCAACTGTATATTGATCAAAATATATCCTAAACTGGCTTATGGAGTCAAATGCATGATCATTTTAGGTAACAAATTCTCAAACACCATCTAATTCTGGATTGATGAATGAAGCATCATAGGTATTTAATGAGCTCACTTTGCTTTCTACTTTGTTATTTAGTTCAGTGTTCTTAATTACCATTAAATCATTAATCATTGAATAATATTGTATCCTCTTTGCTTAAACAATCACCTTATTGCATCCGACGAAAATGTCTGAGAGTTACACTTACACCAGTCTCTTATCAATGTTCATATTTGGAGGTGGAGCAGTGAGGGGACACCTTTGTAAAGGAAGCAAGAACACATGAAATCCCAAATTTGCCAAAGGCCAAGGGGCTAGTATGGGTTTCTCATTTACAGCTGATCAGGATGTTCCTTATCCTATTGAGTGCTCCGGAGTTGTTAGGTTTATTAAGTGCTGGCAGAACTCATGTCAAACTTCAGCAAGACCTGAGGTTTAACAAACCAGAACACTGAAATACTCACACTCCTTTAAACTCAGGAAAACACATTTGGGGAAAAATGGGATAGTGCTCTCTTGTTTCCCTTCTACACCTGTCCTAATGACATTGCTCTCTGTCTTGGCTTTCAACTTTGTACCTTTCCATCAAAACATTTTCTGATCTGAATTCTGACATCTCCCAAAGATCTCTGGCAATCAGAAGAAAATGACTTACTGATTGATGAAAAAGAAATTATTTTGTGAAAAAAAAAAAGTTAAACGTAGTCCTGAGGGGACAGATTTGAAATAAAATTATGCTGCTAATTTAGTAAATGTAAAAGGGGAAAAACGCGGTTCTTTTTCCTCCAGGATAAGTTATGAGGGATATTTCTTAGTTTGTCTTTAAGTTATTATAAGCAAAATAACTCTCATCTAGCCTTTTATCTTTCAAGAGTTTTTGTAAGATACTATTAAAATGCAGGGTTACAAAGTGTAGAGCAGTAAGGAAATAACTATATTTAACCCAAAAGGTTTTCATTTCAGTTTTCACTGAAATGGAGAGCTATTTGTATCTGCAGAACAATAAAGCTAAATGCTACCTTTTCTGTTGGCTTGCACAAATTGCCAGTTTTAAAGACAAGTTTCGAATGTGTTTCCTCACTAAGAAATCACAAGCTGTACCTCAGCTTTCGAAGGAGAGCATGAAGATCCTGTGATGCTTTCAACACATATGAGAAAAATAAAAAAAATCCTAGAGAGAATATGTAACTAAATTCCTGCCAGAAAACCCCTAAAATTCTTCCAGAAAAATTGAAAAGAATGCTGTAAAACTAGAGATGTGATGTACTTTATTTTTCTGGGGAAGGACTGATTGAGCACAACCTTCTCATGGTTCTTAATCATCAAGCTGCCAGGTAAAGCTAATAGCTCCAGTATTTGAACAGGAAAAATTTCCAAGGCTGCTTTTAAGGGTGAATCCAGCTTCTTCTAACACATTTTTTTTCAGAGGAAGTACCTAATTTTTGGGAGAAGATTTGGATTTCTTAGATAACTCACATAAATAAGCTGTCTACTATGTGGAGAGTGACGATCACCGCTGGCCTGAAGACATCTCCCATTTCTGCTTTCAGTAGCAGTAGGAAGTGGGAAGAAGAAAGGAACCTATAAAGACTTTGCTGATGTGAACTGATTTCTGATATATTTGTGTTCTAGGTCTTTGACTTTTCATTTTTCTTCCATTAACTTGAAATTATGGAGTTTTTGTCTGGCTTCATGCACCCCCTTCTGTCAGTATTAATAGATAGGTCTTGGAAAGAAGTCAAGTCAAGGTAAGAGGGTACTCCTAGGTAAGAAGGGCCAACTTCAAGATTTAAATCCACAGTACAGTCTCTGGTGTAACAGCAAAGTAATACTGAAATGCTGCTCTTAGAAGGCACAAAATACTAACAGCTGAGAGGACAGATGCAGCTGTTCCTAAAAAATATCCCTTGCATGGGATGTTTTTCATATCACACAAACATCTGAATTTGGGGAGGAGGATAAATTTGAGTAGCCAGTCATAATGCAAACCGTTTAAACTACTTAGTACATAAAGATATTAAAATACTAAATTGACAAGCATATAAATACAAAAACAGACTTTGTGCTTTTCCCCCCTGGAATTGCATGGACTACTGACAAACTCTGAAGAAAAAAATAAACCATGTGCACAGTAAAACATGGTTCTGACACAAATACCAACTCCTACCAGATCAGAACTTGCACAGCTCTCACAACTAATCTTTTAAACTGCAGCAGAAGTAACTTGGCTGGCTGCAGCCAGCAGTTGGAGAGAAAGCGGGCGTGGATAGTAATATTTAGAACTGCCTTACCAAGAGATGTGCCAATTCCCTGACAAGGAAATCACTCTCTAAAAGTTTGCCAACCATTTATTCCTTGCCAATTTGAAGGCACTTTGCTTTTTGGAACAGTTTTATCCGTGCTTACAGCAAAATGCAAGAAACAAAGTATTGTTTTACTTCTAGTTGGATGTGAAAATACAAGTGTAATATAGGGAAATAATGAAACAGAATCTGATGCTTGTTTTCCAAGCATCGTTTGAGAACACAAAACAACAATTAAAGAGGGAAATATCTTCTTCTGATTACTGGTCCTTAGCTTTTTTTCCTTCTTTCCATTTCTCCCTTAAATCCTTGAGGGCAAAACCTTGTATTTCAAATGCTAATTCATGTTTTGGACTTCAGTCATGTTTAAAGACGACTGGGCAAGGAGAGGAAAGGAAATGACAGTTGATTTTCAAGCTTCATAAAGAAGAAAACAGAGAGTATGGAAGTTCTCTTATGTCTCCTCCTACAAAACAATTCTGAATTTATCTCTTTTAAACCCCTAAATGAACCCTAATGAACTCCAAGGACACCTCTTCTTAAAAGTTTATGGAACCCAAATAACAGAGCACTGTCTGCTGGCACAGGATAAGAGGGTGCACAAGCTAATTAGCTCCCTTTCTCCATCAGCCCCAACAGTGGGTATCCTAGAGTTTAATCCACACATAACTGGAATTTTAAAGCCCAGACTCTTAAACCCATCACACCATGGAAACACCCAGACTGACACTTTCCTCAGAATAAAAATGCTAATGACTGTGCTGCATGGTGATGCCCCAATGATACAAAATGTCTGTAAACTGCTTCAGTTATTGTCACATAGAGGAACTCACAACAGCTGTAGAGTTTTTATCACGTGTCTAAGTCAGTCCCCCTGTTAGGTTGCTGTACCACATTGTCTTTGCTGGCTGCAAAGCGTCGTGAATGGTGACTACTGACCAGCATCCTGCAGGAGGTTCTTTAAGAGCTAGGGGAAGAACAGTTTGGTTGTGGCTCCTCATGCTTGAGTTTAGGATATTTATTTAAAACTTGGTCACCCTACTGCTAATTTCCATTTTTTCTGTGTTTGTTTTTCAAATGATGACACAGAATATGAACATTTCCATATCCATCCTCCTTAGGGGAAAAAAAATCAAAATCTCTCCAAACAATGATGAAAATGATCTTAATTTTCTATTCTCTAATTACACATACTTGTATACAAATTTCTACCAGAGAAGGTTTGATTTCCTTCAGTATGGGAGAGCTGACATTTATCACTTTATCGCAGTCAGGCTTGACTGAGGAAAAGGAAATGCAGGCAGTTTAAAAGTCATTAGCTAGATGAACTCAATATTTAAAATTATCAGTCTGTTGTTGTCAAGTCAGAGTACTTTCAGTATCAATGTTAATATAATGTGAATTGTCATTTCTTGAAGACTGAAAGAATTCTAGTTACCCTCCTAGATCTGAACTTAACTAGTCCTCAAAAAGCAGAAGTGGGTTTTGCTGTTAGGTAGATAAGAAGCCCCACAGAAGTCATAAATATTCACTTCATTTCATATGGCACTCTACTTGTCAGCTGTGCACCAATCCCGTGGGTAAAGATGCAGTCACTCAGATATTGTGGCCCGTGTATGTAGCATATGATAAGGCAAGCCATGGAGCTTGGATTTACAAGCTCCACTGTTGCCAGGCACTCACTAATTGGCTGATAAATTTGATGTGCTCAAAGTCTGAAGTGTGGCATGTATAATGTGACAGAGCTGCATGTCCCAGGGTGTTTCTTCTCTGTTACAGCTGGGCAATCCTTCTTGTACCTTTCCACCACTGCCTCACAAGGCAGGCTCATCCCAGCAGCTCTCTGGCTGGAACAACCAGTGGTACACTTAATTCCATCCTCATAATTTCCCCTCCTTCTTCATTACCTTCTTTAATTACAAATCAGGCTGCACTTGTGACATATTGCTTTATCATTGAATACAAACTTCAGAGTCTCTATGAGGCTTATCAATGTCTCAGCTTCTAAAAGTTTTACAGGCACTGATTAACAAAACTCTCATATAGCATGGCATGAAAGCGTCAGGAAGAACTATGATATTATTCTATTTATTTACACTTGAATTTTGCTTAGATCAGGGAATAACCAGCCCTTTATATTCACCTTACTTTGGAGTTTACTGATATCTATAGAAAATACTATTGCAGGGGTCTTTTTTTCCCAAATTTGGTTGAGTCACAGGTTCAAATTTAAAGTGTTTGTACAGTTAACCTTTTTATTCAACAAAATCAATAGATGCTACAAAGTTAACTGAATGTAAAATCGAGTGCCTGATGAACAACAGGAGTGTGCTTTTTTTCACAAGTCAGACTGCTAGAAATGGAGATACAGTGCTCAGTCTTGAAGAATCAAAGGATCTTCCTAGAGATGAAAGGGATCAACACCAAGGGCATGCAGGTTTTGGTAAGCAGGTATCTATCTGTAACTATGCAAATGAATTGGTGGACTCTTCCTTCAGTTCCTGGAAGGTTTTTTCCTAATCAATTCTACCATGTGCAAAAGCTCATGTAGTCTCAGTGTCTTTTCTCGAGTTTCTATGCAAGTAGGGTCTATTTTTTCTGTTCTATATGCAGTCTCTCAGCACATTTTCTCATAGCTTATTAATTCTGTGTCAGCTGGCAAACCCCTGCCTTCCTGCTCTTGCTCTGGATGGCAGGGCTTCTGAACTCTGTTCCCTCTTCACTCTGATGGAGCTGGAGAGATCTTGTGGGTGCTGTAGCACTGGATTTTGTGTCATCAGGTATTTGTGCTGAGTGGATATCTGTCTGCTGAAAAATGTTCTCTTCCAGTTTGGATGTCACTGTTCAGGGGTTAGAACACTGTCTTTGCAATACCCTTTTGCATGCAGTATTCAGAGAAACTAACAAACACCAATGAGACAGGGGCTTATTTTGGCTACTGTCAACAAAGAAGAGGCATTTGTTGCTCTGTCTAGGGCTCTCTGTGTGTGCTCTGCAATCAGTGTATGCCCATATCAAGGTCCATATCCTGATATGGTGGCCATGATGCTTATGAATGCTTAGAAGAGTTAGGTGTGTTTCTGTGCTGACTTCAGGGGGTGTCAAAGCCTCTGAAGGAAATGAAAAACATATTCTAGCTTCTGTCTATCCCTCTACCTCTGGACTCCTGTAGAGATATAAATACTGGAACCTAGTCAATACAGTCCTGATGTTTATGCTTACCTTAGAGCTACCTAGTCTCTTGTAAGCATAAGCTGCCATGACTGTGCAATGTTATACACCCTCTTACTCCATAAAAGTGGGATTTGATCCCATGGAAAATACACTGACAAATCAAAATGTGTAATCGGTTTAAAGTTCAAGGGTGCAGCCAAATTCTGAGCCAGTGTAATTTGACCTAGATTCACTGAAGCAAGGAGAGCTGCAGTGAACTACATAAACAGAAGAACCAACCCACTGTGGTTGCCCTCATACAGTGAGGATGCTGAGGAAATACTTAATGCTTTATGATGGCAGTGGTTTGCTGCTTCAGCGAAATGTGGTTTTAAGACAACAACAAAAAAAGTTTTCTTATGCTACTTTCTACAAATAATAGTGATTGTTGTTGAACACCCAGGATGCTGAAAAAGCTCTCAATTGAGTTTAAAGGACACTAGCAAGATACACATGGTTATTTCTATGCCACTCAAGAAGGGAATGCTTAGTCAATGTTCCCACCGCTTGGGCCAAAAATCTGTTTGTCCTACATTGGCTCCTGATACCTTTGGTAGTATACTCTGATGTCCCCATAACCCCTTGCCCTCAAGCTCCAGGTCCATCTAGAAATCGATGTCCTGTAACTTTTAACCCCGCATCAGCATCATTGCAACAGCTTTCATCAATAGCTCAGGTTTTTGTTTCAGTAACTATTATTCCAAGGACACTCCTCAAACTTTTAGAGCCAAAGCAAACTTCAGGCCTTATACCACTTCAAGGACTTTCTCAGATTGGCAATTCTTTCTTCAGAATGCCTTTATGTATGAGTAACAAAGCTTGGGCAATGTCAGCAACTTTTGAACACTAAGGTTGTTGGACATACAGAAGAACAAAACTTTCTAATCCAAACCCATGCATAGCTCTGAATGGCGACTTCTGGCTATTGCTTCCAGACATTACAAGAAAAATGTCAAGGTTAACTGAATAGCTCTAAGAACCAGAAAGAAAAGTTTAGGGTAAGTCTCAGCTATTATTTCCATTAATATGAGGTTGCCAAGGCCTATATTACCAACTAATGCTTCCTTGATTTGCACTAGTATAACTGACTTCATCTCAGCCCTGGAAGAAATCAAAATGAAACATTCTAACTAGTACAGGACATTGTAACTTTCTTTCCAGCTGCCTCAGTACTCCTGAGCATCTGGGTATTATCTGTACCAATTACTGATAAATAATGCACATTACCTTCTGCAACTCCAGGCATCTTTGTAACCTTCTTCCTTTGTCACAAGGAGGACATTATCAGTGGCTGGTACTAACTTAGGCTTTGTGCAGCTATGGTAATTTAGTCATAGCTTTTGTGTTTATATTCCCAATTGATAGGAAATAAAAATTCAATTCAATTAGTGGGGGGCCACTCTAGGGGGGCATAGGCAGCATAAACTGCTTCAGCATTTCAGGTCTTTTCAATAGGCTCTTCTCATATCTATCATCCCAAGGCTGAGTTGGTGGCAAATAGAATACACAAGAGAAACAGATTCAGACTGACAGCAGGTGAATACCTGACTTTTAGAAAGAGGACTAAAGTTAATTCCAATTCATGGAATGATTGAATTGAATATTATTCATGTCTAGATTTATGGGGGGAGGAAGGGTCCAAATTGATTTTCATTCAAGGAAGACAGAATTTATTATATATGATGCAAAGACATTTTGGGGGAAATAAAAGTATTTTTGTTGTTAAATCATATAAAAGAAAAACTAGGCTCTGTTGTTAATCATGTCTCAGGCTTCTGATACAATAAACTTCACCAAATTTTTCATCCCAATGTGCCTCAAAATTTAAGGCCACAAACACTTCTTTGATACTGTCCTAGTTTGTAAGGTCAGCATTACACTTAATGCATTGATGTTTATAAACATGTGAACCCCTTTGGGAAAGTTACTATGACGGCAAAGACACAATGTGCTATGGGGAATTGGTCTTGCTCACTAAATAGGTGACTTCATTGTTCCACTTTAACTCTTTTAAATGCTGAACTGGAATCTGAAACTCCATTGTTCATTCATTACATGGGAAAAAAAAAACGTGTTCCACTACAGATTGGATGGCTAACGCAAGAGCTTCCATTAAGATAAGAAATTAACGCGAATAATCGGTTTATGTAACACGCTCAAACGCGCCTTGGAGTAGAGCAGAATGCACCTGCTCGGAGCGGGGCAGGGCGCAGGGGGCCCGGGGAGATGAATGACCAGGGGTTGCACATCTCTTGCTCCCTTTCTTCATCTCTCCCTCCACCCACCACCCCATTCCTCCACGTGCCTATCCCTGCACGCCGCCCGGCTCCCCGCGCAGCGCGGGTGCCCCCGGGGCTCGCTCTCCCCCAGCCCTCCTCCCCCGCTCTCTAAGGATTCTCTGTTCTTCCCTCCTTCCCTATAATGTCCAAGCTCCGCCGCTCGACCCAACCCGCGCGGGCGGCTCGGGTGCCTCGCATGGGGAGTGGGGGGCATTTGAGGCCATGTCCCCCCTTTCCCCCTGGAAAATCACGCCCCGAATGTGGCCCTTAGGAGCGGGAGTAGCGGCGAGGAGGAGGGAGGGCAGCGGGGGCTCTCAGAGGTCCCCGAAGGACTGGGGGACAGGGAGGCAAGAGGGGCAGCGGCGGCTCCGAGGCAGGCGGCCCCGGGAGGATGTGCGTGTGCGCGGGAAGGGGTGCAAGGGGGACACTCACCATGGCGGCGGAGCGGCGGCGAGGCGCTGNGGGCACGGGGCGGGAAGGAAGGCCGGGGCTCCGCCGAGGGACGGCAGAGCAAAGGGGAGGGATGGGGAGGTGGAGGGGAGCAGTAGCTGAGGAGGGGGAGAGGCTCGGTCGTGCTGTTCCATCACCGACCCAGATGTCACGGCAGATGGTGGTCGTTTGCCTTTGTTGGAATCTACCCTGTCGGGAAGATTCAATTCACTGTCAGGCCACTTCGGGAGCAGACAGGGTCACTGAATCTGTTGCATTCAACGTGGTCAATGGCCCAGCACTCGTATTTGCAAGCTGAGCTTCTCTAACCTGAAGCCCTGAATCCTCCACACACTGTGCCAAAGTGAGATCCACCACCTAGGTTACTGGTTGGACTCGATGATCTCACAGGTCTTTTCCACTCTAAATGATTCTATGATTCTAACTGTAACATCTCCCAGGAGATCTGTCTGTTAGGGAGGGATTGATATGCGAATGTTTAGGTTGGCTAGGAAGGAAACAAATATCACACAGATCAGGAGCTACTGATCCCATCACAACTCAGCCACTGATACACAACAGAAAAAGAGTCAGGGAAGGAAGCGGCTTTGTGCTCAGTGTAACAAGCACAAAATCTCACACCTTCAAAACTCATTTTTGTTCTTAGTGTTAACAGTAAAGTCTTACAGCTACTATAAAACATTTATTTAAACTGCCAGAGCTTGTTGAAAATTTTCTGCTTCTTTACCTCTGCCATCCATAAAAAGGTCTTTGGCACATGAAATCCAAATAACATTTCTTAAAAGCGATTAATATTTTTCGTTTTTATTTCATTTTCTAAAGGAAAAACTGTCACTAAGTTACATATCCATACATGCACTTTCATTTCTGCCCTCTCAGTTCTGTGTGTTCATAGTTTTGTTGACCAGAGCTCAGAGACATGTTTCCCAGTTTCAATGGGACAAACAGTAGAAATAAGTTAAGGGGACCATGTGTGGTGCAGGATTGGTGTCATCTTCATAAACTAAAGTGTGTCTGACGTACAGACATGCTGTATTTGTACAAGATGTAGTACCGATGTTCTGGACCTCGAGACTTCCTTTCTGATAGGCTCTTTGTCCATGTACTACTTCAGCCCTTGCTTTCTCTTGGATCTAGACACAGAGATCCACCAAAGGCAGTGAGGATAGTGATCTTCCCAGGATCTGCCCAGAAATGATACTGCCAGGACATTCACGTGAAAGTGTGTCATTATGTAATTTCTAACCCACTTTTACAGACACAAACTTGTTTGCTCAAGCTTCCAAATTCCAGCACATTAGTCTACAAAAACTGCCGTAATTTCTGAGGCTGACCTGCCAGCCTTTCCCCAACCTTTTCCAGAGGTTATTCATTTAATTCAGTGTCATTACAAACCATCTTGAAATACTGAGGAGAAATACCTTTTGATATCTATTTTGTCCCCAGAAAAATTGTTCCCTAAGCAGAAAATTTCCCTCTTTGTCCAAGAGACTCAGCACTCTTTAGGTGCTGTAGAGCAAGAAGCAGTTTGGAAGCTGACTGACAGAGGAACATAGTAGTGACCCAGTGCATTGCAATGTTTTGGCTTCACAATTTTTATTCCAATTTCTTTATAGTCCAAAACAATCTGGGTTAGTGTGTCAAACCCAATCTAGACCTAAGAATATGGTAGTATAAGGTATTTTTGTCTTTATTCTTGTTTTTCTTTGTCGAAAACAGAAAGGAAACATATATTCAAGTTTGATAAAGATGTAACGTTTCTAATTTCTTCAGTTCCTTGTTCTTGACACATTATATTCATACTAATTAATAGTTCCCTTCCTTAACTAGTTTTCTTCTATAGTAGCAACTTGGTTTTTTTTAAATAAAAACAATAATATTTCCAGTGAAGAACAAATAGGATTCTGGTGGCATTTAAGAGAAGATTTAATAGCATTATGGATATTTTTAACACCTATCTCATGACCTGAATTTGGAGATTGAAGGGCTGTGGCAGGATTTGGATTCATCTGTTTTGTAGGGAGAGTGATGCCATGCATTTAGTTGCATCCCAGGCACCAAGCAAAGCAGACCTCCACCAGTCAGCTTCCAGTGATTGTTGAAGAGCATATTGTCCTGAGAGAAAAGGCAGAAAAATAAGTTGACATATGGACAAATAGACTTGCTTAGTTCCAGCTGAAATTCCCTGAAAACAAGAGTAAGAGGAGGCAATTTAAACATCACTTGATTCTGGGGCAATGCTGTTACACAACCACCACTGTTCAAAGTGCAATACCACAGGGAGTTAGCTTGAGTACTGCCGGTCTAGGGGTTGTTCTAGGTTGCACCTTATCACAAACTACCTAATTTACAGAACCACAGATTGGTGGGAAGGGACCTCTGGAGATCATCTGGTCCAATCCATCTGTTCAGGCAGGGCCTACTGCAGCCAGCTGCCCAAGGCTATATACAGGCAGGTTTTGGATATCTCTGCATCTTTGGAAAAGCACCTTTGAGTTGCAATTACTTCAGAGCTGACAGGTCCCACTGGGCTTGCAGCTCAGTAGCAAACAGGGTGGACAAGGTACCACTGATCAGTCAACTACCAGCAACACTGCAGTTAGCAGGATAAAGTTTTAGTTTGTGAAAGAAAAGTCTTTCTGTCTCCTATTACCATGTCACATATTAGCAGTCACTGCTCTTGACCGTGACCTCCTCCAAAGTTTGGAATTTAAACTCAGGACATGCCTGTTCCACCAAATTGTTCCGTCAGCAGCATCTATCTGAATCACTGGCAAAATCTCTCTTCTGTCTCTGAGCATCTAGCTCAGATGAAAGGGGTTATCTTTTGTCTGTTATCCATTCTTTTTCTAATTTTTTTGGCACAAGACAATGGTTACGTACCTGCAGATTTCGATTTTGCTAGTGACACCATGGGGAGTTACAAGGTCAGTGTGACAGAATTTTATAGAATCATAGAATGGTTTGGGTTGGAAAGGACCTTAAAGATCATCCAGTTCCAAGCTCTGTCATAAGCAGGGGCACCTTTCTCCAGATCAGCTGCTCAAGGCCCCATCCAACCTGCCCACTGCCAGGGGTGGGGCATTCACAGCTTCCCTAGGCAACCCCTTTCAGTGCCTCACCACCCTCACAGTAAAGAATTTCTTCTGTATGTCTAACCTAAATTTCTCCTCCTTCAGTTAGCTTTTGTTAATTTTTGTTAATTTTGTTAACTCAGAACTGTCAGTAATAAAACTGCATGGAAACAAATCTGAGTAATCAGGCTAAAGTGAAAATTTGGAGGTTTGTTCCCTTGTTTTTCTCTGGTATGGTTAGTTCTTTCTAAATGTCATTTTCAGCTTTGAAACTACAACTACTGTAATATGTCCATATAGCTAAAGCTAGTATTAAATTGCCAGCTGCGAGCAAGTAAAATAAAAACTAAGTCAAAATAAACTTATGCTGGAGAATAAATAAATATATGCTCATAAATAAATTTATACTCATTGAACTGAGCAATTGCAGAGCTCTGAAGTTTTCGTAGTAAATATTTTGTTTTAGCACCCTCTCTCGGACACAAACCAGTACTGCTGGTGTTTACTCTTAAAAGGCTTGGCTAAAGCTGGAAAGCATTTGCAACAGGAAAAGTCCTTGGCTGCAGTCACAGATACAGCTTAGTTATATAGCTTGGTATTCTATTAATTAACGTAAACAGAATTTTCTCATCCCTCTTATGCTTATCATCTTTATACAAATAGTCTGTGTTGTTCATTTAAATGAGCCAAGAACTGGGAAAAGACTGACGGCTCCAAAGCAAAGACTGCAGGTGACTTATTACAAAAGACTGTAGTTGCTTGCTGTTCCTTGCTGTCTGCACATCTCCTGTGAGGAGCCTGCTGGCATTAACTGCTGTGAATTGTGGATAAACCTGAATGTTCTCTCTTACAGGTACTACTATTTGGTGTTAGGGTAGCACATGGAGGTCCCAGTTTGGGACCGTGGTCTTGCTGTGTTAAGACCTACACCAAAGAGCTCCCAGCGTGATGAGTAACAATATAACACAGAGGGAAAGGGGTGGGAAGCAGGTCTTTCTCCGTACTCCTGCCCCAGGAAAGATAAATGTATTAATGCCAAAAGAAAGTCAGCAGTGTGAAGATCGACAAATATACTCTGAATAGCAGAAGGGGCTACAACACTTTGCACTTTCTGCATGAACTATCACTACCTGCCCAGCTTCTGGGGTATGACTGATAGCCAGTCAAGCTCCTATACATTATTTTGACTCCAGCAGTTAATATGGTTGCCAGTTACCCTCAGAGATACTGTGCTAAGAGAAGGATTAAAAAATTAGGACCCGGTAGAATAAAAACTGCCCGGATTACTTTAAGTTGCTCTTCCTGCCCATATTAATTTTGCTAAGCATTATTTGCAATAATTTCCTTTGGCAAGACTCCCACTTCATCAGTGCAGGGTGTGGATGATAAACAAAAAGGAGGCCATGAATGATGCAAGGGTCTGGAAAAGGAGAAAAAAAAATCTTAAACAGCTGAAATTCTTTTTCAGGACCAGATTACATGCCTTATATGACATAACTTCTATGATATTTACATATAATTTTTTTACAGCTAGTCAACAATTTCATTGCTCCTTCTGCTGTCTCCCTCTAGGTAACTGAGTGTGGGTTTGTCAAAGTGCTGAGCACTTACAGCAGTACCTGACATCAGCAAAAGCTGTGCTACTAATAAAGGGAGGCATGGGATTTTCTCCACATGCCAGCTCAAAAGCAGACCAGAAGGGACAATCAAAAATCAGTTGAATGCCAGTATGGATGAAGTATCTGTCTGCCTCAGCCCTCTCCCTGGTGAAGGAGAAATAACAAGATCCCTCCCCTTGTCTTGCTATGCAAACACAAACAGTGGTTAATTGGCTGCTGTGAAACAACTGGTTGGTCTAGATCCATCAGATCTACACCCTGAAAATAAGGTTTGTGCCCTCAGCATCTGCACCCCTCTTCCCTGAGGTTTAGGTCCCTTATTCACAGCATTGTTGGGCCTTGCTGCTCTGAGGAAATGTGTCAAATGCTGCTGCTGTGAGCCAGCCCATGGTCTGGTGCACTGCTGGGCAGAGGTTCCCTGAGTGGCCTGTCTTGTCTGGTGCTGCAGTCCTTTTGCTGCCTGATGGTCTGAGCATCCTCTTTTCCTCACCCCAAAATGTATCTCAGGGTGTCCATGGTTGTACATGCTGAGAGAAGATGTGGAAATATTCATCAGTGTTGAGCATCATAGGATAAAGTGTTAAATGAATATTGATAGTATGCAGCGAGCATGTAATGAGAGGACAGTTAAAAGGTCATAGTGTCATGAGTGGGATTTTCTATCCTTCCCGGGGAATGGACGACCTCTATCCAACTTTGTGACTCCACTTTACACATATACACTTCAGGAACTGGATATACAGAACTGGATATACCAAGAACAGATTTGTATAAGCAACCTTCTATCTGAAACTCAGTGAATAGAAAAATTCTTGTATCCAACAGTAATTCCGTTTTCTTTTGTGCAAGTTTGTGGGATTTTGAAAAATAACAATGCCCCCATTGCAGCTCACTTATCCCAAGTGCATCGTCATTGACATGGCATAGATTTTTGGCACATTAGCACATGAAATGATATGTAGTGGGATAGATACACATTTATTTGTGTAAATTAACTCTCATCTGAAGAAAAGTCTTAGGTAAAATACATGTTTGGTTTTTTTTCATTCAGATGGGGATCTGCCTATAAGTCTCAACTGACACAGTCTGTTCCAAGTGGTTCAAAAGAAAGGGTTTATTTAATGCATCAGGAAAAACAGAATAACAAAGATTGTGTTGACCAAATGGTTGGAGGAGGAAGAGTTTCTTTTTGTATCTTATGGCTTGGTTATAGGGTAACACCCCCATTCGTCCTCACCTATACTTCTATCTCCTATTTAAGTGTGTCAGACATTATGCCAGAAAGTCCTTCTTATGTCTGTCCTGAGGACAATTTCACTAGTTCATCCACACTGGCATTCAGCAGTCTCAGGCAAGAGATTAGAGGGAAAGTCTGGAGCAAGGAAGATTTATCCTCAGTGGAGGAGAACCAGGCTAGGGAACACTCACACAAAATGAAAATACCTTAAGTCCACAGGGCCTGAGAGGTTGTGTCCTTGACTTCTGAGAGAGCTGGCTGATGTCACTGCGAGGCCACCCTCAATCAGCTTTGAAATCCAGTGTTGGAGAGGTTCCTGGAGACTGGATGAGACCAAGCATCTCATCTATCTTCATGAGGAGCAAGAAGGAAGGTCTGGAGAACTACAGGCCCATGAGCCTCATCTCGGTCCCTGGAAAGGTCATAGAGAAAATCTTCCTGGAATTCTTGTGGTCTCTAAAAACATGAAGGTCAAGGTAATTGTGACTAGTCAGCATAGATTTATGGGCAGGAAATCATACCTAACTCACCTGATGGCCTTTCGACAACAAAGTGACTAGCCTGGTGAATGAACTAGAGAAAGGGAAACTTAAATGAGTAAAATTAAGGTTTTCCGAACCAAACATTGATTAGAAGGCCTTTACCTGTACAGAACATATGAGAACTCTAATTGCTACTTGTTTTCATTTTTTACTTCCTAGTCTATTAGAATCATAAAATATGCTGAGTTGGAAGGGACCCATCAGAATCATCGAGTCCTACACAGGACACAGGATACCCCAAGAATCACATTGTGTGCCTTGAACAGTACTATATATGTTTGATCACATATGTATGTACGTATGATCCGTGTATATCTATATATATATATCTATATATATCTATATCTCCATGTATATCCAAGGCCTATATATATGGATCACATATATTTATTGTTCCAAGATTAATTCTTTTATCAGTTCTGAATGCTGTGGTTCTGCAATGCTATCAGATGTGATGTGAATTAATAAAAAATTCTACTACTACTATGACTACTACTATTATTATTATTATTATTATACCAGTTTGGAACCATAGGATGACATATTTGGAATATTTTAATAGCCCTAAAATGTGACAGCTGTTTTTCAGAAAAGAGAAGGTAGCAGTCCCAAAGAACTTACTCTAACTGCAGATGATAAACAAAAAATCAGAGAAGCAGAACAGTACAGCTAGGAGGAAGCTTATTTTTCAAAAGTTATTATGGTAGCAACTGTTACTACTTTGCTTTGTTTGCAATACAAAAGAAACCTTGCTTAAGTATATGTAACAAGTGCTGAGGCAAGAATTATAATAACATTTAAAGATCAGGAAATGTGTCAAAGTAAAAACTTGAAAAACAACAGAAAACATGTTTCAAATTAAATGATACTTGCAAAAGACATGCTAAGTGGTTTAATACTCCAGGCAGAGTATTAAACAGGGCTTGCCATGTTGGGAAAAGAAGGCTAGGATCAAAAAGACAGCACTGTAGTTTGATTTGGTGAAGTGACAGCAAATTTAAGGACGTGGATGGGGGAATGCACATGCAGGTAATTTTGGCTTACAGGTATCTTGAAAGGAGGAGGCATGTGGCATGCTCAGAGATCAGGAAAACAATGAATTTTTAGCTTCATTTAAATGGGGAGATTTTTAAATACTGCCTAAAAGAAGCAAAAAACTGGACTAGCTTTCTCTGATGTGTCACTGCAAAGGTGGCATGCCCATGGGAAATTAAGCTTCTGTAGTACGAAATTTACACACTTTCTGGTAGTTTTAGAAATATTAACCAGCCTCTTTTACACTACGAAGGAAAATTATAACTTTATTCCAGTGCTAACAGCAAAGTCCATATCACAGTCAAGATTATCTCCCAGTTCTGGGAGGTATAATTTCCTCAGATTTCTTTTAAGTGGGAAGGGCCAGCTTTAATGTGCCACCATCACGCCAACAGAGGGCAAGAGCCAAGGTCAGGTGGAATTCGAACCACGCCAGGGTGGCACAGGTGTAGAATCACTTCCTCGGCTAAGGCCTGGATATTCCTGCTGTCCCTTTATCGATCCCACTGGGAGGATGCAAGGGAAGGAATGGCAACAGGAAGAAAGAGGATTAAGACATCAAGTTTCCCCATCCCTAAATCTAAGTCATAAAGCGACGGAATCATAGAACGGTTGGGGTTGTGAGGGATCACCAAGTTCCAACCCCGCTGCTCTGGGCAGAAACACCTTCCACCAGACCAGGCCGCTAAGAGCTCGTCCAGCCTGCCCTTGAATCACCTCTCCGTGTGTCCTACAGGCTTCCTGCCCTGTTCAGGGCTCCAGCCGCCACCGCCCCCGGGCTTTACCACACCAGCCGCGCCCCCGGCCCTCACCACAACCCTCACCACCCCCCCGCTACCGCCACCGTGCCGCAGGGCACATCGGGACTTGTAGTCCTCGATAGAGGGGGTTGTCCTCCCGCTCCGGCAGGCAGGGGAGGAAGACGAACTACAACTCCCAGCACTTCCCGCGCACCACGCCGCGCCAGCGCCATGCTCGGGGAGTCCCGCCCCGCCTGGCCGCCGAGTCGATCGGCG
>VZTN01021326.1:536003-598775 GCA_013400515.1 Erpornis zantholeuca | reverse complement strand
TGCGGCAGGCGGTGCTGGTGCTCCCCGCACGCCCTCGCACCGCCGCGCTGGGCTCGCAATCTGTGGTGGTTCCTCTTGGCTTGGATTGACTGAGGGAAGTGAGAGGGCACCGTGCCTGGCGTGTGGGGGAGTGTGTGTGGCGTGCAACGCCCTCTTCTCTTTGTCCCCGAGTCGTTTCCAGCCTTGATATGCTCCCAGAGCCTTACGTCGGTCTTTAATTCGGTGTTTGCTCTGAAACTGAGGTTTTTTTTTTTTTAGTGATGGGACTACTGAGCGGTCACCCTGTGCGGCTTCTACATGCATGGGTCTGAAATGCCAGTGAGTGCAAGAAGTAAACTTGGGACTGGCATCCCTCAGCTTCTGACATCTGTTTGCTAGAGTTGGTTGAGGACAACTCTTAGGAGATTTTTTCCTATGTGGATCGAGAGGAGGAGGCTCAGAGGAGACCTCATCGCCCTCTACAACCACCTGACATGAGGTTGTAGTGAGGTGCATCTACTGTGCCTGCAGTGAAAGGCCCATAAAATGGCCTTAAACTGAGACAGGGGAGACTCAGATTAGATATGAGAAAATGTTTTTTCACTGTTAGGGTGGTCGGCCATTGGAATAGGTTGCTGAGGGAGGTGTTCAAGAGATGTCTGGATGTGGCGCTGGATGATGGTTTAGTGATTTAGGGATTACACTGGCAGTGCTGGGTGAATGGTTGGACTGGTGAATGGATGGAATGATCTTAAAGCTCTCTTTCAACTTTGATGATTCATCCAAGGCTTGCCTTTTTTTTTTTTTTTTTGATACATAGAGAGAAGGGTAATTTCAATGGGAGGCATGACTTGAAGGTCTGCTGGAGTTCTTGGAAGGAATCAGCAGCGCAGTCTGTGAATGTTGTGGCCAATATGCAGAGCTGGAGTTCTCAAAACAAACAAACAAAACAACACCAGCAAATTCAAACTATGCTGTAATATGTGATGAGAGGCTTGTGAAACTTATAACCCTACCTGGCACCTTGGTGGCAGGTGGGTTTACAAGTGGTTTCTGAAAAACTGAGTGAGCGAAGTGAAGACTGATGTTTAATAGTTTAAAAATTGCTAATTGTTGTCAAAACAACAAAGCATTGTGAAAAGATTTTGCATTATCAAGGGACTGGATAGTGAAATGGGAAGTGAAGTCCAGTATTAACATGTATGAAGTAATGCCTGTAGTGTGAAAGGTAGACGCATGTAATTTAAATGGCGAAATATATTGGAACCAAACTGTGTTGTTATTATCCCAGAGAAAGGATTAGCTGAAGTAATTGCAAGCATTTCTCCAAAATATCTGTGTAATGCTTTGTAGCAAGCAAACAGGCAAATCAAACATTAGAAGCCTGAAATAAAAGAGAAAATGTCATTATACTGGTATAGGAATCATCCATGTGCACTTGTCTCACACAGTGTATTTTCTCGTTAAAGTGTATTACCTCATTAAAAAAAATTAAATCCTATCTTTTTAAAAAGATAGGGTTTCCTTAGCAATTTTACGTTGAGAGTTGAAAATTATTTCTGCATGAAGAAACTCTAAACAGGTTAGATCTGTCCAGCCTGGAAAACAGAAGGCTGGAGAAAGGGTGATGGCTATACCACTGAGTAGCATGTCAAAGGTGAAGTGGGAATCATTGCGAAATGTCATCATTGCAGAGGAGTCGGAGTACATGAAGGTGAATGGTCAAGCAATATGCTGAAAACAAAAAGTTTTCTTTTACACAATGGGGAAATAATTTACAAGCTCATTATCAAGGAATATTTTGGATGCTGAAACTTCTGTCTTTTAAAGTTCATGGAAGAAAGGTCAACATCTTGGTCATTATCGTGGGTGAGGAAATCTGTGAAATACTGATAACTGGGACTGCAAGGCTATACTTTCCTTGGTCTTGGGCTCTTTTCTTGCATGTCCTGTACTGTCCATTGTTATAGACTAAACAGTGACCTAAGTGGATATTTATTCAAGTTTCTCTACCCTCATTAGGTGTTGACTGGCCACTTTTCAGCTTTTACAAAATGCAGCACAGTACTTACTAGGGTTTTGTATTCTCAAAGTATGCATCCAAGATTTTTGCTTATTGTCTTGCTGAAATACAGAGTAATACAGTTTTGCATCGTGTGCAGAGACAAGGATAGCTTTCTTCAGGCCTTTCTGCTTTTGTCTGTATATGACAAACGGAATTGAAATGCTAAGCATGAACTTTGGCTGCTAACATCACCATTTCCTTAGTGCTTTCTTACTTAAAGAGAGCAGAAATAATGAATAACTTTATTTTTAAGTGGCTTGTAAATACTTAGCAATTTGGAGTTACATATTGGGCATTCGTCTTGAGTTCCGTGAATACTTTGCTTTGAATCCTTCATTGCATTTTACTTCAATTGGTGTCAGAGCTTATAAAAGGATTGCTAAAAGGCACCTAGATTTCATATGTACTGAACACAGGAAGCTGACACATTTATTTGGGTTTTTGGGGAGGAATTTCACCTGTTACCCTATTAGAAGTGACTCAATAGGATTTAATAGTGATTTATAGTATTCGTAATTATTTTTCCATCACACAGCATTAATTAATTAATTAATATTGGTTATGCCACATATACTTCTCTTGCGATGGAAAACATTCAAGGAAAACAGTGTCAAGACCACTACTGGGAAAAAAGCTGAGAACAAGCTACTTTGTATTTGTTTATCTGTGCTGGTGATAGGCAGTTCCCCAGTTCCTAGGAAGGCTGTAAAGAATAGAGACCTCTAGGTGAGAAGGTGGAGAAGAAACTGCCTAAGTGCTGTGTGAGACAGGATATGAGTTAATGCCAGCCAGTGAGACGTACAAATTAATGGACAAATCTGCCATAAGAAGGGCTGGATATATCTGGAATAAGCTTGATCTGATGATGAGAATATTTTCCAGCCATCTGACAAGAGGTATTGAAACAGACTTATGAGAGGAATTTACAGGGTCAAGAGCATAAAGAGCTGGGACTTGGATTTTGAGTGGCTCATAAAAGGATTCATGGTGTGATTGCCCGCAGAGAGTGATAGACTTAAACATCCAGGAGACATCCTCGGATCATGTGGCTTTCTGCTGTCCATCCACATATAGTGTGATAAATGTTATCAAAGCTTAATGAGAAAAACATTCACTTTACCTTTTTTTTTTTTTTCAAAGTAAAAAGACAAAATTCAGAGCACAAATTATCAGAAGTTATTTTGACCAGTTCTTCAGCAATGTGAATTAGGCATTTATGTCTATAAATGTACTTTGAATGAATGACCTGATTTCCTTTTCTTTTAAACATGTCTGGATGCTGGCAACTGCCACTTTCAGTGTTAATCTGAATTAGTTGGGAAGCTTGGGAGCCTTGCAGCTAGCATTTGTAAACTGATCACATCTGACATAGAAACCACTGAGGTACTGTAAACACAGGAAATTTTCAGTTGCTCTTTTAAAAGTGAGACTAAGATAACTTCCTTTCACTTTTTTTATTCCCACCTTTTCCGATTTTCTTTTTCTGGTGGTCTTATTGCTGCTTTTGTGTATTCCATGTACATCTGTCATGGGAGGAACTTGTGCATAGTCAAGGATATCGGATAAAATAAAATACCAGCCAAGGTGAACTCTAGTACTGCTTACCTCTGTGTATTTGTTTTATCTTCCCTGAGTAGTAATGCATGGAGCCAAGTGAAATTGCCAAAGTGCCTTCACTGGAACAGATGGAAGTGTTCATCTCTTTTGGCAAAAGAGGCTAATGAAATGTGGTTTGAGAGATACAATCTTAAAATAAAAATCATGTAACTCTAAGTGCTGAAATGAATGTGTGGTTCACTTCACAAGTCTGAATTCAGTTGCAGATGGGAAAACATTTCAGCCCTAAATTCTGCCTGAATCACTTTTCTTTAATGCTTTGTTTAAACAGTTTTGCAGCTATCTTCAATGAGTGATTCTTGTGAAATACCTCAACAGATGAGGAAAGTCATTCTTGATCAGACCACTTATAAAGAGAAAACATCCTTTAATTTGAAGTTGAGTTTTGAAACTGTGGGAGATGAGAAGAGAGCAAGTTTGCCTTTGCTCAATCAGCAAGCAGCAAATGGTAGTGTTGCATTAAATGGGAGCAGGTTTCAAGAGCTGTGCAGAGCCAAGCACCATGTCACCTGATGTCCTCCGTTATCCCAGTGTTGGAGCAGTGCTTCCTTCAGTCAGATCCTCCCCATAGCAAAGCTATCCACTGGGGCAGTGTACTAGTGCTGCACTGTTTCAGAGATGTGGTTGAAGTGACTTGTACATGGTTGCAGGAGTTATCTGACACAGCATGGAGTAGAACCTTGTTCTCCCAAGTCTCAGATTAGCATCTCAAGCTCCATGCTCATTTTTTTGCAGCTGTAGCTACTTAGGATTTTTTGTGATGGCCACTTCAGCATTTGAATATAGGCAACATTCACCATGGTGATACCCCAGTTCTAAATTAGTTCCCATGTTCTGGCATGATAGCATCCTATTTTCGAATCAGTAGGGACACAGAAATAAAATGATCTTGCAAGACTGCACAGGAATTCCACAGCAGGGTCAGAACTGGAAGCTAGATGTTCTCTGTGTTGTGCACCATCCTTCCTTTCTTGATTTCCTTTGTATTTCACATAAGAAAAATCAGTTGCTTTTCCCCAGCACTCCATATTAACCTTGGGATTTTTCTTCTGTTTGCTTTTCCCAATTCAGATGGAAGAGGAAAATGTGCTCCAATAAAGAAAACTCTGTTAGCTGTTGCATACAAGTCAATGATATATGAATGAAATAGATGGGACTGAGACTTGTTATCCCTCACTTTTGGAGTGGGAGTTACATTGTAGTTGGATCACTGTTTCTTTCCCCTTTACAAAGAACTCAGAGCTGGTGTGGGAAGTAACAGAAAAAGTGGTTTTAATGAAGTCTAGTCAAATCATAAAATCTATTTAACATCTGAATTGCATGGATGTTACATAGATCTGCTATGAGCTTGTCAAAGGCTTTGACTCACAGTCCCATCTTCACAAACAAATTGCATTGTGATTTATGAGAGGAGGGTTGACATACTTATGGCACGGTATCAAATGTGGCTTAAATGTCTTTGCATGGCATCTGGCTGTGTCATTTTTAAGTGAGATGGTGGCTCCCATCTTTTAGTGAATACTAAACTCTTCAAGGCTAGGAGCTGCTGTTTTGCCTCACTTGAAAACACTCGTAGATTAGATTTTGCAATGCTGGATTCAAGTATCTGCTACATTAAGAGCTGGATCCCCTGCTTTGCACTGTGCTGATGTATCTTTGATCTGGCTTATTGCTTTGAGAGGCAACTTCTTTCATCAGTTAGTGTAGCAATATTATGTATTGTAGTCTGCATGTCATCACTGTTTGTTTGTTGAAGGCGTGTTGTGGGTGAGCTGTTTGGCTTCCATAGGCTCAGTCAAACTAAGGATGATTTTAAAAGGTAAATCAAATAGCTAAAGAAAATAGAGCAAGTACTGAAAGACTGATTCTAATCAAATGTTTTGTGTGTGGTGAAGCTAAACCAGTAGGACTTCTTTGAGAGCAGCTTACCTGAATAAAGTGGAAGTGTTAGAGATGCAAGCCAATGGTGTCAGTTACCTGTCCAGGAAGAGCTCTACAGCAAAAAGCCTGCAAAGCTAAACTGAGCCACATACAGACAAGAATGCATAGAAATGCCCATTTGCCTTTTCTCATGTATGTATATTTTAAATTAGTTTACAATTATTTTCTTTTTTAAAATACACCCCTATGTAACTTAGAGTTCTTCAGTATGGTACGGTGCCAGATGTTACTATTTTGCAATGTTCTTAAGAGAATGAGAAATTAGTTGAAAATGCATTGTCTTCTGATTCAGAGGGAACTCAGTACTGTGAATCTGCCCCTGGCATTTGTGTCTGTGTGTGGTTTTATTTAAGGATGTATTTAGTTGATATTGTTGCTGGAGAGATTTTTTCTTATCTGGAATGACTTGTTCTTTAGTAGTCTGGTTATTTCCAAGGAAATTCTTATTTATTTAGTAACAATGAGGTGACAGGGATGCTCAGCTGAAGAGGCAGTCTTAACTTGATTCCGTGAGTGTGTTTGTTTTGGGGTTTTTTTTTGTTTTGGTTTTTTTTGTTTGTTTGTTTGTTTGTTTTTTTAACTTTCCATCCAAGCTGGCAAGGTAACTAAAGCAAGTGAAAAAAATAAATCTTTCTACTTTGATTACTTTATACCTAAAGGTCTCTGGTGCAGGCTAGGAGAGGTTTCAAAAACCTTGCGAGGTTTTTGAAATTCTAGTTTTCCAGTCTGGTTGCCCTCCCACTGTTATCTTTGGCTAAGCCTGTTGTAATTTTCTTTTCAAGCCGCTGCACCGTGGTTTGTTTCACCTGCCTGTTACCACTGGTCTGTTTGTTTGGCTGCTAGAACCAGTCTTGTTGGCTGATAATTTCCACTGTCTTGTTTGTAGTCTGGAGCTAGAGAGCTCCAAAGTCTGTTTATGGTACTTGGGGTTTTGGATCCTTAGACCATTCTGGTCTGCTCTCTGACTCAGACCAAACACTGAAAAGAAATTAGCTGTTTTTCTCCAGTGTGATTGAACTTTGTACATTCATTAGTATTTACCCAACACACCCCATAGTAATTCTGGGTGTTAAGTAGCCTGTTTGCAGTGATAGAGAAAGCATGTGGTTCACTTTATTTAGCTTAAGTAAAAATACCTACCTTAATGGAATATTTATTTACATCAAATATACTCAAGTCATGTTTCTGTAAAGTGCCCCAAAACCCTTCTGGGAATACCCTGAATATTTTTGGCTCATCCTCTTCCTTCCCTCCCTCCTCTGGAAGTAATGCCTCTCAATAATTCACTTTGCAGGTGAGAATTTTAAACAGCCAAATAAAATGTAACCCCAAGAAAAAAATGGTGGCTGAGAGTTCCCCCACCATGTGTTTAAGTGAGTTTAATAAAATGTACTTTGTCAAACTTTGGCAACAAATTGGGGAGTTGAAGACATTTTTAAACACCTTGTAATACTCTGTGCTTTCCTGCAAGTGTCCTGTATTTACTTGAAATATTTCATGCATCTTCTTCCTTGTGAACTAGAAATGAGCATAGCACTTGGAAATTTAATTAGTTCTACTAATGTTTAGAACTTTAAGAAAAATGAATTGATTAAAGGTCTCCAGAATGCACAAAGCATTGAAGGTCTCAGAGACTTGAAATACCTTTCAGTGGAAGCAACTTTCAGTGAACTGCTATCTGAATTTTTTACTTCTAGTTCTGAAAGAAAAGAGAAGCCAAACCCAGCCATCTTCTTTTTTGAAAGCCAAACCCATCCATTTTTTTTTTTTTTTTTTTTTTTCTTTTTCCCAAGGTGCAAGGGTATGTAATGCATTTGCAAGACATCAGATTCAATTTAATCACAAGTCATTTGAGGGTTTAGGTATTCATGGGAAAGGAAATACTTGTGTAGGTTCTAGGAATTAATTTAGATCATAAAAGGTTGTCATATAAAAGCTTTCCTTCAGCTTTACTCAGTGGCAGAGAAGTTATTGAAATTAAAAAACTGCAGGATATGTAAAGTATTCCAGGAAGGAGGAGAAGGGTGGGATGTTGTTTTTGCCATAAGCAATGGATTGCCCATATTGACTCTGATTACAGAAGAGGAAGAAATACAGAGTGGTTGTGGTTCTATAAGTGTTATTTATTTATTAGTTATTTATTAGTCTTTCTCCCCCCTTTCTAATATGTCCTGTTATCCGTTCTCAGAACTCTGCTTCTGCTGGCAGCTGTGTAATTGGGAGGACGGTTTTCCCTGGCTCTGTAAAACAGAGCTCCTGATATCTGAATAGGTCAGCAGTATAGGCTTGAACAGCTGGCAAGGCCTGAACAGAGAATGGGACTATTAATATATATCTCTGTGCAGGCCAGATGGGTGTTGGTGTTGCAAATGATGGTTGTATAGCATTTGTTTTTAAAGAGCTGTTTAAATTTTGCTCCACTTAACTGTATTTCACAGAGAAGTTGTATTCCTGTTTGGTGGGTTCTTTTAAAATGAAGATTCTGACTTAGGTTTAGATATCTTAATATCTGCTTTTTAAAGTTTTTTTGCCTACCTGTTACAGAAACATTTAGACAAGAGAGAGGAGGAGGAGGAGTAGGTGGCTCTTAAGTATTTTTAAGAGAGTTTCTAGAAATGTGGTCATTGCAGCTCTTTACTTGCATAATTTTGGGACCTAGAGTATTTTAGCAGTAGAGCCGAACATAAATTTACCACAGAATGTTAATTTTACTTTAGTGGGATTTGGGCATGGTGAGGGATCTCCCTGAATTTGGGGGATGTAGTCTTTTAGTGAACGTAAGGAAGACCTTGTCCGTTTCAGAATAGGATTTATTATAAAATGTGGTATTAATTTGAAGATCCGAGCAAGTGTGCTTAGTAGTGATTATGTAATGCAACTTTTAAAATGGTTTCCAGAATGGAGTGTTTGCTGAGTGAGGGTAGGAATTCTAGTGCCATCTTCACAGTGCCTGTGTAATGATTGCCATAGGACTTCTTTCCTCCTGACAAGTAAGACCTCTATCTGTGTGATGGTGATCACCCAGCTACTTGCTGTGGTAGTTCAATTTGGAATGTGTAGGGTTCTTCCTGGAGCTTAAATGTTGCTTCTGGATGAGAATGAATTGGTATGAAGTTGAATTGGTATTTATAGGACTGTGAAAAGGAGTAGATGTGTTGTGGGGGGCTGTTGGGGGTGGCAAATAGAGGATGGGAGCTGATCATTTTTTTTTCCCTTTTGTGATGTACTTTGCCTAATAGCTGACTATCGATTTGTATGAAGTAACTAAGCAGTACCTTTTTTCTCTCTTCTGCAGGATGGTATGTGGTCTGGCAATTGTTTTTGTCTAAATTCAAATTCCTGAGAGAATTGATAGGTGATACGGGGTCCCAGCAGGGAGACAACGAGCCTTCAGAAACTGAGGCTGAACAGGAAACTCCGCCTTCGCCTCAGAGAGGCAGACAGAAATCGGCTCGGCAGCGAAGGGCACCTACAGAAGACACGACTTAAAGTACTCCATTGAACTTCTGTGAATGGTTAACACCTCTGCACTGTGTCCTGCAGTGGTGTGATCTTACTGAGAAACTCACCTAAGAGGTAACATTGATCCCTGTGGACCTTTACTTCTGAGCTACCAATGGATGATGCTGCTGCGGTAGAGGTTCAGGGAGGGCTTCAGCAGCAAGTCATAGAATGCTGGAAGTGTGGAGGGGTGGAGAGAAATCTCCATCACAAAAAATGCTGAGCTCCTGTATCTCCTGTCTCAACATGCAGGTGAAGATCAGGTCCTGGACCATAGGCTTAGCCTTTGCATTAGTCTGAACAGAGTAAACACTTCAGACTTGAAATAGTTTATAAATTATTTTTTCTTTACAGCACTGTAACTACATATAGTGAAATTGAGTTTTATTTCCTTAGCTGTATATGAATATATATATTTTTCCAATCTTGAGAAAGCACATGAACTTAAAAATCAGTTGAAATAATATCCTGCTTTAGAATGTTTTCTGAAGTGAGATTTTAGTTAAGTTCTTGTATATATAAAAAGTATAAAGGAAATATGAAAAATCATATTAGATGCAATGATCTGGAGGTTTTTATTATCTCTTCAAAAAAGAAGGAGATGTAAAAAAAGCAATCAGGTGGCAAGACCTGTTTTTTTGGGTTTTGTATATAAGAAGGGTTACAGGTTAAACAGTCCTGCTAGGCTTCTGAAAGTTTTTCCTGAACCTTTTATTCTAAGTCCAACCTGTGTTGGACATGGGAAGGTGCCTGGGTTATGCACTACTCACTGTTTAGTATTCTGAAGTGTCATCTTTCCTGTTTGGGTACTAAGCACTTCTCTAGCTCTCCATGTACACCTTTACATCAAGTATTGGGTATCTGACATAACTTCTTTCCTGGAAGCAGTTAAGGCTCTCTTACCAGTTTGTCAGCCATCGCTGGGATGCTCTGACAGTGTTCCAGCAGGGAATTCGGTACCTCATGTTTGCTGGAGGACTTACAGATTTTTACCAGTAATCAGCAGTTGCTCCAGTTTTCTCTGAGAATGAGTTCTACAGCTGTTTTGACATTGCACTTCAGAATGGAGAGCTCCACTTCTGTTTATCTAGCAGCTCTGAAGATTGATGCACGAGATTTTGGAAAGAGGAGAAACATGCATATACCACCTCTGATGTGTGTATGAGAGAGAACCCAACAGGTGTCATCTTGAACAGCTTCAGTTTTCTCTCAAAGTTTGGATGTGTGGTAGCATTTGGATCATTGTTCCGTGTACAAAAACTTAATCAGGACTATAAAATTGGTCTTGTATTTTCAGCTGTTAAGAAGTTTAAACCTATGGTTTCAAAACTGTGGTTTGGTTCAATTACATGGCTAAAAGCAGCAGCATTTAGGTTTTTTATCAAGTAGGCCTACATCTGGGAAAAGAGCACTCATTTAGTGCCTTTATGTTTTGTCAGCTGTGAATAGTGTTCAAAATCCAACGAGGGGCATTCACTTCTTAAAATTGTTTGGATGTTTCAGTAATAAAATACATAAGATAACATCAGCCCTGACTTTCCTTTGGAGTCTAAAAGACTTTGTTTTATTTGCTAGCATGTATGTATTAAGCATAAGGTTACATTTTGAAGCATGATTAGGCAGTGCTATGCACATATCGTGTAAACACATGTTGAAATACTGATAGTCTCCTCCTCTGTCTTGTGTGCTGGCAAGGGAATGTCTAATGATGGTTGATTGTTTTTTCTTTTTATTTTTTTAATTTTTTAAATTAAAAAATTCCCATTTATCCAAATTGAGCAAAGCCAATCAGATTCTATTCCCTGCTGCTTTCAGTTTGCCTCACACAACTCAATGTCACAATTTTCTTGTGTGCTTCTGTCTTGTCACACGGTGAGGCTTCCAGTCTAGCAGTGCTGGTACATTTTTCTTAAGAAATTAGCATCTTTGTCTTAAGCTTTGCTGATATAGGCTTACAAATGAAGATACTTACTCTGTACTGACACAGGGTATTGACACTCCACTGCACTTCACTTTACCTAGACTTTAGTGCACAGAAGACAGCAAAAGGCTGATGCCTATGGTGTCCCTGGCTAAGAAACAGTAACAATAGTTCCTGCTTCTAGGAGCTGTGAAGAAATGTGAAGTTGTGGCAATATATGTAACTAGTTCAGGGTAGCTGTGAAGGTGCTGAAGACTCTGAAGCAAGGTAATGAAGAAGAAATCCACGTGGGTTTGGATGCAAACACTGATAAAATATGCAATAAGATGGACTTGGAACCTTTGGGTAGCTCAACTGCTCTAGCCAAACAAGGTCCTTCTCCCTTCCTTGCTGTCTGTAGGTGTACATTTCACTCCCCAAAGTTATTTTCAGTCCCTTTCTTTTTGAAAACAGCTGATGCTAACTTTTTAATGTTGTTGTGACTTAGCTGCCAATAATGCTGTCTGCCTAGTGTATAGCTTTAATGATCTTACTAGTAGCAGGCCAAAGGTATATTACATAATGTGGTTTGGAAGAATTTTGGAATGCTAATGTCTTCTGTCAATGTACAATTTTTCTGGAAGGAAACTGTAGTGAAATCTTTGTACAGGGCCCTTCATGCAAACGTGTAAGAGGAAGCTGTGTGTGTGTGGGATGCGTACTTGTGATAAGACCTGGGTTGTGATTGCTGGCAGTCCGATATACTCATGTCTTCAGGTGTTCTTACCAATGTCCTTCTGAAACTTTAGTGGTGGGTAAGCACTTAACTTTGAATTGACCCATCCAAGTCTGAAACCTTATGAAGGCAACAGGTTACACAGTTGGTCTTGTTTTGTTTGGTGGGATCTATTTTTAAAACTATTGCCTTATTGTTGCAGCCATTTTCTTGAATGTATTTTGGGTTCTTATTTTAAATATAGTCATATCATCTTTGTTGCAGGGGCTGTGTAACTTTGAATAAGCAGTAATTTCCTGTGTTGTATGTGACAGTGCTGCAATTTGTGATCACCTTGCTGCTTAATATCAGGTTTTACACTGAACTAGACCTGTGTATGTCCTTCTGTTTTGTCTGGAAATGACCAGCATAAAGAATGTGTTCAGTGTGGTCATTTGCTTCTTCAGTGTTACAAAACTGTACCTAAAGCTTCTGTGGTTGTCTGTTTTCATCATTAACTGTTCTTTTAACTGACTGCACAGATGAAAAATAAAGTAACCAGACTTGATATGAATATTCAACCTGAGTGATTTTCTGGCTGGTTTTTTGAAAGGGATTTTGTCTGTAGAATTAGACTGCTTGTTTGAACATGAAACACTACAGAAGAGGACTTGTCAAAAGTCACATTCTAGCTGGTGTAATACCTGCAAATGACTTCATTGTAAAGGGAAGGTTAGTGTATATCTTCTAGAGCAGTTGTTAGTAAAGGTGTTTTTTCTGCCTTGTATCTTGAAAGTTGTCATTTCATCTTAGCAACTAAAAAACCCAAACCAAAAAAAAAAACCAAAAAATCAAACCACCTCCCCACTCTGCTTTTCTTGATACTTCTAAGGTTGGTTGTAGACTAGTTTTTGTAAAATAAGTGTCTTGGTGAAGTAGGAAGTTCTTATTTTGGAAATGAATATATACAGGAGAAGAAAGTGAGAACATGCTTCATCTCATACTGCTTCTGTTAAGTACAATGCATACATTGTATCCTGGGTTATTTTATTTAATAATCAGACATTAAAAGAAGATTTTGAATAAAAATCTGAAATACTTTGAGAGAACAAACTCTTTGGCTGTTGTCCTACTCTTCTCACTTGTAAAAATAGGATACTAATGGAGTGCAGCAAAATGTCCTGGCCTTATGTGACTTGAGCACCTGGGTCTTTTCAGAAACTGAATTTGGATGTGGTGGTGTGTGTTGGGGGCTAATATAAGTGGGAACAATCAGTGATGGGCAACTGGTGTCAGGTGCTTGTGAAACACGTGCGTGCTTTTCTCCTTTGGTGGTGGTCCCAAGGAACCACTTTGTGGTCTGTTCCAGTGGGATGAATAAAGGTGCCATTGTGCAAGTTTGCCACAAGTTCTACCAAAAGCTGTTTTAACTGGTACCATACCTTCCCTATGGGCGCTTCTGTGCTATCAAGGGTCTCCTGTGGCCTTGATTCTGTGTAATTAAAATACACAATCTTTGTAAAATACAAGCAGTGTTACATCTTGCTTGGGTCATATGAACATTTTTTATCTGTGATCAGACTGGAAGTTGGCTGTGTGAATATTCTGGGGTTTATGTTAAATGTTTAAGACATGAATATTGCTGTGTTCTTCATGTCTACCAGAAGCCAAAATGTTTTGATTATCTGTGTGTGATTATATGTTTGTAATCAGTGTTATCTCTGAAAGTTGGGTGGAAGGGAGACATTTTGGCACAGGTTCATAGAGCTTGGGAGAAGGCTCTCATATGATCTAGAGCTAATGTTGATACGTAGCAGCGTTGGACTCTTCTTCAGGCAAAGAAATGGCAAGGTGGACCTGTGGGTGGACAACACAGCATTATGGAGTCAACAGAAGAACCAACCAGTGCAGATGTCTGGGGGTGTAGTCACCTTTGGAGGAAGCAGAGCTGCGTGAACATGGGGGAGAAGCTTCTTAGAGGCAGGAGACCTCTAATCAGTAGAAATCAAACCAAGACTAATGTTCTTATTTGCAGAAAGGGGGACACTGTGATTGAGTACATCTTGGGCTTTATTTCCATATGTTTCTATTCATGGGACTTTTCAGTTTCCACAGTGGGAAATTAATAGCACAAATGTTCCTTTAACTTCGGTAGCTGAGAGACTCTAATATGTAGGGAAGGGTGGGATGGCACCATAATGTAGCTGCTCTGGGGTCATTGTCCAAGCATTGTACACATACTATTGTGGTGTACCTGCCTCTGCTGGCATGTTTTGTGTGTACTGCCACCATGACTCATCCCAAATGCTGGCCATGTATTTGAACTGAGAAGGGTAAGAAGAAGATGTGGGAGCTGTGGCCTGAAAGGTACTTGCCTGTGAATCCTTCTCCCTGGGTCTGGGTGTGCTGAATAATTCAGGCAGCTGACTTCTGTCCACACACTATTAAAACATCCAGCCTTCTTTGCAGGCAACAGTGAAGTTTCAAAATGAGAAGTTACATGTAACCCATGTCTTCCTCAGAACACTGCAAAGGAGAATACCTTGTTCTATGTCATACTAATTTCCTCTCCTCTGTACTAGAGTATTTTAACATCTTTTATGGGAGTTGAAAGCCTTCTGCCAGCAAATTTGTTCACAAGCAACACAGGCTGTGGCTTTTGCTACTACTGTGTAAGAAATTGGAACTGTGGGGGCTGTGTCAACACTGAATTTTTGCTAAAGTCAGTTTTGAACTTCCTAGCACACTGCCCTGCTCCTTATTTAAGGACTTAATCAGGAGCCTTCTGTCTTTGTGAGAGCTTCTTGCTTATTTTGACTTAATTGCAGTTCCTGTGGCAAATGAGTGTTTTGATGCCAGATGATCAGCCGCTAGCCTTTTCCGTGTGTAAAAATGTTAGGCAATTTCCTTGCCATGGTGGAATGCGTCAAAATCTGTCTCTTGAACACCACTTGTTTCCGACATGAGTGGTCTCAGTTTTTAGAAGTATGAAGAGTTGTTACCCTCAAGTTCTGGGTAGACCCTGCTTTGAGAACATCCTCAGAAGAAGCAGGAGATGCTGCCTGGTGGCCTGGGTGGTTGTAACGAGGCTGAGCTTAGGTGTCTGCAAGGTGTAGGCAGAGGATGTGCTTAGCTCAGACATGCCAGGTCTGCAGCATCTCTGCGGTGCTGATAAGCCCATCAAGCCCTTTTGGGTCGGTGGCTGGGTTGGCACCACATATGCTGTGACTTCTGATCCTGGCACAACTTGATTTTTGGTTTTCCAAGAACAGAGCCAGTCTGACCAATCTCTGGTGTCAGTGGGTTGGGGGCACACTGGGAAACACAAAGCAGGATGGGTACTACATCCATGTGGGGAAATGCTCACCCCTCCTCCAAGCCAGCAGAGGAGCCATGCCAAGGCTGGGAGCTATGAATTTCACTTTGTGGCTCTGATTTGCAGATCTTTTACTGAATTTCTGTGCTAGCCTTTATTTTCCAAAATCACAGGATCACAGAATGGTTTGGGCTAGAAGGGACCCTAAAGATCATCTAGTTCCAACCCTCCCTGACATGGGCAGGGACTCCTTCCACTAGACGGGGTTGCTCAAAGCACCATTCAACCCAACATTTTCAAGGATGGGGCCATCCAAAGCTTCTCTGGGCAAAATCACGAGGTTCATTTAACAATTGTGGCATTAACGATTATGAATGTTAAATTGTTCATTTAACAATTGTGAAGTACTAGCAGTGACACTTAGAGCAGCCTTAGTTTTTACCTTTTCCTAAAGATTCACATACTGAGGGTAGACTTGATTTTGCTTTTCCTTGTCTCTGCCTCCAGGATTTCCTCTCGTTTCTCCTGAACCTTGGGGCAACGCTTATCCCTGGAGTGGCCACTGTGCAGGTCCTGTCTGAAATACTAAATAAAGAAATAGATAGTAAGATCCTGGAGGCTTTTAGCATCCAGTTTTGGTGGGAAGGGCGCGTTGGAAGTGGCTGTCACCACTAGATGGCACGGGCCGCCAGGCTTTGGGGACGGGCCCTCCTGGCAGGGCCGATGCTGCTGAGCTCCTTTGCCGGTGCTGTCTCTTTATTTATTTATTTAATTAATTAATCGTAATTCTGTTGTTATTTAGTGGGTTTGGGAAGGACAAGGGAAGCGCCTTGTAGGACTTGAGGGGGGTTCCTGTTTTGCTGTATGCTGCGTGCCAAAACAGCTGTGGGAACACATGGAGCCTCCTGCCTACAGGCACTTATGCGTTGCTTCACTTTGTAAAGAAAAGTGACCTCAAAACTATCTGCTTCAAGAAGGGAGGTCTCAAAAATGCCAGGAGAGGTCTGGTTTTCTTAACTCATCCTCATGTTTCTCACAGTTTTATTGCAGAGATGTGAGGTTAAATTCCATCCTATCAAAGCTGGTATAAATCCTGCTAGTTACTGAGCAGGTAAAACAAGGGCTCAAGGGCTTAAAACCTTCTCCCGAAGTCTAATATTAGTGTTAGTCCAATAGTAGTCTAATATTAATATAAAATATAATATTAATAGCACAATATTAATATTAGGCTTGGGGACAGAGAGACTGAAACAGAATGTCTGTAACATTTTCCTCGCATTAAAGACCAAAACCCTTGAGAAAAGCTAGGGGATAGAGATATGGTGGGAGCCTTGTTGAGTTACGCTGCTGATGACTCTGTGTTCAGGCTGAGGGAGGAGGAAGCACTTTGTTGCACAGGGCTTTGGAGGAACCTGTTTTCCCCTTATTGAGTCCCTCATTTATTACTCAAGATTTACAGTGAGTCCTCCCAAATCTAACATTTACACATAGAGGGTTGCTGGCATCAAAAACAAACAAGCATTTTTTTTTTTTTTTCAGTCCGTGTGGCTTGCCAGGGAAATTCAGGCTTATTCCAGCTGTGCAGGTGTGTGCCTGAAGAGACTTCATCTGCTGTTTGGGTCTGGTGGGCTGCTGCTCTTGTTTTAGTGATCTCTAGTGCTTGTGAGACTGTGAAAACTGAGATGAAATGCTGGGATTAAAAGCTGAGCTGTCTGTAACACCCAAGCAGGGCTGAGGGTGGCACTGGCTCTTACATCACTCCTCTGCCTGGCAGCAGGTAGATCCATGGGGAGTGCAAATGCCACTGGAAAAGAGGTGCTTACCATTGCACTGGACCACTGTGGCTGGGGCCACTTATCCGTCCCTCCAGGGCCTGGACAGGAGGGAGAGTCCTCCGCCCTGTGGCCAGCAAGAGGAACAGCTGAAGCCAACCTTTTGTATGTGTGGTGTTCCAGTCCTAAAACACACAGGGCTTGTCCAGATTCCAACCTGAGGCTGACTAGCCAGGATCCATCCACAACACCAGGAAATACTTCAGTCATGTTGTATTTTCTCCCTTCCCCAAGATTCTTGTTCTCATTTCATGTTAGGTGAGATGTGATCATCATCAACACTTTAACCAGGACTGGAGGGTGCTTCAAAAGCAAGTGTGATGGACAGCAGGGTGAGCCTGTCCTAGAGAAAGGAAGAAAGTGTGCAAGGATGAGGGGAGTGTGGGGCTGGTGAGTTCAGTGCATGCTTCCCTCTCTGGGAAGAACACACTACAGACTAAGGACACCATTTCAAGGTACAGGTACATGACAGGAGCTGTGACTTTTCTAGAATCGCCAAGTACTTCAGTGGTGGTTGAAACAACAGATTTCTTGGGATGTCCCACATGTAGATAAACACTTCACACAGTAGGTAATGAAAACCTGCAATCTGCCACAGGATATCACAAAGATAAGGTTATGAACCTGCTGATACCAAGGCATACTTCCATGGGCAAATCCCAAGTTCATAGGATAATGAGAGGTTTAGTCCTAACATCCAATATCCAATGATTGTGAGCACTAGGGAGAGTCGGCTTGCAAATGTACCCTGAGCAGACCCACCTGCCCCTTCAGAAATAGAGTGTGGGGCTGTGTGCTCCATAGCCTGACCCACCTGAGAAGTTCTTATTTTCTTAAATGTTGTCAGGCTGATAGCTAGAAATGCTCAATGGAACACATGCACATCCCCTCAACTAAAACAGTCTCAAAAGCCAACAATGAAGAAAACCCTTCCTTTGTTTCATAGACATCTGTCATATTTACTGCTGTGAACAGTCAGTAAGAAGCCAGCATGCAACACGTGGAAGGAGATGGCAGCCTTTCCTGCCCAGGATGCTCTCTTCACTGATCAGGACCAACAGAGAGCAGAGCTGGGCTCTGCCTCTGGGCTTTGAGCTGCAACCAGCAGGTGTGAGACTGTCCCACCCTCCTGTAGCTGATTTCACCTGTGTAAGGAAGCTGTGAAGAGCTAATTCATTCCTACTTGTGTAAAAGGTATTATTTGTTTTTACCTAAAGTGCAAGGGCTAGGGACAAATCAGGCCTGTTGGACTCACTGCTGCGTGTGTGGAGAGAGCTTTAAAAATAGATATCAGCTGGTGATGGAGCCACAGCTATGGCTTTTGTGTGTGTAGGGCTTGAGCCTTCATTGTGCCTGTGGAAAAGCAGCATTGCTGAGGAACAGCTTAAACAGCCTCCTAGCTGCTTGTCACACAATGTCCTCCTGGGAAGTCATGGATGCATTCATGTAGGAAACATTGAATTTCACTTTTCTATTTGGTTTTTATGGGATGAGAAACTGAGCAATGATCATAGGGCATGGAGATTTTATGCTCTGTTGCCTGGAAGTAGAGATTGGCATTTTCTGCTGAAGTTACTACTTGTGAATGACTTAATGTGGTTCAGACAGGTTGCTCCAAAGACTTTGGTTTGCTGTAGAAGAGAGGCCACAGGCTCCTGTGTCTGCCTATTATGGAAATTTTAGAAGAAAAAGTTAACTGTAGCAGAGCCCCTCTGATAAGTAGCTGATGAGCTGTAATGGATCCATATGAAATATATGAATTATGGGATTTTCCCCTGTGCTAGAACAGCCTGAGGCAGAATTGTTTGCTAGAAAACTGCTCAATGGCAGGAGTCTGGATTATATGGTAATACTGGTATCTCATGCTGGCCTCTAAGAGGATGCTTTTGTTTTATCCAATAATGTTGGTTGGTGGGACAGAAGTAGCTTAGGAGTGTTTTGACACTTCTCTATCTGGCTAATAGCTAATGAGCACAGTGCCTAAATGGCTGAGTCTTTATTCCTGTGCTGCTAGCTGTCACTGCAGTGGCAGTGCCTGGCTGATACAAGGCTTTGCTTTCATTAGATTGAGAATAAGCTCTTTAGAAGGTGTTCTTTTTTTCAAATATCATGAAGTGGAAAACAAAAATGTGAAAACTATTTCAGCTGGGTGTACGTACTCACCATGTAAGGTACTTACTGTTTGCAGCTGTGTCTTCCTCATTCTCATATGAGGAAGAAAGACCAAAATGGGATGAGGCAAATGTGCTGGTAGTGGTGAAGCAGTCAGATCAAATGAAAAAAGACTTTAACAAAACATTTGTAGCTAGAAGAAGAAAGCAAATTCACTTTGTCAGAAAATAATTTTGAAACCAAAACTTCAAAACCAAGAGTTATTGTCTCATTTGACTCTCCTTTAGCCTCTCTTGGTGATTCAGCCCTTCCCATGCCCAAGGCCACTTAACCTGGCATCTGGTGCATACTCTCCCTGGAAATGAGTGTCTGAAACTGCATGTTACACTTTTCCAGCAAGGCAGAGATACATGCAGGATTACTTGTGGAGGGAAGCTGAACCTCACCTATCAACTACCTAAGTGATCTTAAGGAAATCTGCCTTATTTTCCTATTCTCCTGTGTTTCTCTGCTCTTGTACAAGGAAGAGCAACCTAACCCAGGAATCCTTCAGGCTGGGAGCTCCTAAGCAAGGATCTCTGTAGCCACCTGGACTTTGCACTGCTACAAGCACAGAGCTGGCATGAAAACTGGTGGGAGAATGGAGGCACAGCAGTGTGAGTTACCTGAGTGTCCAGCTTTTCCCCCATCTGGCACAGAGCATGTTTTATTTGATGGGGCTGGTTCCAAAGCCTGGAGGCTGTCTGAGAGCAGAGGGAGGTGGCAGGACTGGGGGGTACTCAGCTTGGATGTGGGTTGTGAATTTGCTGGCTCAGGCTCCAGGAGTGCCCTGACTTGCTGAATCCTCGGGACCAGAGGTTTGATGGTACCAATCCCAGCCTCAAGCTTAGTGGGCTGGGGGGAGTCCCTGAGTTTCTAAAGCATTTTAGTGTTCAGGTTGTGAGTTGAGCTGTGTATGTGGCCCCACCAAGTTTCAGGAGGTAGGTCTCCGGGTAGTATTCATCATCCTCAAAATTTAGGAGTGTATGATGTGGTCATTTGCACCTGAGCTGCTTGTCTCAGCTGCCCTTGAAGACCTAAGAAGATGTAATCACTGGAGCCCAGAGAGGATTTATCTCATCCTAAAGTAGATTTAATCATATAGATTGGACTCTAGTCAGTTTAAAGAGGACTCTGATGATATTTCCCATGCAAGTACCTTTAGGTAGGCAGGATGAATTGCACCTGAGGAGTCTCACACTGAGAGCGGGTACAGGCTAATCCAAATTGAGGCATTTCTGAAGATCACCACCCCATGAAGAGACAAGGACAGAGTGAGAAAGAAGTGTACCTTGATGTCTTCAGCAACTCTACTTCTTGGGTGGAGCCAGTGGTTCTGTGTACTGCCTGCATTCAAGGGACCTGTGGATTTCCACCTTAACTTTGCAGGAGCAAAGGCAGCTCCATCTGCTGCTGTTTCAGGGTGGAATGAGGTGTCCTGTGCAGTGCAGCCCTGCTCTAGGACTGTCCCTTTGGTCATTGTAGCAATTCGCATGAAAATGATACAGGTTTCCAGCAGGGCTGTTGTGCTTATTCCTTTAGTACACCTGTGAGTGGACAAGTGAACGCCGTATCCAGAGCAGCGAGGCCTGCAAAGTAACTGCAGGTCAAGCACTGCAGAATGCTCATTCATCAAAAATTAATTTCTCTTTGAAATGCCTCATGAAGAAAAGCCAGGTAAGTTAACTTCTCTTCTGGAATGCAAGTTAATTACAGGTACCTGTTTCCAGCTCAAGCCACCTGAGATAAAAGGCTTTTGGGTGGGCTGCTCCTAATATTCCACATAAAAACAAAGCATAGGGTGAAAAAACTGAAAGTCTATTTTTTCTTTTTTGTGTTCATGGCCACTCACCCTTGTGGCTGTTTCTCTTTGAGCTTGACTGAGAATAAAGGAGGACTTGAATCACTGCACAGCAAAATGCCCTGGAGTCTTCTAACTGCACAAAAAGTTTTAAGATTTACTTTGATTGCTTTCTGTAAGAAAATTTAAAGCCAGAGCAGGCTTTTTTCTTTTTCTTTTCCTGTCCTCTGCTCTCCTCCTCCAGATTTTTCTTCTTGTCCTTCACTGTAACCTTCATTTAACCACAGTTAAGTCCACCTTCATATAAATAGCAGACACTTCTGGGACATCATTATTGTGCTTTCCTGGTTGGCAATGATTTGGGCAGCCCTGGCTGCAGTGTTGAGCAAGATAAAGCTGGCTGCTTAGGAAGCTGTGAAGGGTCTCTTGAATTTGGTTTCCTGCAGCTTTACATCAAGGAAAGGGCCCTGATCGCTTTTTCTGTAATTAAGGGAAATTACATGGAAGGAGGAAAAAAAATCCTCCTGATCTCAGAGGACAACTCCCCCCACCCAGCAGCAGGATTTTTACATCCCTGCCTTGGCTGACAGGAGCCAATAGTCCGTGGGTGCGAGCCTGCATGGAACCAGGGCTCCGTGTGATTTTTGCCCAGCCTTAAGGAATGTGTAAGTCCCTGGCAGCCCGTGGTGGGCGGGAGTGGCAGCTGTTCCTGCTGCAAGTCCGAGGCAACACAGAGCAGATGAGCTGAGCGTCATCTGCTGGAGACCTGAGACGCTGCTACCTGCTCCTGGATTTACCATGGTCAGCCCGGCATGTCGAACTGCTGCGTGTACAGAAGAGGATATCCTTTCCCTTGGTGTTAGCAGAGGAAAGGAAACCCCTGTCAGGGCGGTGGTGTGGATGCCGAGGCCATGCAGCTGCAGCAGTGCTCCTGGGGCACCAGTTTCCCAGGCACTGGGCTTCACCCTCGGCAGGGACTTGGAGCACTCATGGAGATGGAGAGGCCAATAGCAACGAGGTGAATTCCTGCGAGGAGCATTGACTCAGTGGACTTTGCTTATGGGGGCCTAGGGCCAGAAGTTAAACCCCAGAGAGATGCAGAAAGAAGAAATCAAACTGCAGCTGGATTGTGGGTTGAGCCAAGGCTGATACTGTCTGCTGAAAAGACAGAAGGAGCACACACTGCTGTGAGGAGGTTACTGTTGCAAATTAAACCCCAGGAGAGATGGGGAAATGATCTGGTGCTCAGCACTGCCTCTCTGAGCATTTCAGTCTCTCCTGTTCAGCGATCTGCAGCATCTGAGAGCAAAGACTATTTGTCCGGAGACAAGGGTTTATCAGGAGAAACAAAGAGCTTTTGCCCATGGGATGGGCAACTACTGATTTTCTGCTGCCCTGAGAGGCTGACGAGGATGCCTCTACAGCAGCTGGCATGCCCAGACTATGCCCTGAAATTTTGACCTGAAACTATCCTTGTTGGTCATTTGCTGTGGGAAGCCAGCGCTAAGTGGTCCTAGCCGCTGACCTGGGAGATGAGGGCATGAAGAGCACCCTGATCTGAACCCAGCAGCTTCCCAGGAGCTCAAATCAATGCCCTGGGGATGTGTCTCTTCCAAGGTCAGGCAGTCGACTGGCTATTTCATACCCTGCATACACTCACTGGCACTGAAGGCTAAGTATTTGGGTTTTGAATGGAGAATGAGGTACTTTGGTTTCCTAAATGATCCCAACAGCTGGCAATATGTCCAGCATGGTCAGGCCTTGCTCATGATGTGAACTCCACTCCAAATTTAGCTGTAATTTAATCAAAGTAAAATTGTTTCTGGGCAGTACATCAGAGGGAAAACGAAGTAGTACAAGTTACTGTGAGTCTGTGCTACCCCTCATGCAACCTCTCAGGAAGTCAAACATCATTCCTGCTCTCTCTGAAGTCAACAGGTTATAATAGGGCTGGATTAGATATTTTTCCTGCTGCTGTTCACTTTATATAGGTACTCTCAAGCCTGGGATTCAATGCCCTCTTCAAGTCAGAAGAATTTCTGTGAAGGACTTTGCATCACTACATACAACTGTAGCTTTACTGTGGTTTTAAAAAGCCACACAGCTATATCCAGACAGATATAGACAGAGAAAACTGCTGTCAGAGGTGGAATTTGGGTGCAGGTAACAAATAAATTATTTTTAAAAAGGCCCCAAATCTACATTATCTAGACAGTCCATCTCTGAGATGGGAAAACCTTCTAGCAGAAAAAGGGCTCCATTGATTTGAGAAAGACATGCACATGCAGCCTTTGAAATTGCCAGTGTAACAAGCTAAGATGAAATGAATAGGCATATTTTGGAGTAGGAAGGAATGCTTTGTGTCATCTTCTGGGACTAGCATGACCCTATCTTTGCCCTGGAAAAGTTTCTGTCTAAATGTTGACTAAATCTGTGGACATAGTGAGAGGAGAAATGGCAAGGGAAGGTTAAGAACTACCTTTGGAGAAAATCCCATGAGCTTCTGAAGCCTTTGGGTTGAGACTGTGGCATGTTAAGGTAAAGCAGGCAGCCTGGAAGTGGAGGTTCAGTAAGGAAAAGCTGGATTTGGATCTGAAAAGCTACAGATGCTTGGCTTGTAACCAGAGGGAAGGTGTCACTGGAGTTACAACACTGAAGAGATGGTGATATGTGTGGGAGGGACACTTCTGAAACAGCCCAGATGTTCGTGTCAGAGTGCCAAAAGCTCCAGGGCCTAGAAGTTATGGGGGATGTGAAGATGCTGGGGTGTACTCTGGCATCAGGCAGTGGTGTGGGAAGTGGGTGTCCTTCACCCATGTTGCCTGTGCTGCAACAGCAGGCAGCAGATCTGCTGAGGCTGCAGCAGTGCATGGCTGTGGAAAAGGCAGGAGCTGCACAACCCTGGTTTGCAAGAAATGGCAGAGGGAGCAGGAGGGGGTTGTGAAGTATGAATTATGTCCTGTGTCCTATTATTATGAACTGGTAACTTCCCTAAAATCTGCTCATTTCAAGGATGCCTTTTGCCTCTTCTTTCTCATCATTCTGGAAGAGGAAGGAAGCGTTTTTCTAATTAATATGAAATAGTAATTACTTAATGTATGGAGTAAAGAGTGGCATTTGCTACTAGCATGAGGCAACATGAGGCAATTTTTCCACACTAGCCATCAACTTGGTTGCCAAACAACAGCAGTTTCTTGACAACTGCTTGGGAACATTGTGGCTCAGGGAGTGGAGCAAAGATTCTGACCTATTTTGCTTGTCCAGTCCCATCTTTGTTGTTATTTGACCTTTCTAAATTTAGCAGGGGAAAAAATTGAGCACTCTGTGGAAGCAACCCTACATCTCCAGCTGTCCCCTTGCAAGGATGTGGTGAGCCAAACCAAGCACTTTGCTCTCAAGGTTTTCATTGCTCTTATGCTTCCTGGCAAAAACCTCTTTCACTGGCAGCTAAAAACTGGTATAAGCAGAGTGCCAGCCCCAGGCTTTCTCTCTCCTCTTTGCACCCCTGGGTGTTTGACAGGAGGTTGGGCAGTGAGTGCCTTGGCAGCAGTGAAATGTGAAAGTAACTTCTGGGAAAGACTTTTTGATCCATAAAGCCCTTGGGTTGTTTCAGATAGAACTCACACCCACATAATGCTCAACCTGGCATGTAATAGAAGAGGGGTACCCTTATCATTGGGCTGGGGGGAAAGGTGCCTATGCTGAGCAAAGTTGCTTTTCCACTTCCAGCATGGATCATGCCTTCACCAGTAAGTGCTGGAGAGGGGGAGCAGGCTAGCATGGGTGGAAGGCACATCTGTGTCCTGTGACCCCACCTTACTGTGGGATGCTGTTGAGAGGAACTGCCCCACTCACCTGAAGGACCATTGTCAGTGCTAGGATGAGGTGGTTCGGGATGCAGCTTACACAGCAGGAATACACACAGGGAATGGGGCAGGGTTGTGGCTCAGTGTACTGTAGGCTCTGACAGTTGTATTTTGGCCTTGTTAACTTGTGTAGCTGAGTTGGATAAATGCTCCACCTGCTGCTTCTGGACAGGTTGAGAAACTGTCTGTCCCTTCCTCTTAGACCCCCAACTTCTCATTTCACACTATAAGCACTGACCAGTGAAAAGATGGAAAGTGAATTCCTTATCTTAGAATGGCTTTGACAGTATTAGCAAGCAACAATATTTCCTTTTAATATGCCTAGAGGACTCTAAAAACAAGAAAAAAAGAGACCAAGTTACCTTTTTATATAAAAAAAGCTAGTAATTTTAATCATTTCAAAATGACTCTCTACAAGATAACAAACTATAATAGAGGGTTGCAATAAAGGTTCTCCTTTGGAAAGCATAAACTATCAACATAACCACTACACTTAGAAACACATTTTCACTTTCTAAGAATATACAGTGAAAAAAAATGGACAGGGAAATCCAAAAGAATCCCAAACAACAATAGTACAAAACAGGTTCACATAGATTGCTTTTTGGCAACTGGTTATAGGTTACAAAATCATAACTGCCCTTTCAGGATGTTACACCAGGCCAAGCCTTGGAGCCCATCCTGAGCCAGATGGGGTTGTGCTGGCTTCCACTGACCTTCCAGGAATGTTCTGCACTCTAGAACATTACGGTAGCGAAGAGCGGTCTTCGCTCTAAGACAATACATTAAGGCTGCAGGATTTCATATACTGCTGAAATGGTTCTGTTACCTATCACAAAAAATTCCATTTCAGTAAGGCACATTTGGCTACAAAATGGGGGAGTCAGGAGTTAGGCAGAAGTGCTTGTTTTCCAGGTGCTACTGATCTCACGACCATGTAGTTTTCAGCGATCTGGCAAACGTTCTGAACACATTAATGTGGGATTACCTTGAATTAATAAGGACAGTAGTGTTTCTGCTTTAAAAATGCCAGAATCACCTGGAATCTTCCTGAGCTACTGCTTGCTTTGAAGCACAGCTTTTAGGCTGGGGACCACAGGCCATGGTGTTCTGTGACTTGTTTTTAGGGGGTTCACAGAAGGCAACGACGACGAATAAGCTGATATAGGTTTTGGAGCAACCAACATATATGAAATTTCTAAAGGAGCCTAACGCTCTGCTAATAGTTTTTAAGGGTCTACGTTGAAAATTACTAGGTGTGACTGTGTGCTTACTGAAGGAACGATCTCATTAAAACAGGATGCAATTTTTGGCAACAATGTAGTGCAGAAAGGACCAGCACCTATGCAACAGAATTCCAGAAGAAAAGCCCAGTAGTTGAATGGAAGTCAGAATTGCAACAGATGCAATTAATTCCAAATAATATGTCCTAGAAAATTAAGTGCTATTTCTTCATTAAATTGTGTATATGCTATAGAGATGTTTAAATATCTGTTATTTCAAATTAAGCTCTTCTCTTTCCATATGAAATACAATTTGGATGTTAATCCTTCTGAAAGGGATTGGTTTCTTGAAACACTGCTTATCCACAGCCTCAAAGATAAGCCCAATGGATGCTGGGATGCCCTCAGGATAACTCTGAGTCCATAAACAATAAGGCTTTCAAGCCCGACTGTTAAATTAAATTGCTAATGCAAGGACATACAAAGTAAACATGTATGAAATTACATTGCTTGGAATCCATCCATGGTTTTTGAAATCCATCCATGGATTTTGAAATCCCATGTTGCACAGTTATTAGAAACAGCGAAATCTGAATGCCAAAAGATATTAAATATATACAATTCTGCCTTCCTTCTTAGAAGGTCCTGTTTCTTACATGGCCAAAATGCTTTTCTCCCAAATGCTGTATGCCTTGCTTGATGCGTTGCTCATTGCAGCTGTGCATCTGTGTCGGTCAGAATGACCAAATGTTTTACACAACAGAGTAACATCAAGAGGAGTTGAACTTCACAGAATTAACCTATAGAAAGTAATTTCTAAGAAGGGAATGGAGTTCTATGAGAACCATTACACTTGCTTCATGGATTGCTACAAGTAGGTTTCACAACCAAGTCCATGCACCAGCATCAAGACGGAATGAAACAAAAAGAGTGCAGCATCCAGTTAACAAATATGCAGAGGAAAAAGGATGTATATACAAAAGATATGCACTGTTTACCTGACACAATTTTTAAGGTGCTTAATTGATGTTTTAGGGAAGGTAGCAACATATACATATATGCTGTGTATACAAATCTAAATGTATATAAGAAACATAACACAGAACCAGACAATATTCCCAGATCCCTGATTTAATTAAACTCTCTAATGCATAAGAATGTATTTAAAATATTTAATAAAAAATATCTAAAAAAAGATACCATTTACATAAAAATAGCTCCAGTTTGTCTGCTCCTCTGCCTTCCTGCTCACAGACTGGATTTTGCTGGGTTTCATACAGACGCCATTTGGACCAGTGAGAGTTTGAACAACTGTGCGTGATGAGAGAGCTCTGTTACTCGGTCCACCATCTTCTGCAGGGCTGCCGTGTTGGGGTAGCTCAAGGCAGCCGCTTTGGTGGCCAAAACAACGCTCTTGAGCAGTTCACACAACTGGTTGCTGGAGTTCATCACTTTGTTGCACATGTCCTGAGTCGTCATTTGCCTCGCGAGCGTGTCCCCAATGAACACGAGTTTGTGAGCGCTCAGAATGATGAACTTGCTGTGTGCCACAAAGATCCGGGGGGGCTGAGCAGAGTTGACACAACTGAAAAAGGCATCGATGGCGTTTAGGAGGGAGTTGAAGTGAGTCTCGCACTGGTCGGAGTAGAACAGAAGCAGGCGGCTGTCGTGGGAGGTCTGGAGGGCTTGCGGAGGCTTCCATTTGGAGATGTCATTCTCTACTGGCTTGGTGATCTCTTGCTCCAGACGTTGAAACTGATTGATCTGAAAGGAAAAACAAAAGCTCTCTTCAGCAAGTGTTTTCGTAAGATGTTGTTATATATTACCATTTCATTTTGTGCCTCAGGACACTCCTGGGTATCCTACACTGACCTTATGCTACGTAAAAAGTATGTTTTCTAGCATCAAGTGCTTTGATTACTATAAATCCAAACATGCAGAGTTCAGAATGAAAAAGCATCTAAAGTACTTCATTTGTATTAAAAAAACCCAACAACCCAAACTCCTGAATTTACAGGCTGTTGCTCATTTGGAGTATTCTGAAATCACAAGTGAGAGAGATGGATCCCAGTGGCAATGACTCCTACACAATCTTTAAAAAGCTGTCATCTCTGTGGGATTTTGAGATGAAAACCCTTTAACTCTCACCTCCTCATTGCTTGTACAATTTTTTGTTGTACCATATGATATGGCAACAACATATTGAAGAACTAATATGAGGGAAAAGTGACAGCCCTCAATCTTGTGACCTATGTTTTTTAGCACTAAAAGCGATGTTCAGCACAATATTTAAGCTGATGGTATTGATGTTCATTGAGCAGATGTGCAGGTGGCACATGTATTCAGCATGGTCCAGTGATTAAGGTCCTAGATGGCAGGTCAGGAAAGCCAAGTTCTCAGGCTGGCTTTGTGACTGACCTGCTGTGAGGCATTATAGAAGCTCGCTTTTCTTCTGTGCTGAGCTTTTAAACTCTTTGTTTTTTATTATCTGTATCCTTTGCACACTGCTAAGGGAAGGGCGCCTCCTGCTCTATTTGACCAGTGCTCCTTACGTGTGACGAATGCTGCATTTCAGGGCGATTATACACCCAGGAGAACATACCTGATGGTGCTCTAGCTCCATTTTGCTCTGCTTGATGATATTTTCTTTCTCCAGAAGCTCCTTCTGTTGCCTTTCAAACTCTTCTTTCCCCTGTTTTGCATAACATGAGAGACTGTGTTAAATCAAAACTGCTTCTGAGCTAAAGACAACTCGCAGGTCAAGAAAGAGGCTGCTTTGTATTGGCTTTCTCACTGTTAGTGTACCACCAAGAGTACAGAAAATGAAAGGACAGCGTGGCAGAGCAAAAGGCTATCACTATCACATATGCAACAGTCCTGTTTGAGAAGAATGGTGAAATTACTCTCGAATATGCATTAGCACAACAATCGACTGCTACTTCCCCACAAGCAGCTTCTCCAAAAGCCAAGGACAATTCCTACATAGCCTTGTGCAGAACAAGATGATTGGTTTACCTACCTGCAGGTGAACATAATCGTAGTCATCCATCCAGCTCTTTTCCGAGCCTTCACTGGCGGCATTGTAAGGGTGCTGGCCTTTACTCAGGAGCGGGACAAGGGAGCTGCAGTGGTTCTGTGCTTTTTCTCCATGACGCTGCATCTGAGGACTGTCATAGACACAGTCAGCAGCGTTCATTATGTTCTCTGGTATGTTTTTGAAACGGGAGCTGCCCAGTGCCTGTTTGAAGAGCAGCTCTGCATTGACGCTGATGGTAGTGGTCAGCTGCTTGGCGTCGTCCGGGACTGTCTTTGCCACCATAACAAACCGATCCAGGTCATCGCACTTGCTCTGCACTCTGTTGACAGCCAGGACATTCAAAGACCAGCTGTAGCTGTTCAAGTCATGGCTGGTTTGGGTAAGGATCTGGTGAGAGTCCTCCAGCCTTTGCACCTCCCTCCTCATTTTGTTGAGGAGGCTGAACTCAGACAGGCAGGAAGCGTTGGCTGCCGATCCTTTGGCAAACTGGAGGTACTCCAACAGCGACTGCTCCACCTTATCCACAGCAGTGTGAATTTCATTGATGTGTTTCTCCATATATCCATAGGACCGCCAGTCTGGTGTGATGAAGGCTGTGAGGTGACTGACAGCTGTCTCCACCATCTGCTGGAGGCGATAAAGCCTCTCTATAGCAGTGTCTGGATCAAGGATTAGTCTTTTGTCCTGTGCAGTTGATGCTGAATGAGAAGAGTCTTTTGATGTCGTTGAAGATGTGGACATGTTACTCCTCGTGCTTCCTGTGCTGGAGAAAGACAACCTATTCATCCCATCAGTCACATCCTGTAAGCCTTTATTGTCTTGGAGGACTGGTGGTGGCACATCATAGACACCTTCTCTTCCTTCTGCGATGAGACTTTCACTGAGTCCTGTCTGCTGTCCTGGGAATGCAATTCCCCTCGGGGTATCATATACATCTTTTTCAGGTGCAATTTGCTGTCCAAGAAAATGGTTTTGATGGTTCACAGGGATGTCATAAACACTCTGTGTCTGTGGCATTCCACCTGGCAATAACAGGCTCTCAGGAGAAAATCTATTAAGTTCCTTCCCAGTTGCTTTGGTGATGGGAGGAGGAATATCATATACTCCTTCTGGTCTTACACTGTGGCCCACTGGAGATGAAAAATCCTGCAGGTTTTCCCTCAGGGCTGTATCATCTTGGCATGCAGATGGAGGTGCAGCATAGACCTGAATCACAGATAATAAAACATGAAACTCTTGACTAGAATAGCAAAATATTTTACATCTTCCATATGGCCTATAAAATCCTGGGATGGAAGATCTGGTATTGACTTTCAAAGAGTCAGCTACTTATCCTGAGTTTGACTGAGAGTCAGTTTTAATATCTAACTTTTTATCACTCATCTTGATGCAAATTCTCATAAGCAGCAAAATCCAATAGGGCTGCATGCTGCCACAAAGATAATGTAGGTCTAATTATCAGTTTATAGTTCATAACCTTAATTTTGATGCAGTGTTTCACTTCACCAGTTTTAACAGTTTAAAAACCTAAGGAAGTCTTTGAAGTACTGAATCTCCTTTTCTTTCAGGATCATACAGAAACCCTTGTTTGAACATGTCTTTGGTGTGGAAACAGAGTAATACTTACCCCTTTGGTAGGTGGTATGTCATACACTCCTAAAGCTTTCGCTTCTCCCATGGGAACTGGAAGTGCAGGGCCCTTAACCGATGTGGGGGGAATGTCATATATCTGAAGAAAGAATAAACTGATTACAGAAACAAATCACCTCAGGGAAAGCTCTGCTATCAGATGAATTTTCATAGTTTCTGTGTTTTTCCTCAAAAAGTCTGAACATGGCCAGAGCTCTTCAAGATTTTTCATATGGGAGAATGTCTTGGATTTGCCTAAATTTTGGACAGTTAGGAGGAAATGCACTTTGCTAGGTCTCCTCTGGGCAATGGTGTGGACAGCAGGCTGGAGAGATGAAGTCTCTCTCAGTCATGGCTGACTTCCATCCTGAGAGGTAAATCAGGGTCAGTCTGTTCCAGATACCTCTTGTGGTGAGCACAGGTGACCAGAACTGATCACACCCTGAAATCCAGGGTGGTTGAGTGCCAGGTCCTGCAACCATGCATTCCATATGTCTGTGATCCTGGGGACTGACTGCTAAGGGTGCTCCCCAGAACAAAGATGCATTTCAAGCTCAGTGACATGGTGCAGTCAATAGGTGGTGAAAACAACTCCCTGCATAGCAGCTGTTCATCTAGGTGATAATTTCACCCTTACTGAGTGAATTACTGTCAACTGTGCAACAACAAAGTAGAGGGAAAAAAATGTTCCCAGGCAGCAAGTTTATTCTCTTTAGATATACTCTTTGATCAAAACAGAGAGAACAAATGGGACTTTTGTGTTTGGTGTGATGCCAAATCTTAGTCAACATCAAATAAAACTTTGAAATACGTCTGTGATCTGTGAATAAGCCACAGCATCTAACTAAAACATATTTTCTCTCTGAAATTAGAGAACTTGCCTTGCTCATAAAAGTTTGGTAGAAATTCATCACCTTTTGTGCCCTGTTGGCATTTTTATTGGTACCTACCCCTTGCAGAGGGCGAACGGGGGGGATATCGTAGGCATCCTTCTGGTGTTTGGAAGGGAATTCATAAACATAACCTTGCCCTGACCTGACTGGTGTTATTACCTGTGGATAAAAGAAAAAGAGGAAATGTTAAGTCTCTGAGGATCTTGGCATGTTCTCCCTACAATTGCACAGAGTATAAACAATCCAGTCCTATTAACATTCATGTTTCATTGGCAATGTTAGTAACACCAGTCTGCATACTCTTCTGAGAGCTGAACACCCTAAAATGAGTGTTAGTAGCTACAAATGCACCATCTTTTCTTTCCAGACCAGCCCTGACATGACTGTTTGCTAGTGCTCTACACTGTCTTCTATTTCTCAAGCACAGATTCTCCAGCAGGTCTGAGAGCTGCTCGCTTCCTTCTTCCCACTGACCTCTCATTAGCACAGACCACACGAGGTGATGGCTACACCACCCACTCACTGAGATCAGGGCTGTGTACATTGATCCTACTTGTTGTCAGAGGCTTAAAGAACTATGTTTAGGTTCTGTGAGGCTATGCCTTTGCTTGTAGAGATATTTCCCACCTAGTCCAGCAGGACTTCTTGTGTTATTGCGCTCCATAGCACAACATCCTGGAGAAGTGAGCTGTGGCTTTGGAAATTCTTTACATAGAAAGGCTATGCTTAAATCTTCCAAAGCAGGATGTTCAATTTTGCTGTTCCTGCTTGGTTTTTCTATGTTAGTGGCTAAGAGATGGGAAATGTCAAGCCATTCTTGAAGTATATAATGCAATAACAGCCTCTGAAAAACAAGAAAGCTTAGAATTTACATGTTTTGACATTTTGCAAACCATTAACTACTATAATGACTACAAATAAAATCTGGTGAAAAATAAATGCCTTAAGTCTTGGACAGCATCTGCACAGCAGAATTTCAGTATAGTGTGGTATACTAACCCCAAAAGAGAACTGGGTTTGTAGTGGAAATGCTGACATCCTAACCTCTGTTGGTGCTTTTTAGCTCTAAGAAAATGGCAAATTACATAGGCTCATGTAAGATGTGGCTTGGTACTCAGCTGGGGAAAATTTTGTACCAGAGCTACCTAACTGTCCTTAGGAATGTATGCAAGACACAATAGAGTTTCTGCCCAAATGCTCAGTAAGGATACTGTGGCAGTTTTTGCTGTAAGAAATACTCACATCCTGGCCAGATTTCACAGTGAGTTTTTCTTGACTGAGGTCTTCAGCCAAGGTCCCTCATGCTAACCCCCTACCTCTTCTCTGCTACTTTAAGAACACAGCCTTTCCTTTTTTTCCCTTGCTGCCCAGATTTGGCTGTGTATTCTCTGTCCCTGTACCATGAAACAATCACTGGATTCCCCCTGCGGTTGGTGCCTTATCAGCACAAGTACAGGTCTGATTTAGTGAGCAGCCCAAAGCAGCACCAGCCCCTGCTCAGTCTGTGTGGGCCTTGGGGGAAGGAGGAAGTCACACATGGCAGGCGGGGGAAGACCGCGGGTTTTCCCGCAAGTGCTTTTCCTTGAATTAGCATCTGAAGACAGGAATTGGAAGTGATGCAGTCTCCAGAGTGCTGCATATGAGAGAACTCCTGCTCAATTTGGTGTGGGGCTAATGGGGCTTATATACGTATGACGTTTTTTAAAAAAGAATCTAAAAATATGGCATTAATGACAGGCCAGTCCTGTTCCACAGAGTCACCTACTGCCTTGTAAGAGGTATCTACAGGTAAAAGTTTTAAGGAAGTTGCTTCTGAAGTAATTGGAAGCTTCTCATAATGGGTCAGTCCAGGCAGTATCTCTCTCAGGCCACTCTCACGTAATACTGGGATTATTCTCCTTGCCAGAGAAAATTCTAACTTGTATCAACATCACTTCTTCATGCTTTTTCTGCCAGTGAGGGCTAGTGATCAGATCAGAATAGTTTGCCATATATTTCCCATCCATTTTTTCCCAGCTGTGTGCTGCCAGTCAAATGCTTTCTACCCAAGTAAAGAACAGATGGATTTGGTTTTAAGCCATGTTTACTCAGAAGTTCCTTCCAAGGGCTCCAAAATTACAACCATAGATTTGCTTCAATGAGTCATTTGGTGTTTTAAAGTGATCCTCTGGGAGAACTGACAATGTACAGTAAAAACAAAGGGCTGTTTCCTGGGTAGCCCATCTCCACCAGCCCTTCTGCTGCTGTGGACACTGTGGCATTAGGCTGCTTGCAAATATGCTGGGAAACTGCTTGAGCATCCCAGAGAAAAGGAACAAAAGGGTGTTCATGGCGAGCAGCCAGAGGCCCCACGCAGTGCTGGAAGCAGGAGGAATGGTGCACTGCTGCAGTTTGGCTCAGACTCACCTGCTGCTTGTTGCCTAGATGGACAAAGCAGGACTCAGGCTGTGTCAGGCTCCAAAAAGACAGATATTGGTTGTTCATTGTGAAATTTTCATAACCCCTTGCTCAGTTTTGTTCCGCACCAGAAGCTGAATGACTAAACTCCTTCAGGACAGAAGACACCACCACTCTCTTCTCACTCAGAGAATTAATCTCCATGAACAAACCCACAGGCCTCTAATATTAAAAAGGGAACTGATCCAAGCAGCACAGGTAATAAGGCGTAGAATCACAGGTTGGAAAAGACCTTTAAGTCCATTGGGTCCAACCACAAACCCAGCATGGCCAAGTCCACCACTAAGCCACGTTCCTAAGCACACATAAGTAAAACCACTTGCTCTTCTTACAGGTAAACATGACATTTTGCTTTTGTAACAAGAAGCTCTGGTCACAAAGCAGATGATATCCTTGCACCATGGAGTCCGGAACATGCATGGTAGAGAAGCTTGATCATGCTCAGTACTTGCAGAGAGAATCTCCCTCATTCTGCATACAGGAGTTTGATGCAGCTGCAGTTACTCTTGCAGCTCATCTTTAGAGGCTTTTCCCATCTTTCAAAAAATCCTGACATACCAGATATCATATGAAAGATTTACAGTACTACAAGGCTGATGGTTTTATTTACTTGCTGTGATACAATCCTAAAAAGCTACACTAAAGCTAGATGGGCCACATGAAGGAAGCCAGTTTCATTCAGCACTGCAGGATTTTTTGTATCATCTAGACACTTTTGCTCTTTCCCAGAGCTGAAGCAGTGGTCAAGCAGGGTCAGTCCTTTACTTGGTTGAAACAAAACCCTGCTCTGGGTGTGTCTAGCTTTTGTCAAAGAAAGTGAGAGGTTAAAGCACAAAATGCTTGATTCTGGGTATTCATGAGTAAAGTCTGCCTGCAAATGCAGCTGTGGACAGAAGACCTGAGCCGTCTCCAGGGCTGTGTTTAGCAGTGCACTCTACTTGAGGTGGCATTTATTTTCCAAATAAAAATGCATCAGATGCTTTTATGTTTGCTCCTCTTGAGGCTTTTGAAAAGTTATATGAAAGGCAGAAAATAAGACTTTAAGAAACCTAGCAACAACCAAGGTTTGCTGATAACATGAAAGATAACTTTTTTCTTCCAGTGACTCAGGTATATTTTCCTGTGTGGAGGATTATTATCCAGTAACAATATGTTATGAGCAATTTCATAATGAAATCCCCTGCAGATGATAATCTGGTCTGTACTGGATACAAGAATGTTTCCTGTTGTACCTCCATTCCTCTTTATTTCTAACACTTTTCATTTAGCTAACCATGCCTTTGGACTGCTTATTCCTGGTCGATTCAGAACAGAAGCAGCTCATCACCAAAGCTTGAGTAAACATTTTGTAACAGTAATTAAAAGAATACCTAAACTACCTGACAAAGGGAAAACATGGGGCATTTGTTCTTACTCTCATGACCTCACATGGGATATCAGGACATGGTGTTGCCCTGCTTCTTCTGTATGAGGAGGAGAGGGGTAGCTGGGCAGATGAAGAAAGAAAGATACCAAACCCAGTCAGAAGTCACTTTTGATTTTGGATATTCACCCATAAATATATTAAATGAACTTGCTGCTTCTGAATGGGATGCTCAGCCCTTCCAATGCATGGTTGAACAATTTTTTATGGTTTTATTTATTATGGTAGTTTTCTTTCGAAGATGACTTCAGAAGGAAGGAGGTGACTATAAAGGAAATGTTCCCCTTTTCCCACTTTTAGAACAGGGGTGGCACTCACGAATTTTTTTCTAACAAATGTCATTGAACTTCATACCTCACAAGGATTATTTTTCCTTTTACCTCTTCTCTTTTAAGAATAACTGTGGTCATCCAAGCATAAAAAATAATCCTGCATTTCAAACCAGCAATTTTCCTTGTTTACGTGTTAAAGGAAACAGATGGTGTTCCCACAAACTATCTAGCCCAACATTCTCAAAACATTGTTAACCACTTGATCCACGCAGAGCAACTAACAGGGACCAGCTTTAGCTCTGGTGAAACATGTAATGAGCCTTCAAACTTTCAGTACTGCAAAACAAAGACAACTGAGCAGAAAGTTTGTTCTGTTCCTGCTGAAGACCACGCTCTTCCAAAAGCAATTACTTGGACCTTTTCCATGCCAATGGCATGTCCCTAACCAAGAAAAAAGAGCTGAATATGCATGTACTTTACAAAATACCCAGTCCTGTGGTTCATTAAATCCCTCTTCCCTAAATATAGGGGGGGAAACCAACATTCTATTTCTTCCAGGATTAAAATGCATGTTAGGCTGCAACAGAGGACATTCCTAACTACGGCAACAACAAGAAAACCATTCTTGTGCTTACAGCAGATACACAACACTGAGTTTACATTGTTTCACAAGGACAAAGAGCAAATAAACCTACTGAAGCAAACAAAATTACTCTGAATTTATAGCAGTACCATGGAGGGCAGAATTTGCCCTGTTCTCACGAACTGCAATTCCTGATATGCAGAATGATGAGGAAAAAGTGAGTTTCACAGGTGAGAGAACTGATCAGAGGTATGTTGCACCTCTGCAACCCCTTGCCCCACCCAAACCACAGGCAGAGAGGGGAGCTGCAAAGGGCAGCTTGGTATTTCCCAGTATGGCCTCTCAAGCCCAAGAGCCCACAGATGCCTGCTAACTGCTTTTAAATACACCAGTGCTTTTTGAAGGTGGGAAAGACAAGGCATGTATTTTAAATCAGGATGAAGAACTGTATTAAAACATATTTTCCCCCACGATGCTCTCCTCTTCACCCCATGGGTTGGGCTTAGCAGCTGATGAGCTACTACCATCAACTGCTTACCCTGGGAAGAGTTCTGCCCCGGAGGAGACCAAGTGGTGGTGCATGAAATGGGGCTGGCACAAAGCCTGGATATGGGAAAAATGAATCAAACTGTAAGGAAATGAAAAAAAAATCACTTTTGTTTTCTGTTGCAAACTACATCTGTAAATTTAATATGAAATTCTAATGGTTGAAATTCTGTTCCTGAGCTTCTTAAGCAGATATTAACAGCCACGTGGGCTCTCTTAGGCTTCTAACAAGCATAAAATAGACAAAGAGAATATGGGGAGATATTATTAGAGAGAATTAAGGAGAAAAAAAAATCCCTGCTCTCTTGAACTCCTAGACTTTTGCAAGGCAGTGGCAGGAGCCATTAAATGACATCAGATCAGGCAGTGAACCACCTCTTGGCTCTTCTTTCTGTTCTGCTGCATGTACTTAGCATGTGCGTCTCCTTAAATGTTTTGGAGATTTTTTCCCCCTGGGAAAGGTTCAGTGGCTAAGTTGAACTGCAGGAAGGCTGGGTTAAAAAACAGAGTCTCTAAGGTGATTTGGGTATTTGAAAGAACCCGGCTAGCTGGCTGAAATTGTCCCTTTCACAGAGAGGTCATAGTGTTTCCACTCATGTCTTCTGCAAGCTGCATCAGGATTTCCAGTGACTGATAATGAATTTCCAGACAATTAATTCCTACTGCATCACTTTCTGTTGCCTGCTCTGTAAAAAACAGGCAATCCTGTTTTTACTTATTTATTTGCTGAATACAATAACACACAGTGTATTTCCCTGCTGCCAGTGAGTAAAGGTTGTCACTCTTATCACTGTTTGGGTTTGTAAGTTGCTATAGCTCACAGATTACAAACTCATAGCACTTTATTTTAATCCAAATAATGTATGAACATTGGGCCACTATAAAATGTTCTGGTGTAGTACTTTCTGCCAAGACTGAACTGTTGGAGAGCTTTGATCAAGTGTCACAAGATGGAAGAGAGGGGAGGAAGCCTGTAGAGGCATTTCTTCTGATGCACCGGACTTGCAGCTGCAACTATGAGTTATTTCTAGTGCTATGGCCCAAATACCTCTGCCAGGCAAGAGGAAGTCGACAGAAATGATGGTATTGATTTCATGGGCTGAGTGAGTTATCAGCTCTAGTGCGCGGCAGAAAGAAATGGGGTGTCAAGGTACATTGTGACACCTCTGCTTGTCTCTGGGTGGGTGTTCACAAGTGAGATTTCTTAGAATATTCAGATGTGTGAAGAACACATGGCAAATATTATCCTGAAACAGAACTAATTTATTTCTTGATGCTGCTTTCCTCTTCAAAAAACCTGCTTATTTTCTCTTACACTTTATGTCCATTTGCTGTCTAAGACCTACACCTATGAAGATTCTTCTGTAAGTGCTCTCAAAAGCTAAAGGAGATCAGGATGTCACTTATTCATGGTGTGTTAAATCAAAAATGCTTAACTCTGCAGGCTTGGGCATTTAAACAGAAACTTCTAAATGTGTTTATGAAGTGCCTCACCAGTAGATGCCCAGTTTTAAAAAATGCCCCTGTGGTATTGTCATGTAAACAACAGTAAGTACTGAAAATGGGTGTTACAATTTTGAGGTTGTATTATTTCAACAAGACTTACACAAAACAAATTTAAGATAAAAAATGTGACATCACAAGCTGGCCTGGATTCAAACCCTCACTTCTGGCCAAAAGGGTATAACCAACTGCTTTGCAACTAGCCTAATCCTGACTTTTAAACTTCTGGTGTGACCTCTTCCATTAATCAGTACACAAAAGCAGGGTCATGACACTATTTTTCAGTTTTGTATTTTTCCTAAATCTGAAGTGCAGGTTTATTGTCTTTTCAAACAATTTTTTTTTTTAATATGTGGAGTTACATAAATGTCTGATTAGTATAAAATGACAGGGCTGTATGAAGTGTGGTGGAATAGTGCTGAACTTGCATTAGCTGCAGCTTTAGATGATAGTGTTGAATTTTTTTCTCACTGATGTTCATGATTGCAAACTAAATGCAGATAAAAAGGTCTGTATCTCCAGATCTCACTGAATGAGCTGTACAAACCACAAAAAAAAGCTCAACAGTTTTGTCACTGGCAAGATTTGACTGGATTTTTTTTTGATGATGTTTTCATGACATGCTCCTTCTCTCTCACACATCAGTTCTAGGGCTTTCTGCCACTTGTGTTATGAGCAACATTTCTGCTTGCTGCAGTAGAACATGCTTGGTGCTGGCTGGCCTTGAATTGCAAAGCTGGCTGGGAAGGGGTATTTCCAAGATTCTGGTAAGAGTCATTCTTGCTTACAAAATGTAATTAAAGAGAGTCATACCAACACTTCTGAGAATGTCCCATTTTTGAGAGGCAAGGAAGAGAACAAGAGAGATGAGCAAATCATACCATTACTATTAAATTATCAGCATTTTAAGAGGGGTGTGAAACTCCTGATAAGAGTTTTACCAGTGTCATCTCCATGACAATTAGTCATATTTAGGCAGACAGAGACATCATCATTTTAGCATGCACTGGCCTACAGAGCTAAAAAGCTGATGAGTTACAGGACTGGTGATAGAACAGGCATCAACTCTGAAATAATGTCTATGGATGGGTCTTACAGAGGAAGAAACCCCCCAATAATTGTGTGGTAAATTTTATTGGAAAAATATGTGTATCTGCTAAAGCATTCTCTGCAAACCTATGACTAAATCTGAGCTGCAGTTTTGATAGATGAAAAGTATGTGGCAAAACTCAGCACCTCAGCATTCAGGTCTCTTGTCCATGATAAAAAAAGAGTATCTGGCTTTGGCCATCCCAGTCTGTCTAGTCTCCTCACTTTAAAAAGGTTGTCACATGAAGAACCATTTGCAAACCAGTGCTTGTTCTGTGCTGGTTCTCAAAGATAGAAGTCCAAATTTAGGGCAATTTGGAGGAGGAGAGGAAACAAAGAAAAAGGATGAGGTGTTAAGACAAGTAGGGCAGAGTGTCTTGTTGTGAATGACATGAAATCCTAAAGGCTCCCAAACAAAAACCAGTTTGGTTCAGTCCACACAAATAATTTTAATTCTTTTGAGGTGCTTCATCTTATTTCTGTTATTTCTTTCCTCCTATATTGAATTTCTAGATGGAAATTTGTGGGGGAAGCTTTATTTGGGAATTGTTGTAATGGGGTATTTCCATGACTTCTTGTTTCCCTTCCTTTAAGGCATTTCTCAGAATGGATCCTTCCCTGTCAACAATTTCAGTTTTTGTGAATCAGCATTTCCCAGTGGGCAAAAAAGTGGTTGAGACAAAGCATTGCCAAAGAGTTTCAATTCCTCAAGAGTGTTCTCAGAGGTACACTTGGGCAGAAACAATGGAAGTGCCCCTGAATCATTTAAGTTGGGAACTACGCTGCTCTGAGAGAGAGAGGCAAATGAAACCTTCCATGAGGAAGAAGCTCAATTTGATTTGATTTGTAGAGGTTCTCTGGCTCACAAGCTGTACTCTGGCTCCATTTCTGTTTGGGTGTCTGAGGGCAGCTGTACAGACAAGTGCTCCTAGTAACTGGTGTTTAGATTAGCACAGCTTGCTTTGGCAAGTTTATGGAAGGCATAGACACTTTTTAAATAGATATAAACTCCGTCCTTAATTGTTTGTTGCATCTGTATAATAATTATACCAGACCTCAGTCATGACTGATTGTGCATATGTAAAAGTTGTGATGATAAGACCCAATGGGAATATATTACTGTCTTTTAAAGATTAGGGATGGACTGTTTTATGGAAGGTTTCTGTCTCCTAGGAAATTAACTACATTAATTTCACTTTGCTCCCATTCTAACAGTCTGTTTGGGGAGAAAGGTTTATTTAGATTCACATAAAAAAAAACCAATACTGCCACTGCTATATAAAAAAGAAAAATTGAAAAGTTCCATGCAAACATATGGAATGATGATATTCTGGTGCTAATTAGTCGTCCTCCAAATCAAAACACCTAAAAAATCATAGAATGCCTGCCAAGACTTTAGAATTTACTTGAACTGTATTTTCTGATGGTCAGCAACCCATCTTCATCAACCCATTTCCTATCTTCAGAAACCACACTTCCTCCTTATGATGAGATTCACTTTCTGAATAATCAGTTTTCCACTCATGTGGATTTTTTTTTCTAAAATGCTCTGCTGCTATGCTTAGTTTTTAGTACTTAGAGGGCAATTTAGAGTATCCAAATTTGGTCTTTTGTTTCAGACATAACCAAAGGTTCAGTTAGGTTTCTAACCACCAAGCAAGAGCCTATAAGTTTGCATTTTTCTTTTATTATTATCATTAGTATTACTATTGTTATAATATTTTTAGCAAAGGTTTGATCCTGCTCTTGTGCAGACAGATTTGTGTCCCTGGAGACCTCGGTTATTGGATTGGATTGCAGGACTGGCCTTTTTTTCTGATACTCCAGGGGAAGAATGCATGCCTCTGGTCTACAAATAGAACTGATGAAAAAGAGCCCTGTGCTCAGGGAGGAACAGGGAGTAATGTTGAGCTCATATATTTGCTCAGCCTAATAAAATGCAGTCTTTTTCTTCAAATACTTCTCTACAAATCACATCAGTGACTAACTACTGCTTACTCTGCCCTGTGGATGAGGAATTAATTGCAGCGACTTTTTATCAGTAAAATGGTTGTTCTCCTATTAATGTCACGTGGAAAGTTACAAGTGAAACTCCTGAGCCTCAGGAAAAGGCTGTGTGCTGTTTTAACCACTGAGCTTGCGTTTAAGTGGAGGTATTTTCATCCTTTAGAGCACACGTTGTGAAAGGGAGCTCTGAGTGTTGAGGTATGTGTTACCATTCCTGCTGCACTCAGCAAACTTCCTGTGCGTTCAGCACTTTTAACACTGAAGCAATATTTTGTTACGAGGGATACAAATCCCCAAAGCAGAATTTGTAATGTGAAAGCAGAAGAAAAGAGGGACTATACAACCACTGTTTGGGCCATTTCTGGAAACCCCATCACAGGAAACTGGTGTTTCAGGCCTGAGGGAAAATGGGGACATTATCTTGGAATGTAAATACATTTTACCAACAAACTGCAAAACACTAGATATGCTCCCATTCTTTCTGATAATGAAATAATTGGTCACACAACTCTTTACTGTGCTTAATGTCTGTCTCTTCTTACTTCATAAATGTGAAAATAGGCAAGGAAAAGAAGACAATAATGCAAAGGCAGGCTTACTTCTGGAACAAACATTATAAGCAGCCATTTGTTTCTTCCCAACTAGGACAGTACTTGTGTAATTGGGAGGAAAAACGTAATAATGTGGCTAACTGGCTCCTGCTACTGAAGTCTGTGCCAGAATTGTTAGGGTGGTGCTGCCTGTAGGGTGGTGTGAACCAGCATGACTCTAACATAAATAAAAAACAGGGAACAAGGACCATTCCCACAGCCATGGTTTACCCAAATCGCCTGCCGAAGGCAGTGACCTCTTGAAAAAGGCGAGATAGCAGGATGGTGGGGTGTGAAACTCTTGATTTGTCAAGGACATGTTTATACTTGGAAATAGGCCAGGGATGAAGATGAGTTCCTTCCCTATTCCACTCTATCCACTTTTAAAAGGTGGATAAATCTGAGTGTTTCCAGAACTGCAGCATTCCAGTTCAAACAAACCAACAAACAAAAAAGCTGATGTGTTCCAAGCTGGCATTAATCTCTATTTGCCTGAGTTGGTCTGTGCCTTGTGGGAGCTGCAGTTCAGGGCTGGAAACTCCCACAGTGCAGTCTCTCCCCTGGTCGAACATCAGTCTCATTCTGATTTGTAACAGTTCTCTTGAGAGCTCTACAGAAAGCTGTTCTCCAACAAGGAAATAATTCCCTTAAATTTTTTGGCCAATGCTATTTTCAGGATGGCAGGGATAGTACGACAGATCAGCTAGGGGAAACACTGAACCAGAAAATGAGTGTTTAAATTATGGCAGTGACTTCTTTTTCATGTGTAGCTTTCCCTACTTTATAGCTTAGGTGTGAACTAATGATTAATCACAGATGCAAAAGAGTCTTTGTGCTTTGACAGCACCTTTCCCAAAGGATGTTCCCAAAGCAAGCTGTGCAGAATGAGTTCCCTCATAACTAACCCACATATTTTGCAGACGAGATGCAAAAGCACTACTCAAGACCATGCAGAATTCTGTGACAAGGATAAAATCCAGGTCTCCTGAATGTCAGATTTGTCTGAAGGTTCCTTCTCTTTGCTGGCTGCAGCAAAAGAGAGTAAGTTCCAAGGCAGAGCACAGAAAGAGGGAATACATTCTAAGATACATCTTTCGCCTCTATACGCTCCTCAGACACTCTCCCCACTTTGGGGTGGAATCATTTTGTGACTGAACTTGTAGCAGTTACAACAGCTTGGGGCTAACCAAGGCTAATTTTAAACCACCCCTCCTTATTTCTGTCATCGTAGAGTGAGTTCTAGAAGGTGCTATTTTTATTTGATAGAGGGAGCCAATACAGCTCTGTTGTCAGCAACCAGTTTGGCCAGAATCAATTAATCGCTGTAATTGCCTGCCTCAGGACTCCTTTTTGACTTGCTTTGCCTTGCTGGCTTAAGGAGATGAGTTACCTCAGCACAGCTTAATAACATGCCTGCTTGTTGATTTACTGCTGCTCCAGGCTAGACAATTCCTGCCTGACAGCAGCTCCTAAGCCCTGCCTGCAAAACCTGTATGGCAGCCAAGCCACACGTTTGCACAAGGGAAACAAGCAGGCACGAGCAGAAAGGGATAGCACAGAAACTGCTGCTGGTCCCACTCAGAGTGGTGTCTAGAGCACACAGTTTTCTTCTCTAGTGCCTGCTATGGGAATGGAGAAGGCTTGCATACAGAAAGAACTTGTAGCAAAACCCTTTCGGCATCCTTAAGACTACCAAAATACACAGCTTGCTAACCAGCTGATTCTGCAGATGGAAGGAGGCAGAGTGGCTTGTTTAAGCCTTTGAAGCAGGTGTTGTAAGTGTGAGAAAAGAGATTATTCATTTTGGAAGACAAAGCAAAGAGACGCCAAATCAAATCTTCAAGATGCCCAATATTTTCTTAATATTAAGGATTGTTTTTACTGATCCCTAGAGGATGAGGATTTGGAGGGCAGACTGTTTCTTCATACAAAGGAGACAAGTGCTAAACTGCTTCCCTGTAATTAGGCTTTTCTTTCACAAAGGCATTAGCAGAGAGTTGCAGCTGTAGCTGTAAAAAAGCAGTTTAGCAAGATCAGCATAAAGAATGGAGTAGTTTTACCTCACACTTCACTCATTAGTAAGTTGTCTCTTGCCTGCCACGGTTTCAATCCCAATGGGCTCCTTTCAGCATAGAACTGAGCAATTCCAAGGAGCTAGAGATATGTCTACCTCTGATCGAAGTAGGATGCTGCCAGGAGCCTTGCCTGCCACCAATACAACACAGTGAGTACTGAGACTAAGGATTCTTAGGCTAAATAAATTTAAGCCAGGACTAAAGCAAATAGAAAATATTGGCTAGTGCTAAGCAGGTTGGCATTTATTTTGATTGAGGGTGAAAGGCCTTATAAATGTGCATATTTAATCATTTTACAGTTAGCAGTATAGCTGCCCTTTTATAGGTTGCAAGGAATTAAATGAACCTAAGTCACAACTCCAACAAATAGATAATTTTCTAAAGAAGGTGACTTCTTTAGAAAATTCAGAAAAATTCATAAGCAAGGTTGCTGAAAAAATTTCTAGGCAGACACTTGGAGAAAACAGGTGCTTTACTGCTTCTTATTTTTGCATCTCAACAAGAACTTTGCATTAAACTGAAACAGATTTCAGTCTCTCAGTGTTTCAAGGGTTTTAACACAGTCCTAGCAGCAAACAGGTTTATGCAGAATGTCCTGTTATTTTCATCGCAGCTGGAGAAGGTGGGAGGAGGGAGAAGAAACTTCTAATCAGTTGGAAAAAATTTCTGTGTAGAGCAGAAACACACATGCATTATGCTAAGCAAACTATCCTAACAATCATTTAGGCAAGTCAGGTCCTAAAATGAAGGCAGACAGTGCTCATTCCAAACTAATACCTTGGGCTTCCCAGCAGACCTTAGTGCAGATCTGCTGTATGGTGCATGTCCTGTGCCCAAGCTGGGCAACTGAGGCATCTCTGAACAGTGTTGCAAAATGTTTCCTACATTCATTCCCAAAAATGAGTCTCTTCTCCGCTGCCCCATCAAGGCTATTCACCAGGTGCTCACTAACTACTTTGGAGCGTGGCTACTGTGGATAGGCAAACAGTACTGCCCCTGGAAAAGATCTCACTGTATGTAGTCTACATGGAAAGGAGAAAATGAGAGAAAAGATATGAGAGTTATCAAGAAAACCCACGTAATTTCTCCAACAAAGCTCCTATCTCTGCCTGGGCAGCAAGTGCAATTTTCTCCTATTATCTTCCTGCACAGACTATAAAACATAACTGTGGAAAAGCTGAGCAAGCAAACCTCTTTATAAATTGACTTGGAATGGTTTCACAGATCTTTCTCTCTTGCTCAGAAGGCAAAAAATTCATTTATTCTTATCAAGGAAAATGAAGCTCTAACAAGGAAATAAAAGCATTAGAAGATGTCTTCCAAAGGCCTGATACGAATAAGGCTGACTTGTGGGTGATGTGAGGGAAAAATACAAAACAGATGGTCTTGCCAATCTAAATTAGGAGATGAAAGTTTAAACCAGTAAAGAACTTCCTGACAGAGACATCATCTGCTCACATAAATTGGATATTAATGCTATGCCTTAAGCTCTAAAGGTAAGGAGGATGCTGATATCTAGAGCTGTTGAACTGGAAATGGAGGGACTGAAATAAATTTTTTGACTTGGTAATAAGGGGCCTGGAAGGCCAAAAGAATTTCCTTCCTTCCTTGGGTATCTTCCTTAATCCTTTTCAGTCACCAGAGTACCTGGCACTGTGTGTACCAGGGTACCTGGTGAAGGTATCCTGTGAAGGTAAAATGAGGGAGAGGCAGAAGATGGGGAGGATTTAAGAAGGACAGCAGGAATAAGAGGGGACCCACATAATGCAGTGCTTCTCACTGGAGCCTTGGGAGCTCTCAGCTGCTGCAGTAATGGCTGCATCATGGGGCTGCTGCAGCTCTCACTTTCAACCAAGACATTTAACTGTAGATAAACACCAAGTGCACTCTAAAAGGTTTAGGTTCAGTATTAAAACATCCATCATTATCATCATCCTCTTGTTCCCTCACTCTCACAAGTATGGCCTTTGTCTCATCAATTAATGATTCCTCTTTGTAGTTTAGACCCACTGGGACTTCTCCAGCAAGACAGTATATAATTTTTAATTAAACAAGAATTACTTGGGCAGATGATGTAACTGTTCATTAGTAAGTGGGAGAGTTCATCTTGCTGCAGCAGCTCTTTTGAACATATAATGTGAGAGTGCCACAGGCCAAATGTGCTTCAGCCTGGGAGGAACCTGAGATCACATACTTCTCTCAGCACAAGTGAGCTGCTTTGGAGCTATGAAGTGAAAGCAAATGCACACACCTTGTTAGTCACAGCTGGACGATCAATACACCTCTGCATGGAGGGTGGCACCTGGTAAATATCTTGCCCCACCACACCATGACCAGTGGGTATCTGGTAAATTCCCTGATTCTGGTGGGAAGGTGGCACTTGGTAGACAGGGTCCCGTGCTGAGGGGTGTGAGCTTGGCACTTGGTAGAGCTTCTGGTGGTTGAAGGGCTGATTCATCAGTCCCGAGCTGGGCACATCCTGGCCAGAGGGACTGTCCTGTACCACAGGACCTATCAGGAGTTTCACACGGTTGCCTGGGACGATGCCTTGGCGGCCGTGTAAGGAGCAGAGCCACCATCCTTCCAGGCCCTCGGTGTTCTGTTCTATCACCGTCAGGATGTCTCCCTTGCGGAAGGCCAACTCTTCTGCGCACTCGGGGACATTGTCATACAGGGCTCTTGCCATAAGATTCTGTGGAGAAAGAAGGGCAAGAAGAGCAAATCAGCAAACAACTTTTCTGTATCTCCAAGCGCATCCTAGGTGATAAGAAATAAGAACTGAATTTGAAAAATAAGTGTGCAGGAAATCAAAATAACATGGAAAATCATGTAGCACAGGATTCCTCTGTCCCAAGTTTGAGAAATGAGAGGCGTATGCATTAGCAACACTGGTAGTAAGAAATCATCCAGGAACAGTGGGTCAGATAGAAGCTCTTTATATGGCCTAGTCACCTGAACAGACAGAAAGTCAGGAGAGTTCTGCTCTTGGCACTGAGGTGCTCTTCCTGTGAATGAGGGACTTGTGCCTTCATCTCTTGACACTGATTTCCCTATAAATGTGCTCTGTGTGCTGCTACAGCCAGTTAGCTGCCATTAAAAATAAACCCTGACAAGACCCACAAGGAGTGAGTAATCCAGAGCAGTTTTACATTTGTGGGGTCCCAAAAGACTTTCCATGGAGCTGCAGATCCCATTAGGGTAAAGACAGTGGCCTGGCTTTTCTTAGCTGACACCTGCAGGTGCCTTAAAGTGATGGATATTTGGACCACCTGGTAAGAAAAGCTATCTAAAATATAAATTGACAAAATGTCACAGGTTTTGAGCTATGATGCTCATGTCTGCACGTAGCTTTGTGCCTTCTCACTCTCTGCAAGCCTCCTCAGGGACACAGCACAGCATAGCAGTAGCTTAATAGGTAAAACAGTTCCTCCCCTGCTGCCTCAAAACCACCACCACAAAATATACTCTCCAAAACAATTTCAAAGAACATGGTTCCTCTGAGAACTTGAAGAGAAAAATATAATTTAAAAAAATAGTGTGTGCAGTGACTCCCAAGTGGGGTCATGCCTGTGCCATGAGGAAAGCTGTGCCCATCTCTGTGGGCCTGTTACAATGCCAAAGAATGTAAGACTGTAGGTGCGAAGCAGCACCATAAAGTACCTCTGTGTGTAACTTAGGAGGAGTCTTAGGGCAGCCAAGGAGTGTCTTTGACTTGTGTCAACACAATGCATTTTGCTTGATTATGTCAAGTGGAGCAGTACCATGAACACGAGGAACTTCACACAGCTCTACCCCCGAGCATTTGCCCTGTGTTCCAGGCAGGCTTTGCAGCTTGCCCTGACCTCTGTCCTGTTGGGGTTCTACTCCCCTTCTCCCTGCTTCTGCTATGAAGTTTTAAGCCAGCTCTGAGTTGATGTAAGGCTGTTGGCTGTGATGTGTTACTAATAAGTACCACCTCCTCTCACAGATGGAACTACCTCCTTTTCCTCTTTTTTTGCAGGTCTGTATGGCACATCCAGTTCTGAGTGACTAGCCAAGGTATTCAATGGAAAGTAGGCAGGCTGTCTACACTAACATTCTTGGATCCCTCAAAAAGGCCATGAAGATTTAATTTCTTGGCTCTAGTGATATTTCCAGACGTGTTGGAAACAACTGCTCCATGACTGCCTGATTTCCAGTGAAGGCAGTCAGCAGAGATGGTCATAAACTAATTGCAAGCACTTGAAAAAATATACAGAGCCCTGTATCTGGAGTGTTCAATCTGAAATATTTGGATGAAGTACACAAACTGAAATGGTGCTAATCCACCAAAAAGGATACGCAGCTGCCTTAAAGATTTATCTTTCCTCTGTCAAAGGAGTAGCATCAAGTACAGTTTAGTGTTTTTATCTGTCATCATTATCCTCCTCCTTGGACATATCAGAACTCTTTTTTTTATCATCCCACACTTGTTGTATCTTTCCCCATTGACACACTGATGTTTTCCCACCATCCCTGTGCTTCCTTGAGACAGAGACTTTCATTTGACCTTGCTCAGGGCAGCAGGTTGTGTGCAGGGCTGACTGGTGGACAGAAGGGGGATAAGCTCAGATGTCACATAAAAGGTAGGCAAACTTGCATTTCCCAAGACGTGTAGTGTTGAAATGGGGTGCACGAGATCAGTTTCCTCTGCTCTGAATGGGAGATCAGCTTTCAAATGTATGAGAAACACTGGCTTTGCCTTTCATCAGCGTCATTAGTAAGGTCAGTATAAATTAAGCTTTGGCTTGGAAAAGCAGGATTGCCATTTTGAATTGCCATGTTAACAGCAGCACTGGGGCCCACCATCCCCTCTGATGTACATCTACTCAGCTCATCAGTCAACAACACTAAGAAATGAGAATACAGGTAAAGCAGGGAGGAATTTTTGTCCCTATTTTGGCAGGACTGTAAAACTATTATTGAAGCGTGGTCAGAACCAGTGGTCTCTTCTTGAGCACTACCTCTATGTTCTTGCTGTGTCAGCCAGGCTGCTTAGCTGAGTTCATGGAGCTCAGAAAACAAAAGCCCTTACCTAATCTGAATATTCAAGTTAATCTCTTACCTTTCTACATTTCTTTATAGCATGTCTTTCACAGGGGGAATCTACTAATAGGACTAGCTGAGCCTGTGCAAATTAAAGAAGACTTTCACAGAGGAGTTGTTTAAAGGAGGAAGATTACGGCTGGGTGGGAGAGGCACAAACCAAGCAGACTAAATCAATGATAAATGTGTATTCTTCTACATTTTGGTGTTTAAAGGTATTTGAAAAGCTCGATTAGCTTATAGGGCAAAGCAATTCTCAGAACCAAGCTGAAATGGTGGTAGAATTAGAGCAGATAAAAGTTCCCATGTGAATTTTTTTCCCAGCTGCTCATTATCTCTGTCCCAGTGACCTTCTCACCACCTGGCATGCAGCATGTTAACACTTTCTGGATGTGCTTCAAGAACTTCTTTGCTGCAAACAGCTTCAGATTCTCATTGTCACTGTTAACTCAGGCACCAGTATGTCAATTATACTAATTGGCTGCAACTTGTTTCACAGCCATTTCCCCAAGGCCTTTTAAATAGCCCAGAGCCATGCCACCAGCAACAGTCACTAATGGAGCAGTGAAGCAGGCAAAATATTCCTCCAAATAAACATTGGGGCCAGAAACACTAAGCCTGTTGCTTGGTGCCAGCAGCAAAGGCACTGTTCCTGCTACACAAACCTTCTGTGCTTTGAGCATTTCCCTCACTTCATTTGTCCTTCACAGGACTGCTTAGTATGACCTTCAGAAACACTGTCGAAGTCACTTTCCTGAATCAGCAGAATCAGCCTTGAGAAAAAAGAAATTGTGACCACAGAAGGCTTCCAAAAAAGCTTTTGGAAACCACAGAGGTACCTTTAACCTGCTGTGGTGATTCAAATGATAGTCTACTTTTTCACACACAGAAATAAGTTCTGCTCGAAGACACTTCTCAACACTTGTGGGCCTTATCTGCACAGATTTGACAAGTCTGAATAATTTTTTGATTCTGTGGGCATCGTAGCCCATATCTCAATACTCCTTCTTATTGGTCTCATCAGCTCAGAGACTGGGGACAGTTACATGAAATTAACTGGACTCTGAAGAGGCATGGATCTGTCCACTCAGCTGTCTGAGAACCGGCACCAAGTAAGAACTAGGATCTGATAAGAGAAGACAAAAGCACAGCAGTCACCTTTTTGTATGACTAAATTCTAAAAAATCCTTGGCCATTTCCTAGACAAATCAACAACAGATAAAGAGCAATGAGAAAATTGTCTTGGAACTTGTTTTCCCAACTGTTAAGTTGTGCAGAAGTCTCTTTATATTCCTAATAAAAAGAAAAAAAAGGCAGGGACACAGATGCAGAACTACAAATTCTAGTTCTGTAAAAGCAGGGGGAAAATTACCTGATGCTAGATAGGGAAAAAATTTTGTTTTGTTATAGAAATCAGCTGTACTTCATAAAATGAATATACTGGCAGCTACTATCTTCTTTTAATAAGACTATAAATGGATGTCTCTGTTTTTCTCCTTTGGTCCATTTAAATTAAGTACATGATAGACGGAGTGGAGCCCTCCTCAAAATCCCAAAGTACCTGTAGTCTCTGTGCAGCTCCAATTCTCCTGAGCCCTCTGTGCCTCAGCAGCTATACTTCAACTAATGAGTGCTTCTCTACAAGTAATGGCTGATTGGAAAGACTCAGTTCAGCTCCTGTGTCCTCAAGCCTTGCTAGCAACAGTGGGATGTGGGGAAGTTGAAGCCAGGGTCAGGCCCCCACTGTGTTAATGCTCTATACAGGCGAAACAGAAAAACCCCACATTTGTTCTCAAGAAACTTAAATTCCTCTCAGTCTTGGGCTCGTGAGTGCAATAGAAAGCATCTTATGTAAAATCACTGAAAACCGGAAGTTTTCCAGTCTTCTGTTAAACAAAGTGCTATCTCAGTTGTCAGCAAGTCAAAGTGAAAGGGAGCCTGACCCTAATGAGTGCTGCTTGGGGATTTTAGCTGGAACATGCTGCAGGAAGAGGGTCAGCAGACTTTGCTGATGTCATGTGTCAGAAACTGTCTAAAAGAACTGGAACTGAAATGGATACTCTCTAGATTAAATGCAGATTACAGTGCCCATGGTCCCAACTTTCTACATTGGTTGAGACAAAAGTAAAGCTTTCAAGCTTTCTCTAGGTAAAGTGAAACTGGGGTTTGAAATTTCTGTCTGAGGTTTCCTTTAATGTCAGTTAAAGTCCTTTAAATAAAAGCTGGAAATGTGCCATTTGTATTCTCTGCATGCCTTAGATTTTTTTTTCTTTTGCATCTAGGATCCAAGTCCTATTGAAACCTGACTGTGAGCAAAAGATGCTGCTCTGAAAACTGTCAGCTGTTCTACTTGCAGAACCCAAAATAAAAAAATAAGACTCTGTAAACTATTTTTCTTCTCAGATGTTGAAGGAACTACAGGCTAAATCCAGCTGCATAAATGAGGTCTATTACAGAACTGTCAAATGTGACTACTCTCTCCTTAGCCTATTGCAATTGACAGCTAACACGTCTGCAGCTGGATGAAGACACATGAAAATACTTTGAAGATCACAATCTGTTTTGGCTGGCATTCTCTGCAGTGAAGAGAACTGACAGAATTCTGTAATTCGTAGTCTGGAGGATGAAGAGGGTGTTTGCTGATGGGGCTAAGTGGCAGAAGAGGGAAGAGGCAAGAGTTAAAAAGAGTAGTGGAAACATCTACCACTTCTGTAAGAGTAAACACACCAGTGACGTGGGTAACAAGAGTGTGTGAGGTGCCCACAGCCGTGGAAGCAAACACAGGAATAATAAATTACACGCTACAAGATTAAACACAATGGTCTCTTTAAGGGCCGAGTGCGGCAGTGCCAAGCTCCCAGCACAGGGCTGCCGAATTCCCTCCTCTCAGCCAACTCCACAATGAATGAACGCTCAAGGAAAAGGTTCAACCAACCATAGGCTCAAAGAATTTCTGCTGCATCCCTCAGAGGTGCAGTGTGAGGATACTGATGCCTGCTCCATGCTTGGCTGCTGAGGCGTAATAGTTTTGTTCTGCTTTGTCTTGTTTTTTTAATATTGCTTCCTGTGTGTAGAGTTTATGTGCAAACAGAACTGGGAAAATCGCCTCTGCTCTTCACTAAAAGAGGGTGGGACCCCTTTTTTCTATTATTGGACAAACTGTTTCTTAAAATGAGAAACAGTTTCTCTCCTATATTTAGCTAGCTTGGGAGTAGGAAGGGAGGAACAAAGGAAGGAAAGGTGGGAGCAGTGTCTGAACAAACCAGTAGCTTAATTTTGGTTGGATGACTTTTAGTTATCAATCACATAATACTTTTGATACAGATTCCCATCTTTTAGATTTCTTAAAAATCAACAACTGCTATTCCAAAGCAAGCTTAAGCATTTACATACCCTTGTAGGGTTGCATTAGGCCCAAGAGTAATGATCTGCCTGTGAGATAAAAGAATCAATCTGGAAACCCTATAAAAAGTGAGCTTTATTCTGAGATACAAGGTTTTCCCACATGCAGGACTGGTAGAAGAGAGGGAAATTTTAGCTCTTTTGTGCCTTCTGACAGAAGGGTTTCAGTGCAAGAGTCAGTGGACAGTTTAACTTTGGTTATTTTCTGCTCCCATCTCCTTTTCTAATTCTCACTGTCACTGCCCCTGAAAAAAAAGCATTCATTGTCCTGTGTTGGCAAGGAAAGCAACTCTTGAGGCACGGTAGGCAACAGGTCTATCTATAACAAGCAACTTATCACAAAGGCTACTTAATAGAAGTTGACAGAGGTCACCAAAGAAGACATTCGGCTTTGAAAGATGTCTTTTGCTGATCTGTTCAAACCTGGAAGAAGGCATTATGAAAAGCAAAGGCAGTACCTGTTACACACAAAGCTGCACTGGCTCTTATACATGTCCCTGTGGGCAGTGACATGGGGAGTGGAATATGAAATGGCACTGCTTGGCCGTAACAGCCCCCATCCATGTGCACACCTCAAACAACTCACTGCCAGCAGCAAGCTGTGTGCAAACTCTTGCTTTTTATCTCACTACAATGTTTACAGCTATGCAGAGAAGGCAGGAAGTGCTACCACAGCATGTTTGAAAGAGCCTGTGCACTAGCAGGGTGTCACAGCTGCTGCAGCTTCAGCAGGGGAACGGCCCTGAGCATCCAAGTCAGCCTGCGCCTGGCTCTGGGAACTCTGAGCTCCCTTGGCTCACAGCTGACAACAAAATAAGGAGCCTGGTTGCAAATGCTCACCATGGCAATGCTTCAGTGCACTCCTCAGGCAAAGTACATAGTTCTACTTTTCAGGCACTCTCTTGCTTTCTAACACCAAAACCCACAAGTTTTTGGTTTAGCGAAGATACTGCTCTGATCAAGCACTGCTCATCCAAACAATTACAAGTCCTGCAGGATGGAAATTAAGGCAGTTTTCCACACACGGATTTGGAAGACTGGCTTCACAGCTAATGAGAGAGCTGTGAGCCAACAGCCTCAGCAGAGCCCTAAAGACAGGTCTTCATCCACCCTAAGTATCCTTACTCTCCAGTCCTGTGGATCTCTGGAACAGAGGCTGTCAGTCATGCTAAAGTACACCAAGCTGCCAGGAGCCTGTGACGTGGAAAAACTTCTTTCTGAAGGACACAGAGATGAGTGCCTTATTTCAGTGTTCCACCAAGCTGTCCCAGCCCCTCTGTCTGTCTGAGAGGTCTGATTTTCAGAGTTTGCTCTGTCTGGGATTTTTTATTTTTTTTTTTGTAGTGAGAGAAATTACACACAAAGTTAAAGACAAAAACTAGGAATGTGCCCTTCTTATCGGACCACACTTGGGCAAGCCAAAGTAGGCACTGTGGCTGTCATGCTCTGGAATATTCACTGCCAGTTTTTGCAGACACAATACTTCACCAAGCAGGGCAGGCTGGCAGCGAGCAGACCAACCAGGCTCAGGTACTTCACACTCCTGCTCAGGATGCTGATGTGGTCCATCAGTTCACCGAAGACTGGGATTCAAATGTGACAGAAACATAAGAGAGACTGAAAGTGCTCTGCTCTGAAAACCTTTTTTGTTTCACCATAGCTGGTCCATTTTAAGTAAATAGGAGATATTTGTGTATCCTTTTTTTTTTTTTTCCACGTAACTGGCAAAGTAGTTTGCAAAACTGAGGAAAAGCAGTGAACCTGCAGCTTGGGAGGGAATCCAAATGCATGTCTATGAAATAAGGAATTAGGAGGCTAAAAAAAGTTGGGGGGAAGTAAAAAAGGAAAAATGTGAAAATTAAGGTTAGAACAAAGATCCGAACTGATGCTCTAGCCTGTGTGAATAAAATACTTCACTATTCTGCACCGAGTGCATCAGCTTATTGCCATGCCTGATGTTTCACAACGGAAAAGTGAGTTGAAAAAAAAGATTTCTGGCTCTGTATCTATCGAGAGAAACAAAATGATAATTCTACACTGGAAAGAAGGAAAAAAAGCCAGGCTTTCTTCGTCTGCTCAGACGATATTCTTTTGTTTGGTTTTTTGGCTTGTCCAGTTTTATTTTATTTTAGTTAGAGGGGATGAGAGGCATTGCAAAGGTAATCACAGAAACATAATATCCTAGATGTTAAATAAGGTGTTTCCGATGCAGCCGGGGCTGTGCTGTGTCCCTGACCCCCCGCGAATGGCCCAGAGCCCCCGGGAGCGCAGGCAGGGAGGGTTTAAGGGCAGCGGGGCCGCTCCCTTTCCCCACCCGGCACGGCCGCGGGACGGCACGGCCACCGCTCCGCCGGGAAGGGCACGGTGAGCTAATGCTCCTCCGCCCAGCCCCGCGGAACACCCGGGAGTCCTGCACGGCGCTGCTGGGCTGTCAGACCACCCACCCTGCTCTGCTGCCATCGCGGATGTCACACACGGTGTGCGACAGAAACAGCTACGGGGAGGCAGAGCGCGGATCCACTGACGACATACTGCTCTTATTTCCCCTGCCCCCTGAACTCCTGGGGCTCTGCAGGAGTGCCGAAATACCATTCTCTTTGCTCCTTCTGGGAATACAAACCACATCCCCTGACTTACCTTCAAGATCTATTAATATTTTGGGAAATTCCACCACACCTAACTCACTAAGTTTTCTGTATATGTTTCATCATCGTAACCGGTTTCCTTTCCCCCCACCCAAGGAAGGGTGTGATCTCCTTCCATGACTTTAAAAGCCTTTTCAAATCCGTCTGAGGGCCGAGTGCCTTTTGTGACATCAACGGGGAGAGCAAAAAAAAATCAAGCATGCAAACAATACCCTTAGAGTAAATATGATCTCACTGTGATTAAACCACAGTACATCAAAATCAAAAAGCAGATGTAAAACTTAACCTCTTTCCCTCAGGCAAGCAATTAAAAACTTAATGAAAGGAGATCAGATGTTAAATGCTAAAGAATTGAAGAAGCAGAGCAGAAGGGGGAAAAAAAAAGTATGGAAAGAAAGAATCCCGAAACGTGTGTTTTGAGTTCTCAGTTTTCCATTTTCTGGCATTTGTGAGCAGTCTTCTCCCAGACAAAGCTTCCTTAAAAAAAAAAAAAACCAAACCCTCCTCCCAGAATTAACCCTTCCTTCTGCAGCACTGGGAAAACAATTACAACTTGATTGTCAAGAAACCACAGCTATGTAGACACAGGACCTCAGTACTGCCACCAACTTATTTGTGTGATTTCTTCAGCTTTGAAAAGTATGATTTTTATTTTTTTTTTTTAAATCTGGAACTTAGATGAACTAGAACATGCTCTTCTTTGCCCAAGTCTCTCAAAAAAAAATTCATTAGAAGGGAAAGCCATCCTACTCTGTCAATTTAGTGTCACCATTTGGGTGAGCAGCTACAACTTGGGATACCCTGAGAGTCCAGCTTACTAAAGTAAAACAAGCTCTTTCCAGGCTCCTCTTTCCAGGCTCTTTCCAGCCCTCTGCAGGCTGGTGGGACAGGTAGCACATTGCCTGTGAATCAAAATTCCAGGGAAGCCAAGCCTGGCTGGCAGCTGATGGTCCAGTCAGAGTCATCTCCATTCTACAGGGCAGCGGCCAAAAGTCCAACAAGCCTCCCAGAACAGCTCGATTTTGGCAAGCTGACATTTTTTGGGTAAGCATACCCCCAGAGAAGAGGGATGGTAAAGGTGTACATGCATTTCAAGCAGCTCTGGTTAGCGTGCTCAATCTCAGGCTGAAACACAACTGTATTCTTGATCGTGTGAGAGATTGGTTTGGGCAGTTCCTGGACTGCAAATGAAATAAAGCAGTATAAAAAGAGAGAGAGAAAACAAAAGAAGATATCTGCTTGTAAATTATGCCCTTCTAGAGCAGGAAAAATTGGTTTATTACCCTAAGCATTTTAACTGGATGTAAAGTCCACAGGACAAGGGCATTCATGATCCAACCTACTATTAGCTGTGTGTTAAACAGAGTGCACACCCCTAGTTGTCTTGTACTTAACCCTTTGGATCAGAAACTTCTTTAGAAAGAGAATAATTGATTTTTTTAATGGTCTGTGTCTTCCTCTCTCTGTCTGCAACTAAGCAGGTCATTCACTGGAAGAACTGAGATTTACTCCTAGGCTCCTTCAGCATTTTCTAAGATTTGTTCCAAATGATTTGTGGTATTGCTGTTGCTAAAATTTTTGACCTTGCAGTTGATGAGGGCAGCTTAAGAAAGGGCTTCTGATGAGCTGATTGCATTCCCATAGAGTAAATCCATTCTTATTACTCTTCCTTTTCCGGGCAGGACAATCCACTCTGACTGTGAAGAAAGTGTTTTTAAAACTAACACAAAAATAGAAAGGCGAGAATTGGCCTCATCCCTATAGAGAAAAAAAATATATACCATTTTTGTCATGCTATGCACTTGTGTTTCTAGGACCATGAACTATAGCTTTAGCAGTCCTGTTTCATGTCAAACACAAGCTACGTCCAAATCTGCTGTGGAAAAATGAGCTCCTTAAAATTAAGACAGTTTCCACTACTGTAATGTCTAGACCAAAAGGCAAAAGAAAACGGGCACTTGCCAAGAGCAGGCTGTGATAATCAGGCAATAATATGCAGAGGCTGAACTCTGAGCTGCTATAAAGTGGCCCAGATTCACTGGTGCTGAGAGCTGCAGCCATTTATAGGCAGAAGTACCTCTACTTAGCAGCAGCCTGACTTAATAAATATTGCTCAATACCTGCCATAAATATTATTTTCATTGTACAGTCCCAGATGAGTGTCTGATCAAGCCTACTGAAGGCACCTTTCAGGGACCAGAGTACTGCTCTCACAGGTAGATGTCCACTGCTTTCATGGATGCTCAGAGAGCATCTGTTTCGTAAAGAAGCCTCTTGAAAAGTGACTTATGCATTTATGATTCCAAATGTCACTGAAAGGGGGTTCCTACAGAGGCATGTGGGCTTTAATGTCCTAAGAAGTTCAGCTACTTGTCTCCATCAAGCGTGGCCAGAAATGGGAGCAGTACAAGGTAAGGGTCCTCCAAAAGTATTGCAGCCAAGGCAGAGGCTGTGCATACTCCTCTTTAAAGCACCCATGTTGCTTTAAAAATGGAATTAAACTCTGGACCTTGGGAGGCAGGTGGATTCCTAATTGCTGTTGGTATGAAGGGGATTTAACTACTTAAATGATGTGGTAAGTTAGTCCAAATAAAATAAGCAAGACAAAAACTACTTTACATTTGCCCTCAAGTGACCTAAGCACATCTCTTGTATGCAGAAGGCACTCCCATGCCCCTAACACCTCTGATAACAGCAATGAGACAAGTAGGAAGCTCTATGCTCCTGGTTTGCTACTTTTTTGTATGCACTAGATACACCTGGCCTTGCTGCAATTACTCTGGTACTTATAATGGAGCACAGGCAATACACTAATACAAATTTCTCCTCAGGCACCACACATAGGACTTCATTGTTCAGATATCAGTGCAAGTATAGTCTTCTAATCCCACTTGCTGCTGGGCTTGAGAATGTAAGATTCCAAAGACGAGTTTGTTTGCAGTCTTAGAAAGTGTGCTTCAGCACTTTAACAAATTCACAATAATGCTTCATGAGACTTCTCCAAAGTCTGGCCTATATTCTGAAAAACGGGAGAGTTCTGCAGCCTTTCTAAGACAATAACCACTGAAATGTGATTTCATTTTTCCTTTGCAGAAGATGTTTCCATAAAGTCGTACCATTAGACAGTTTCCCTGCTCTCTGATCTGATAGGTCCCCCTCAATGAGGTGTCTTGATAGTGTGATGCAGTTTGGAATCAGTAGATTCAAGATACCTCAAGGCCAAGTGATAGTTTAACATGCAACCTGCAACCTCTAGCAGGACTGCAAAAGCAAGAGTAAAACCCCCCAGACAAGTTATCTAATGCCTCTTGTACTATCTAGAGTCAAACTGAATTGGAACTATAAATAAAAAAAATAAAGACTGTTCATCTGGTACTTCTGCTTCCCCATCAAATACTAGGAACTACTGGACAGAGTCAGATTAGGCTATCAGTTTCTGATTAAATAGATTCACAGCTACATTACTCAGGAGCAGTTGTTAGCATAAAAACATAGAAGTTTAGAAATCCGGCAAAAAACCCTGCATGTATTGGCTGTAATGCTTTGTGATGGCTCATCTTCTTCCTCTGAAACAAGCCCTGTAACATCCCTGAGCCTCAGTAGCTCCATCTATAAGACAGAATTAAAAGCATTCTGCTATCCTACCAAGACTCTGGTAGGACACAATTGTATGAGTTTCTCAGCTACCCTGGAGTATTGAGACACTCACCTCTATTAAGTATACAAATATAAATCTATGGGAGGTGGGTTGGGGAAGGAGGGCACACAGAGGCTGCAGAAAATGACAGTGGCCCTCCAAGCTTTGTGAAGGGGACAGTTCTTTGTGCTAGATCTCACCAGTGCTGCTGCTGACTTAGGCCTGACCCTGCTAGACCCTGCCACCTCACCCCATACATGCACAGAGAAGAGAAAAATCATGAAACTTCCATTCTAAATTCACGACAGTAAGAGAGATGGCACAAACTTGGACAGGTTTTCCCCTTGCCCACTTGTTCCTCTCCTACTACATTTTACAAAGTTTTACAGTTCCTATTTACTTCTGAGTTCGATTGCTACCCTGTGATTGCTGAAATACTGAAAAAAAAAGTGAAACTAAAAGGAGTGAGGAGTAAACGGAACAGAGAGGATTTGGTTAATAAAGTACAGACAGTTCTTTTCCTTTTACATGGTCCAACACTCAAAGTCTTTCATTGCCAGGGTTACAAACAGCTTTTCACAAGCACTTCTGGTTGGGAATATTGTATTTCTTCCCAGGGACACTATTTTGTTTGTCTTGGCATGCAGACATTGTAATCAAGTCTATATATTACAGGACTGTGCCTTAGCACAAATGGCAGGCATTTCGAACCCTATTTAGGTTTCTTCCTTGCCCAACAAATTATCTAAAAATAGATAATCAAGACCTCATAATTTACATCTACGTCATTCCTTTTGGCTAAAATGAGGTAAGGAATGTAGGGTTTTTTTCCTCTCCTCTTTCACTAACTGTTTGGAAGTTTCAGTAAACAGATGAGTCCCCTATTCTTCCTTCCTTCCTTCCTTCCCCCTCTTATTTTGTCTTGCATGTGAACAGCCACAAAGCTACAAAAGCCTTGCTATGATAATGTCTTCTCCCTTTTGCTTCTGTTGCACTTTTATTGCCTGAGATAAGAGCGTTGGAATTGGTGGCCAGACATACCCTCTGCCATCCATGTCCTTTGCTGATCAAGGTAAGCCACTGGTATTTCTGTTCCTGCACAGTATACTGTAGCTGTAACTGCTCCATCCCTGGAATCATAGCCTGGGTTTGGTCTCAGAAAAGGCTTACCCTACCTCCTGGATTACCTCCTGGAATGGAGTCCTGTGAGAACTTGATGGGATGCAGTTTTGTTGTACATGGGGATTTAGCACAAAAGCAAGCTGCTGTCATCGAAGAACTGAGGTGTTGCCCTCACAAAACTGCACCCCTACAGGAATTAGCTTCTGAAAGCAGCTTTTAGACAAGTAGGGCTAAGAATGCTCCAAACCAACACAAGTATTTGTTATGCTTAACCTTTCCCATCTTTCCATATCTCAGTTAAAATAACTTCTGTGTTCTCAGGCATTTAACTAGTGCAATGAATGGGACAACAGGACCTGGCCTGGAGTCAACTTTGTCTTTGCTTTAAATAGTCACATAATCACTGAATTTCACATAGTGTGCAAAAGATAGGCAGTGGTGTGGAGACATATGTAAGTTAAAATTCTGAACCTGCTTAAATCCACAGGGATTTTCCTTTTCAGAGGATTCACACTTGAATATTAATATAGAAGAATGCTTAAAGAGTGCAATGGAAAATAAAAGAAGCTTAGATGAAGGAAGAAAGGGAGAAAACAAGTTTTGAAAATTTCTGAATAAAAAATGTGTAGACTGAGTAACAGAAAATATTTCTAGACCAGAAATGACCTTGGGTTTAGTCACACTGAAAGCAAAGTCATGAGCGATGGAGAGACATATTCAGGGTCTCACCCATGAAGCAGTTCCTGTTCTGTCCTACTGCTATTATTCTGAATTAAACTATAATAAGCATTTCAATTATTTCCTTAAATGAGGCTTTATGAACTACCACAATGAAAGTAAGGAATGACAGGCCCCAGTATAACAGCAGGAGTAGTTAAACAGAGCCAAATCTGCACCTGGATGCTAAACCTCCTCTGAAGTGATGGCATATCCCCAGGCAGGCTATGAGCACTCTGTGTTCCTTTATTTCATGCATAAAATTAAAAAATAAGACTTCTGTTTTCCTATAGGAAGATAAAAGAAAGAGAGAAAATACAGAAAGAACAAAGACTGAATGTGCAGATATTTTCTTAGTATATTACTTGAGGGATAAGAAATAGATCTAAGAATGTTTGCCCCAGTTAAACAGTATAAGTAACTACTTCACATTTCCCAGGGAAAGTAAACACCGTTATCCAGCAAGAACATTTCTGAGGCCAAACCCTTCAATCTTCTGCTTTTATTTGTTTTTTAATGGTTTGTTCTTTCTCTGTCTAGCCTTCTCTGTCTGGAATTACGTAATCACAAACCAAAACCAAAATGCTCATTCCCACAAGACGGCAAAAGAAACATTACAGAGCAGGGAAGACTTCCCCCTTTTGAGCCACCTTATCAGTCCCTATTCTTGCAGGGCCACTGGGCTACATACAAGCAGGAAGCTGTAAAACTATGCAGGACCATTATTTTGCTACTGGGATACAAGTGTTGCTTGGCCGTGGGCAGTCTGAAAGCAGTTTGTGAGCTTTGGACTAACAGCGCTCTTCTACCCTCGAGTGCCTGATGTTTTCTGCTCAGAGTAACTGCTTCTCTAGGCAGGTATAAAGTCTACCTGGACTGATTAAAGGTGGAGAAGATAGAAGAGAAGAGATGAATTTTACTGCAGACTTCAGATCAGTCAGTTGTTTGAGATACAGTTAAAAAAAAAAAAAAAGCCATCAGATCCACATCAGAATTGTCAAAGCCATGGATTACCTTTGTCGACCCACATCTAACACAATTTCTTTCTTTCTTCTCTTTTCATGAGATAGAGAAACTGGCAGTAGCTTTGGAAACTTAGCTCTGACCTTTCCCAAAGTTTGGCTTGAGAGACCCTGAAAACAGTCTGAGCTCAGAGATACACAAAAATCTGTGCACCTTTACCTGGGTATCACTCCTACTTTTCACACACGCTGCTACAGCATCAGCATTCTTCCACACTAGGCTGCCTAAGTTCAGTACGGAGATGGACCTCACTTCCAAAGCAACTGAGTCTCCAAGTAAGTATATAGCGTGTGACATTTCCAAAATCACCTTTTTATTGATGCTGAAGTTATTTTTGGCAGGGGAAGGAAAGTTTTTCCTTCCCTCCCCCCTTTTTTTCCAATCACACAAGATTACGGTATGTCTGTACAGTAATCTAATGCCCTGTGGGCAATTCTGTACCTTGCCCAGACATCTTTGAGTAATATTAGGATGAAAGGCTCCACATTTGTGTCTTTTGAAAAAAAAAGACCAAAACCAACCAACCACCACCCCCTCTCGTAAAAGGTTGCTCAAAGCGATTATTTAATAATAGGGGATGATAGGATCTAATAAGGGGGATAGGCTACCCGAGTTTAAAAAATGTTGGGATTTTTTTTCCCCTTGTTTGTGACCCATCAAACAGAACGAACCGTGATAAGGAAACATCCACAAACGGCTGGAAAGGGGGTACCTCCCCGGGGAGGATCGGGGGTACCTGTCCCAGACGGCGCCTGGCCATCACGCACCGCCCCGCCGCCTTTCCCGCGATCCCGGGCTCACCCCGTTATCCCGGACCGGCATCAGCGGGAAAAGCGAGGGGAGCCCCTTCTCCCCCTACCGCCAACACCGAGGCAGCACCTGGGGGGTCCCCGCAGCCCATCCCCTTCGCCCCACCTCGTTTCCCACTCCCCGCGGACACCTTCCTTGGGGCTCTGCGCCTGGAGACAGCGCAGGGAAGGGGAGAAGGGAGATCCGGGCGCCCCGCGGGCACAAGGCTCGCCGTGAGGGGGTGGGAGGGGAGCCCCGAGCCTGCTGTCCGGGCTGTGCTCCCGGCCGAGCCCCGCGGCCGCAGCGCTCACCTTGTACTTCATGGCTGCGGCTCCGCGCCCCGCCGCATCCCCGCGCGCTCT
>VZTN01021326.1:427797-535968 GCA_013400515.1 Erpornis zantholeuca | reverse complement strand
GGGAGGCCGCGGGTTCGAGCCCGCGCTTGGCGCCTCCAGCCGCTGCCCTCCGCCGATGGCCAGGGAGAGGGAGCCCCGCGCAGAGCCGGGGCCGGCGGCCCTGCTCCCCGAGACCCCCGCCCTCGCCTCAAAGCTGCTCGCCTCGACTTTGCCCCGGCGGAAAAGGACCTGGGGGCGCAGGTCGACAGCTGAACAGGAGCCAGCATGTGCCCAAGTGGCCAGGAAGGCCAGTGACATCCCGGCCTGGATGAGCAGTAGTGTAGCCAGCAGGACCAGGGCAGTCATCCTTGGTACTGGGCACTGGTGAGGCCACACCTCATGTCCTGTGTCCACTTCTGGGCCTCTCACTGAAAGACAGACCTTGAAGTGCTGGAGTAGGTTCAGAGAAGGGCAGTGAAGCTGGGGAAGGGTCTGGAGCACAAGTCTTGTGAAGGGAGACTGAGGGAACTGGGGGTGTTCAGCGTGGAAAAAATGAGGCTCATGGGGGACCTTATTGCTGTCTACAACTGCCTGGCATGAAGCTGTACCCAGGTGGGGCTCCATCTCTTTTCCCAGGCAGCCGGCAACAGGGCAAGAGGACATGGCCTCAAGCTGCTCCAGGGGATGTTCAGGTTGGACATAAGGAAGAGCTTCATCACCCTGCACCCTGCACCCTGCACCCACACACTGGGTTTAGGGCAGCGTTGTTTTAAAGGCAGCATCGAAATAAATTTGGGTAGTTTGAAGAGAATAAAAGTCACTTGCATGCTGTGTCCTTAGCTGCCCTGAGAGGTGGTGGAGTCACCAACCCTGCAAGTGTTCAAGAAGCAGCTGGATGGGATGCTCAGTGCCGTGGTCTAGTTGACATGCTGGTGTTTGGTCAAGGGTTGGACTCAATGATCTCAGAGATGTTTTCCAACCTAATTGATTTCGTGATCCTGTAAACCTTTTCCATCCATCCCTCCCATAGGCATTTTTCTCACATGCAGCTCTTGGAGGGTCTGAACACTGCTTTGTTCCTGTCTTTGCAATTATTTTTGTTCTCATTTGTCGTCAGAAGATGATATTTTTTAACTACTACTGCTCAAATCAAGATGCCAAGTGTTCACTTTGCCTGGCTGCTATTTTAACACTGATTAGACACCAGAGGTCAAGAATGCTTTAATGGCCTGGAGATGTCCATTATAAAGAGTAACCATGGTAAATAAGGATTATTTGGAAGAGAGTAATAATTAACTCTGGTATCTTGGGAACAAGAAGGAGTGGGGAAAATAGATGTGTGGTGATCCTCCATGCTTTTCAAGTCAGATCTCTTAATCAGGCGTGATTAATATGGTGCACATAATAGGAATCTTTGTGTATGGGACATACTCCAGCTTGTTTAGAGGAACAGGAAGTAAATTCTCTCCTTTTTGCCCAAGCTGGATCTTACCCAACATTTTTAGGTCCCAGATGGACTCAAGGCTATTTCTAGCAGCCTAAGGAAAAATAGCAAAGAGTAATCTCGTACTACCAGATTACAAACATAACTACATTCCATAGCACAGTGTTATCCTTAAATTCTCATGTGACTAATCCTCTAGAGAGGGATCCTATTGCTAAAATGGCTTCTTGACTGATAAAGAATGTCATACTTTTATCTGCAATCTCCTCCCTTCACCAATTCCAGCATAAAATATGTGGCTGTACTGTACAAATGTACTAAATGAATGCAAAAATGGGGTTTTTTTCCTATGCTGTCTTCTTGACTGCACATGCCCTCCTAGCTCACGGGCGTGTGTCCCTGTGAGTACAAAATAAGTCTCAGAAATTAGCAAGCTCCATCTTTCTGCAGTATAGAACAAGCCACTGTGGCTGGGCTGTAGCTGCTGCTCCAGCCCCGTGTAGGGATTTTTCTCTGGGCTTTTCTTTCTGTTTTTGTTGCTGTTGATTCTTCTGATTTCCCAACAAGAAATGTGAAACAGATGATATTTTATATGCACTAGGTTTAGGGTTGTGCTGTTTTAAGTGCAGCATCAAAATAATTTGGGTAGTTTCAAGAGAATAAAACTCACTTGTACGCTGTGTCCTTAGCCACTTTAATTAAGAAAGGAATTCTTCCAGTGATTATGTATAACCAGCTTACTGTTAGGAGAATGTAAATCTCTTTGGAGCATTTCTTAATTGAAGAGTTGTGAATCAAAGAAACACTGGTTTTCTTTTTGCATGTTTTTGCCATTCATACTCCAAGTAGAAAACTTCTTTTAAGTACAGGGGATGCAATGCCTAAGGTGTTAGCATGGTATTGGACTAGCATCCAAATCCCCAAGTAAGGTCTGTGTAATCTCTTCCTGTGGCACCATTGCCATGAAGATAAATGCGTTAAGGATTGTAAAACCACACGAGTAAGAGCCAAATAAGTATTGGAGACAAAAATAAGAAAAGTAACATCATACTTCTGACTTCACCTATATTTAAACTCAAAGTGCATCTGGTTTCCAGTCATCCCACCAATAGTGATACTTTTCATGCAACTGGTGTTTTTTCAGAATGCTTTACAGTCACATTAGGAAACCTAAGCACATTTGAGAACCTGTGCCGTCTGCTTTTGTTTTAGCTTGCATTGCTTTTAATGTGTGTAAAAAATCCCTGACTGATCTTAATATGAGGTAGCAGATGTGTTAATATGAAATTCTAGTTGGAGTGTTCCTGTGTGTGTATTGTTTTGCCTTTATTGCTCTCCATAAATCATATTAAATACTTTTACTTAGATGCCACTGGAATGACACTTTGAGCACAAACCCACAAAGTCTGTCAGTGTTGGTAGCTGTACTTTACTATTCTGAAGGAGCGGATACAAGAGCTGGTATTTTACAGGGAGGAAAAGAGACTGCCATCACACAGCACCTGTGCAGTGAAATCCCACTGCTCATTTTATTCACTCACCCTCCCTCCCCTTCTGTCACCTACTCCGTTTACCTTGAATGGGTTTTTAATTTCCCCCGGGGTGAAACACTCCCACTCCATGGGACCTTTCTAGCAGAGCTGGCAGCATGTCAGAGCTCCATGGCCTATCACAGATATCAGGAATTAGATATACCTTGAAAGAAGAGAGATTTGTAAACGTGATCCGCTAACCTTCTCGTGTTGCTGTGAGAAGTTGGGATTGCGGCAGGCACGTTTGTGGTTAGTGCAAGCGCTGTGCTGTTCTTGGTGACCTTGGTGGCAGCCGTGCCTTTGCTGTGTGATATTGTATTTCACGCACAGCCTAGGGAAGTTTTGAATCAGTTGCCTTGGATAATCAGCTCAATTATACAATGCAATTTGCTGATGAGGAAGCTGGGACCAGGCATTACTGATGTCAGAGGCAACTTGAGTTGTATTGCCAGGATTTATAACTACAAGGTCCTATTGAATTTCTCAGGAGGGTAATTCATGTAATGTGTCTTTTTTGCTTCACAGCACAGCAATGGCTTGATTCACTGCCTCATATTTATTCTACTTCAATTCTAGCAGAGTTGCAAATGGGTTCTGTGACTTCGTCTTGTGCCTCTGTCAATGGCTTTTGTTTGTTTCTTTGCTTTTGCTGAAGGCAATTAATATTACTCTCTGCTCATTTGGGCAACCTACTGTTTGTCTCCTGCTCTCATACCCCATCCTGCTGAGCTTATTATTAGCTTTATTTTTAACCATGTCTCTCCTCTGTGCCTTCCTGTTGCCCTCCTGATGGCCAGCTGGGGTGCTGAGGTGTTTGGGAGGTGGCAGCGGGTGAAGTGATGGGGCAGCCACAGGGACTGCTTGTCAGCTGGGCTCTGCAGCTGGCCTACTGCAGCCCTCAGGATACAACATGAAAGGGAGCTGCCAGTGTGCTGGGAAGGGAATACCCACTGAAGCACATCAGCCAGCTATCGCCTTGTGACAATTGATAGGGGAACACGAGACACATATCCTGCTCTGAAAGGTTACTCAGACAAAAATCCCCTTGTTGCCGTTTCCCCGTTGACACAATCTGAGGAAAGAGGGACACAGCAGAGTGTCTCCCTCACAATTGAGAGAGTCTTTTCAGGAAGGGTCTGTGAGCTCTGTGTTTGGGAAACATTGAGCTGTCTTTTTTTTTTCTTTCACTCTTCACAAAGGTCTAACTATCTCTTGGGTAATGTTGTGCGGCATCGGCATTGCTTCTTGCTGTGATACTTGGCCAGGGGATTTGGATCAAAATTAATTTTGTTGTAGTGCCACTGCACTTTCTGAGCAAAGGAGTTGTAATTAGGCTCATGTCCTGTCACCTCTATAATGTTACCCAGGCTGGTTCAGCAGATATGCAGTGGATGGAATTTCTTCAGTGAAGAATGGTTCTGTACACACACAAAGAATGGTGGAATTTGCTTGCTTGGACAAATCTGTTAAAAAAGATGAAACACTGCTGTTTCCTGAGAAGAACGTTAACAAAAGTTCACCACTGACATGGGCAGGATTCTATGTCTGTCTGCACAGAAAGGCTCCCTCTCCCACCTCACTAGGAGATAATAAGAAAAAGGTTTCATTCTCACCCAAAGAAGGGAATATTTTGCATTTCAGCAAACCAAAACAAAGTCTGTTCTGTTTTTCTTTGACCAGTGATGGAAGTCTTTTTAAGTTAGCATTCTATTCCATTTAACAGTATGAGAAATCTGTCCTGGCAGACAGAGAAATGGATAGCAGTCATTGTAGTGGTGAGATTTAAATGTGAGGTTCAAATCGTGAGAACAAAAATTGTGACTTAGAATTATCTTCTTAAGTTTGCCTCTCCTTTGCCATTTTACCTAAGGCACCTTTTAACCACTGGGCTAGTTCACTTGCCTTGCTCTAGAATTCTACATTTACTTTAATATATACAAACTAATCTTACAGGCATCCCACCTCCTTTCACAATAAGTCACAAAAGCTGTTCACATTCTTGAGAAGGGCATTTTATACAGTGTTTCATCAGGAATTGCTCATTTAACTTTGTAAGTCAACCATCAAGGCCCTGTTTAGTGACCCTCCTTCAGATAAGGGGAATAAATGCAGCTCCTTCTGTCCTCTCTGTTTTGCTTCAAATGCCAGCCAGAAAGAAACATACTGGTGTCCTCCCACCCAAAAGGTTTTGAAAGTGAATCCAGCCTTTGTTAGCTTGAGAAATCATGGAAGGCGGTTGGAATTTAGATATTCTGGCACTGGCTGTCACTAAGCCACCAGCCTGACCCAGTGAATAAAACCTGAAAAGTTTCTTCAGTTTAAAAAAAAAGAAAAGGGGGGGGGGTGATAAATACCACTACAATTTTTATTTGTTATAAGAAGCAGGCAGTTGCCTTCTCAGGGGAGAATGGACATGGGAAAGGGAAACAGTGGAATGACTGTTAAAACAGCATGAAGGACACATCTTCCTCTAGAGAAAAAGAAAGGGAATGTAAAATTGAAAATAAGTAAATCTATCTCTGTTCCAGCATTGGAAATCAGTGCCACAGAAATTATTCTCATCAGCATCAAGTTGAACATGGGTCAGCAGTGCCCTGGCAGCCAGGAGGGACAGCCGTGCCCTGGGGGGCATCAGGCACAGCATTGCCAGCTGGGCAAGGGAGGGGATTGTCCTGCTCTGCTCTGCTCTGGGGCAGCCTCACCTCGAGTGCTGGGGGCAGTTTTGGGTGCCACAATATAAAAAAGATATAAAGCTCTTAGAGGGCATCCAAAGGAGAGCCATGAGGATGGTGAAGGGCCTTGAGGGGAAGCCTTATGAGAAGCATATGAGGGCCCTTGGTCTGTTTAGCCTGGAGAAGAGACTGCGGGGAGATCTCATTGCAGTTACAGCTTCCTCATGATCTCTTCCCATGTGGTGACCTGTGACAGGACATGAGGGACTGGTGTGAAACTATGTCAGGGGAGGCTTACACTGGATATTAGAAAAAGGCTTACACTGGATATTCTTCTCCCAGAGAATGGTTGGGCACTGGAACAGGCTCCTCAGGGAAGTGGTCACAGCACCAAGCCTGAAAGAGTTCAAGAAGTGTTTGAGCAGTGCTCCCAGGCATGGCTCTTGGCAATGGTGCTGTTCAGGGCTGGAAGTTGGACTCAGTGATCTAAATCAGCATATTCTGTGGTTCTATGGAAAGCTTTTCCAGGTCCATGCAGCAGCTCCCCATGGAGATGGCTGGTGTGGAGCACTTGAGTCAGGGGGGCCTTTATGCTTGCAGCAGTGTTGGGAGGAATTTGTGGAACACAAATTGTAGCTGAGCTGCCATGCACCCTTTGCAGAGCTGAGGCAAAGTAGGAGCTGTGGCAACCTTGATACATGCACTGCTGCAGATAACATTGGTGAGAGGAGAGATGGCAGAAGCCCATGGCTTCAAGGTGGGTGCAGGGCTGTGGCAGACTGGGTCTCCAGTGCCTGCTTGCCTAGGAGCTGATGTTATTGGAAGGGGAAGAAGAATGTGAGGTATGCAGAGAAGACTGGAGAGGGAAAAGAATGTCAGCATGGAGCACGCACTAGCATATTCCTTCCAGAGATACTGTCAAAGGCTTATTCATTTCCCAAACAAACAGAGCAGTCTAACAGTCGTGCTTGCAGGCTACATTCCCTTATTTTCCCCTCCAGCACTGAATATTTTTAATACACGGGTTAAAAAATACCAGGTTGCTTCCACACATGTGGCGTGCATGCCATTCAACCTACTGATGCCAAAAGGGTTTTTCTTGTTTTTCCTAAGAAAAACTGAGAAATAGCACAACTGTGGAGACTGCAAAGGACTTCTGTTCTCTCTGGTTCACAATTGTGCAGATGAAATATGATGAATATAGGGAGGTTGCTCAAGAGGAAATGTATGTTTAGCTATCACAGCTTGTTTAAGATGAAAGGAATCCAGAATTGGAACCGGAATTGCCTCAGACAAGAAACTTGGGCACAAAGCTGAGGCACATTAAGCTTTTCATGCCGTTGCAAGAAGTCATAGTTCTGGCATCCAAAAGCTCAGATCTTTACCTGAACTTTATGCTTGAACTTCCCCCACTTTGGGCAAAACTCTGCAGCTGGGATTTTATTTACATGGAACATGTTACATTATTCCACTAGATATTCAATCTGTTAAAATGGGAATGAATTGAGTAAAGTTTTTATTTTCTTTTGGTTTTTTTTGTTTGTTTGGTTTGGCATTGGGTTGTGGGATTTTTGGTTTGATTTTTTGGGTGTTGGGTTGTAGAGCTTTTAGGGTTTTTTTTTGTGGAGGTCATCTAGGACATCACAGGACTATGAGTCCAGTTTGGAAACACCCCAGGCTCTCCTGAATACATGCATCCAGCACCTGACATACTAGGTTTGTGGGAACAAAGTCCTGACTTAGGTAGCACATAACGCACCTGCAAAGGAGTTTCTAAATGAAAGCAGGCATGTGAGTGTGGACAATTGAGTAGGAAACAGTGGTCAGGAATAAAAAGGTTCATTCCTGCAACACCATAGAAAGGTAAGGTTTTGTAGACTAGGATCAGCAAGTTTTTTCTCAGGAGATGCAACCTCTCTCATGCCCTTACATACACACAGAGTGATATGCAGCACCTCTCATCCCCAGAAGCTTTCTCTTAAATACGGTAGTGCACAGCTCTGCTCTTTCCAATCTGTGGTGCCCTGCTCCTGTCTACTTTTCCTTCCTGCCTCTCCTTCCCCTCCTCCTGCCTTCCCAGTCCTGCAGCTGGCAGGGTGGAGAGCCCCATTTCAAAGCACACATGCTAGCACTTTGCTCTGAACTTGCTTGGAAGGGGGTTGTACAGATACATGAAGCTACAAAAATCGTGTATAAAGAGGGGTGTGTGTTGAACTCCTCACACATATATTAGATAGATTTAAAATACTGCATAAAAACCCTTGAAATCCCATGAATTTTCTGTACAGAGCATTTGTGTGTCTTAACCCCATTTTGGGAGCCAGAACCAAAGCAAACCTTGTCTAAATACTCTCTCCTTCCTCTGATTTGCAGAATGCACAATACTTTAACTTGGCAAAACATCAAAAAATAACCCAAAAATACAATCTCTTCTGACCACAATTTGTCCATCAGTTTTGCACATCATTCAAGGAATTGTCCTGTGACTGGACTAGCCAGTTGTGTCCATTTTTCTTGCAAAGCTTGTTATATGTGTTCTCTCTGTTTTTAGGAACCTTTTGTTGCATATCTCTCACACTTCTTTTAGCAAAAATTATTTGCTGTTGGTTGTATTTTATATATTCATGTTTTCTCTCTCCCCATCTCTCACCAGCAACTCTTGCAAACCAAAAGCATTTCTCTCTGGTAAGGCCATCAGCTCAGTAGTTGTTCACTAGCCAGCAGCTCGTTTTTTCCAGTAGGAGAAGAAGCAAAAATAAAACTTTAATAAAATGAACGTTTGGGATTTAAGAAAAGAAAAAATACAGAAGGGAAAGTTCTGTTCTGCCTTTACTGCCAAGCTTCCCATGAAGTCGCAGCTTGGACATGTTTTGAAGCTTGAGGAATTTCAAGGAAATTTCCTTTTTTTTGGAGCTGTTTGGAGGGAGGATATAAGATAGGAAAGCAGTCATCTTTTCTCTCTTTTGCTTCAAACAGATCTGTGGAGATCGGTTGATATCCATAACAACAGAGAACAGCATATGAAATGTCTCACACTGTCTGACTTATTTTTCTCTTCATTGGCCGTTGGTGTTTAAGCTCTCATCTCATACTCAGTGTAAATTTGCATCTCCACAAAACTGCCAAAAATGGTTTTCTTTGTTGCCATCTAAATCTGTTTATGGTCTACTCTCCCAAAATCACTCTTTAAAGGAAAGTGACTGACTTTCAAACCCCTCCTTCTCTTCTGTTATTTTTAACAAGCATTTCAGTGTGGTGTCGTTCAGAGAAAGGATCATTGCACTGCTGTGTGTCGCAGGACTCTCAGAAAACAATGCTAGAAGAGAAGGAACGTGGGAATTCTGTTCCCTCTCTTTTCCGTTGCTATCATTTGCAAACTCTGAATATTTCCAGCAACAGGATGGCCAAAGGCAGGGTGAAAAGGACAGAGCATGTTCCCATTGGCAAAGCTGCTCTCATCTTCCCTGGGGCAAGGATTTGGCCCATGCCGTGCAGCGTCCCAAGCCTTGGACTAAGGACTTCACTGGCTCCTCACAGTAGGCTGCCTTTGCTGAGGGAGACAGCACTTGCAGATAACTCAGCCCTCACGAGTATCCACCACAGTTATTCTTCTGCTTGCATCAGTCTGGATACTTGCATGGGTGATGGAAGCACCAGTCTCGGGATCATATGAAAGGAAGGCTCCTCACAACTCTTTGCTGGCCTCTCCTTCAACACCTCTGTTCTTGTCTTTGCCCTTTCCCTCACATCCCAGCTGACTCATGGTGTTTGCTTCTGAAGTCTGATGAGGGCTTGAGTCATAAGAAGTGACACAAGGATTTGACACCTCACATCCTCAGAGTTCAGCCCTGTCTGGGAGCTGTAAAGATCTATCTCCACGTGTTCTTACAGATTTTGAGGAGGGGCTTAGCTCTTTTGTTGTGTCATAACGCCATGGAGTATGTTTATCTGGAAGCCATGAGTCAGGGTACTGGAGGGACTCTCCTTTATCTTCACAGTTCTGAGATAGAGTGTGTTGGCTCTGGCTCTCTAGACAGTAAGTGTGCACTGTAAAAGGACCTTGGTCGTGCTAAGTCAGCCACTGTAGCACCGTAGTGAGCACAGCTGCTGTGGGATGGCTCCACAGCAGCTGTTCCAGAAGTTGTTGCCTCCAGTGAAAGACCATGGTATGGCTGACTGCCCAAAAAGAAGACCACGGAGGACATATGTATGCAATCCCTCTCCTCAGAGCATAAGCAGTGGTCTGACTTGTCTGTGTGGTGGCATAAATGTTGGCTCAGAAATGTGAAAGTCAAAGGTGTGCCAGGAGAGCAGGTTTTGTGGACATAGGTGTGGGTAGGGCCAAAAGGTTTAGTCCAAAGCTGGTGGCATAGGCTCATTGGACTCTTCTTATAATTTCATTTTCCTTATTTCTCAGAGATGGATCTTCTGGTGCAGAGATCAAAAGCGTAAGAAATGCAGGGTGCCCAATGCTGACTCCTGACCTAAGCACACTGGTGAGGGAGAAGTCTGTCGGACCAAGCTGCTTTTATAGGAGCTGTAAACACTCAGGGGGTAACAGAGGGAGACATGCCCTTGAATTTGTGGGAAAAGGGAAGGAGGGCAGAAAAAGGAAGATGAATAGAGAAATAGATTATTATTAATCAAAACAAAAAAGAGTGAAATAGTCAGGGGCATCAGGGATACAAAGCACCCCACACCTTTTGTGGATCAGTACATATTATGGCCTTTTCTGTCTTTTGAGACATCTGTTCCACTTCTTACTTTGATATTTAAAACATTCTACACTTGATAAATAACAAAAAATATGGTCCTTAAAGACTGAACCACATTCTGGTAGCAGCCAAGATAACTTTATGAAGACAGACAAACTTGTGTTAAATGAAAAAAAAAAATATCATGCTAGAAAGTTATGTAAGATTCTATTTTAAAATCATCTGGTCCTAATTTACTAAATTTACTGCCTCAGAGCTAATGCCAAACTGCTACATTTGATTTATAGAAATACTTTAGCACATTTTTCCATCAGGCTATTGTAGAATATATTTACTGCCTTTTTATTATAGTTAAAAATGCAGACTTTTTAAAGGAAAGGAACATTTTTGAAGAGCCTATTGATAGTTTCTCACAGGATGCCAGGAGACATGCAGATAGTAAACAATGCTGTGTGCTTAGGAACATTCCACTCGATTTTCAACTCCTTCACCATCTTTTTTTTTTTTTTTTATTTTATTTGTAATTGAACAAAGTGATCCATCTGGTAAATGGATGTTTGAAAATGTCCAATTTGTGCCAAACCACTTTTCTTAAGCACAGACTACATTTTTTTCATGCAAATATTTAAACAGCAGCCACACTGTGATGCATTGCTAGCCATTAAAAAACACACACAAAACCCAGACAGCAGGCAGGGGGGGAGTCAGGGTGGAAGAAAGCTTAACAAATATTCCATTAAAAATCTATCTAAAAATATCGTGCTAAAGAACCCTCCTTCTTCCCCTTTCTCTTCCTGACAAGGGTTTCCGAATGGGAAATGACTTCTAGGGAGTAGAACCTACACTCTTAAATTTACACACATGCTCAAGTCCTTCTTTATTAATTTGTGTGTCTGTGCTTCACAGAACTGGGTCCTTGATAAGTCTCTGTCTGCTTGTACAAAATAATTCTGTTCCATAAGAGTTAGTTTTTCAATATTTTTGAGAAATCATTGTGCTTTTTTTCTCTCCTGCATCCATCTCCCATTGAAATTATCCACAAAGTTTGATCCATGTTCAGTGAGTTCTCAAATATATAGATATTGGAGAGAGTTCTGGTTCAGGTCTTTCCCTGCTTTTTATTCATCTCTGTGTACTGATCATCTGAACCCAGAAGTGCCAAAATACCACAAGCAGAGGGAATTTTTCTAGTATTTCCAGCTTGAGCAGAAGCGGTTGGTACAAGACATCTCTTTTTCTGTGGTAAACTCAGACTTACTCAGATCTAATCTAACAGTCATGCCAATAGCTCTTCTCAAAATCCCCATGCAGTTACCCAGAAGTGCCACTGCCTACTTTCATTTTCATACCTCTGTTTTCTCATCCATCTCTACAAGTGTGGTCTGTTCAGTCTGAGATTCAAATTCAGGGTCTCCTGAAGTCACACAATCCACTAACCAGCTTCAAGGGCTTTTAACTTCAGCCCTGTTTTGAGTCCATAAACTCCCTCCCATTTTAAAGCTCAAATCTCTTGAGTAATTTTGCAACTGAGGGGATTGATTATTTTTGCTTTGATGCAGCAAGACATTGGACTTTTAATGCTTGCTCCCAAAAAAGTTATCAAGGCTCTTAAAATGTCTGTTTTTGGTAACAGTACTTCCAGCTGGGCTGGGTTTGCAAAGCTGAAGAGGCTGTTACTCCAGTAATAGAGTGAGAGGGTGTAATCCTGGTCCTATCAAAGCTGACTCAAGGGTGGCTGGGACGCTGCTGTGTCATCAGTTTAGTCTCAAGGTAGAGAAGACTTAATCAAGTATCATGCTTTTACAGTGCCAAGACAAAACTGATGTCTATTTTGTATCCAAGCAATGCCTTGCCACTCTGTAACATCCCAGGATTTCAGGGCATTTCACTTTTGTGAAATAGGTTACTAGCTGTTGTGGGGTTTGTGGTTGTTGCTGTGGTGATTGCTGTTGAATTGTTGTTGAAGGGCAGTCAGAGAAGAGGCATCATGTTTGTTGCCCAACATGAAAGGCTCCTGGCTGAGAAAATGTCCCTGCAGCTACTCAGTACAAACCCACCGATTCTTCCAAAATGCTTCTGTGACACAGATGCAGGAGAGCCTCTCATGAAGAAATGGACTGATAGGAAAAGGAAGGGAGGTAAAAAGGTTGCAGCTAGGAAAAGAAATGATTCAGCACTAGTTTTTGCGGGCTGGCATTTGTGTTTGCAGGTCAAAGTCAGTGTAAGTTTGTAAATGTTCTTCTGTGTTCTGCTCTGGAAAGGAGGTAACAGTGCAAGACAAGCAAAGCACTAAAGTCTAAATTTAATTTGACACACCATGAAAATGAGACAATTGTGTGCTGGCTGGTTGAGGTCCAGAGATGTCATCTCACATTACTATCATTTGTTGAGTGGTTGCCAACATTTGTCCATTTTCACAGCCTTGTTCAATGTAGAAGAAGATTTCTGGGGCTCCTCAGCAGTCTGAGGAAGAGTGGGTCTTTGTTTTTTGAGAGCTAATCCCCTTAAACCACTTCCTCTTCCCACTGGAGTGAGGTTTTCTTAATGCCTTTTTGTGTGTTTTGTTTTGTTTCAATGACCAGTGCTCTTGGTGCTGTTTCCAGGTCTCCCTGAAAGGTCAGGTCTGCTTTTTTCTTTGCTTGCTATTCATTTGATGAGTAGCAAGTGCTCTTTCTGGCTCTTTCCCTCAGGCTTTGAGGCTGCTCTGTTTGCTGGCTTCAGTTCTCCTCCTTGAGGATGATAGTAGATGTTTCATTATTTCACTCTTTAAAAAAAAATTCAAAGTTCCTTAAAAACTTGCGATTTTGTGTCACTTTTTGCTATTTATCACCACCCAAATATCTGGGCAAATAAAAAGTCTGTTTGCATCTTTCAGCCTTTTCTTTGCATGGTGATACAGTGAAAGACATCTGATGCAGACAGGAATTTTGCCACCTGCAGCTCTGGACATCTTTCAGCTCAGCTTTCGCGTTTCTTGTTTTCTCTTGCAGTGTTTGTTCTGCATTTCAGAACTTGAAAATAAACATACATGTGACATGCTTATATACTTGTGGTTCTAGATTTCAGACATATTGTCTGTAAGCAGGTGTCCCTGCTTAATCTCAAGTATATCAGACATGCCAATTTTAAAGATATATGTGATATGACTGCTTCATTAAACTAGCCATGCATCCTAAAGATGGTCTCTGTCTTTGGTTCAAATCTTGGTGGTGTTGAGAACCCACAAGCTATGCTGAAGCTGCTCAGTTTATGGGTCATCGCTGTCTCTTGACACCAGTCCAGCTGATAAAACTTGTGTTGCATTCATATGTGTAGGGTAATAATTCTGATTTTTTGCATATAGGTGGGGCTTCTGTATTTTCACTGAATCTCTCTCAGTATGTCATTGCCTGTGCTGTAGTGCTACAAATAGCACCAGGCTGGATTTCACTTGCTCTAGAGCCTGTGTTGACCTTCTCCTCAAAAATCAAAGTGGCTTGGATGTTTGGTTTGAGGCATGTGAATATTGAGGGCTAGACTTTCAGGAGTAAATGTGGGTCCACCAGGGATGGGACTGGGTTAGCTGTGCATGGAGTCCCTGGACAGGCCTCCCTTGGGGTACCCCAGCTGACATAGAGCTGCAGCTCCAGGAAGACAGCAATATCCAATAGGTCCAATTGCATAATACCCACCCTTGTATGGATACTTGAGACCTGGGGGCCTGAGCCTTTTGAATCCTGAACCCTGAATGTTTATTGGGATCATGGCCAAGATACGTGAACATTCTGGCTCAGCAAAGCTGAGCTGGAGTTTGAGACCTGCTTCTCCCTTCTCCCTTATGTCTTCAAATAATTTCTTCTGTCAGGAACCAGACATGCAGAGGAGAAAACAGATAAAATAATAATCATCACATCTTCAAAATATGTTTGAGCTGCTTCCAGGTAAAACTCTGGTCCAGGAATTCTGGGAGCAGGAAAGATTTGGTAGTTAGAGTAGCAGTGGTAGAAAAATCAGGGGCAGTTTCTGGTCCCTAGGGTTCAGCCAAGTGAAAACTCATCCATTGTGAAGTTGTCACAGCATGCTTGCTTAGGCGACCATGACCTCTGCCACTTTGATCCTGTAAATACAAAGTGGCCTCTTCCCTGGTCCAGCAAGGAACAGAAAATTATTCATTGCAGTCAAGCATCTCAGTGCTCAAAGTAGCCAGTAAGTGTTTCCCAGGACTTTTGAAAAGCCTGTTCATTTGATGGAATGCACACAGAAGGCAAAGATACCATAGAGGAAAACTACTCTTTTCAGGTTTCTGTTGCTACTAATTTGTGCCATATATAAAAGACCCTTAAATGCATCACTGATTAACTGACTTACATATCACGATCCTGCTCTGTGCATCAGTAGTCTACCTTGCTAGCTGCCATGACAAAATGTATCTTTCTGGTTTTTTAGAGTGAAATCACACCTCACACTTCAGTGAGGAGTTTCAAGGTCATACACTTATTCAGAGAGGATGTGGTTTTCAGCTTGAAATACTGCAAGAGCAAAATGGACTCAGAAAGTTTGCTGTGTAGTGCCAGCTGTGACCCGTGCTTTCACAAAGAGGTGAAATCCACTGTTTTAGTCTTCTGAACTGCAACTGGCCCGCTGGGAATGCTGGACTCGGTTTAGCTTGCATGCTGGGAACAGTAGGACAATAACTGGGACAGGAGGACAAATGGAAACATGCAGCATGCTGATTCTTGCCCAAATGCTCAGTACAACTGGCCCTTGCTTTTTATTTTGGCTTCTGCTTAAATCAAAGGCATCACCACAATAAATCTCAGCTTTTTCATTCTCCTAGGTGGGTACCCAACTAGAATTCGCATCCTGGCTTGACTCCATGCCTAAAGCTACCCTATACAAGGAATCCTTATATGCCACCTTTTTGGTTGCCAAGCACCTGCCAAGTCCTTGCCAGGGCTTAAGACTGAGCCCTTTGGTTTGGAGTCTGCTAAGGGCCTCACTGTGAGGAGCTTGTGGGAGCTACTTTCAGCAACCAGTTCTTACTCAGTGATGAGAGGCTTAGCATGGAAGAAATGTAGATGGGGACATCTACCCCTTAAAATAAATTATTAGGAAAAGCAATTGCAGTGGCTGTCCTGAAGCTTCTTCTGAAAGGGGCAGTTTCTAGGAACACAGGGCTAGTTCAGCAGGCACGAGCTGTGCTGGTGAAGAAGCTTTATTAATTTACGCAAACCAATCCTACTGAATGTCATAACACAGAAAAGAAGACTATCTTTCCTTTTTGCTGGCAGGCTGTCATCATTCACTGTCAGTGCTGTTGTATTTTCAGAGAGGGAGATGATCTTTGCTGGGAGCTCAGCGGGCTGGGGGTCTTTATTCAGGAAGACCAAAGGTTTTCAGTCCTCCTTTCTGACAGATTTGCTATTAAATTGAGAAGAGGGTTTGCCACGTTAATGGCATTCCTCCACTCACTGGCAAACAGCAGAGGCCTTTTGTGCTGGGTGCTGAGGACAGCCCTGGTGCGACCAGGAGATGTGCACAGCTGTGCAACTCAAACATCCTGCGGGAGCTTGCCACTCTCACTTGCCTTTGGCCAGAGGGTCAGTGCCTACTAATGCTCCCTGACAGATCTACAGAGGCAGCACATGTGACAGAACTGGCACTGCTGAACGTGCTCAACACAGTTATTTACTGCTAGCACTGGAACCAAGTCTCAATCTTTCGTCTCCTTTAGAAGAAAAAAAAAAAGCTTTATAATCTAAAATCCCTCAGAATCGTGGTTTGAAACTGCTACCAAAGAAAAGCTTGAAGGAAATATTTGCCTGGCAATTAGTAAACTGATCTTTAAGCACAAGCTCTTGAGATTATTGCATAATTTGTGGTCACTGACCCCATAATGAAAAAAAAGCAACCCTCTAAAACCACCACCTAGCTACAAACCATGACTTCATTTCAAAGAAGAGCTGGTATTAAAAGAACAAGACCAATTCTGTGTATGACAGTCTAATAATCTTCCAGACTATCTCATTTATTCTGGAGTGGTTTCTCTTTTTCTCAAGAGAAAATATGTAGAGCATAGTCATCATACATAGATTGGGTTCCTTTTCCCATAAATATGTTTTGAGTGTGAAACATGGACTTCACAACCATTTACTTCTGGTCTTGATTTCATCTGGGATTTTAATGAGTTGCACAATGATGTCAAAATGGCTTCTGACCTAAGCAGTTCATCCTTCCCCTGGTATGGCAGGAGACCATGTGGGGTGACTTAAGAGATGGTGGTTGCTGGATCTCATACAGATCTCATACAGAAGATGTTACTGCAAAATTTGAGCCCATACTGAGAAAAACCCCAAGTTGAATCACATGGTAGTGTGAGGACTGCAAAAGTAAGGGGCCAGCTCAGGACATGTTTGCATTAACCGAAAGGAACTAGATACATTCTCCAGCTCTTTTTTGTGTTTGTTTTTTTTTTGTTAAACATAGCCTCAAGTCTACTGAATCATTCATAACATTCAAAATTTCCAAAATCTTGCATTAGTTGGATTTTCACAGTGCATCTTCCAAATCTAGCTGTGTCAACATGCAATATTTATGTCTGATTTAATATTACAGCTCTGTTCAGCAGCTGTGAAGCTTCTCCCTGGAGCAGTGAAAGAGCTTCAAGGGGGCTTACACCCATGGGTGGATCTTGTGGTTATTGAGCCAGGCCCTCAGTTTAACTGCAAGGCTTTTGATGTGCTAACATGTGAGCGTGTCTCTTCTCTCTGATATAACTTTCTAAGTTGAAAGAATATCAAACACAGGTGAAAACAGCCCCCACCTTTCTACCAAACCAGCAGCATTGTTCCATATTTGCACTCCAGTACATGGTTCTAATAATCTGAGCCCTGCCTGACTCTATGTACATTTAGCTAAGCTTTGTTCTGCTAATAGTGTAATTTATTTCACGTGGAACAAAGTTTTCCAGGAGAACTGGATGCTCATCCCTTTAAATAGCACTCTCAGGATCTGCTCCCAGGCCATTCTCTTCTCTGAATATTTTCTGAACGCTTACATTTCAAATTATTTCTACCAGCCTGGCATGCAAATTTCTCAATGGTGAGGACTGCAGCAGCTCTTACAGAAGTTGTACTGAAATCCATGGGACAGACTATTACAATTATCTGTTGGGGAGGATTTTACTTCATTTGTGAAATGTTATGACTGATTTCAACACACTACTTGTCGACTGAGTTGTTTTCAGTCAGAGTAACAAAATATTGGATTCTGTACCTTCTAAAAAGGTACTAAACAAAGCAACTGCTTTCAGTAATTCACTCCCTAATTGATCATGGATATTAAAATGTCTGCATGCGTGCAAGTTATATCTACATGTAAAGATACTCATTTTACAGTTTAACCAGATTACAACTAATATGGTAAAACATTTCTCTGATTTTAAAGTATGTTAAGTGTACCTTAACACAGTCAGTAAGTACTGGCTGCATGCTTCATTCAAAACGCTGGTTTTGGGTAATATCATTCATCTTAAGTTGTCTTTTTTCATAAGTGCAAGTGAAAAGTGAATGTTCTGGCTGAGAAAGCATAACAAACTCTGACCCAAGCACCTGTGCTGATTAATGTAGTATGGAATTTTGCAACAAGCATCTCAAAGAAAAAGGAATGTGAAATCAATTTGACACATTTTTCGCTATTTTATGCCTATCACATCAATTATTGAAAGGTTGAGTTGAAAAGTTGGAGATTCCAACTTAACAGTTATCCTCCTGAGTAAGGAAAAGGAATGGCTAAAATTGTCTTTTTTTTAAAGTTTTAAACAGCAACCCCTGGAATAAAATTTGTCTGAAACATACAGAAAGCCCTACTTGGTGTTAAGTGCAGACAGAAGAAAGAATATAAAAATTTCAGGCTTGTCCCTTGGCTTAGCACAAGTCATCCCAGGTGCATTGATTTCAATGAGTCAACACAGACCTTCACTAACCAGGGACCTGGCCTTTCAAAAGGGCTGTGTGAAATGACCTCTACTTTTCACAGTTTTCATGACTGACTGCCCATTCTTTTGCACTGGTTTAAGGTCCAGTATTCTTCTACTAGATTGCAAGAGATACCAGACCTGTAGTGCATGCTGCTTTCCACCTTTCAATTGCCTCTTAGAGAATCAAGACAAAACTTCTACTTTCATATAGATGTTTGACTTCTGTAGTTGTTGCAAGTCCTCTGCAAAAGGACAAAAATCAGATCAATAAGAAACACAGGTGGTCCTGGTTGGAAGTTGTCTCTATTTCTTGAGAGGATGGGCTTCTGGGTGGCTACTGAGAAAAAATTGTTACCCTAGCCCCCTTACTCCCTTTCTGAAAGCTGCATCTAAAAATCTTTCCATCATTCTAGTTCAGCTTTTAAAAAACAAAAAGTAAATGGATGTGGAGTGATTTAACCTGGTTCCCTTCTGGGTGACAGAACAAAGGAAGATCTGGAAATGTCAGTATCATCACTATTTTCCCTCTGTAGTTTTTCTTTAAAACTGAGGATATGCTTGCTGAAAGTCATTGTTCCCCACCTTTCTGGACTTCTTGAAAATGGAATTTAGAATTGCAGTTCTCCTAGCGAAAGATTAGTGTTAAGGAACTTGGGAATTTCCTCTTGCCTCTGCAGGTGTTTTTAGAATGGGATACCTTCATTTCTCCTGGAATATGAATCTCTCACACCCAACTGCTGCATAGGTTGGGAGTATATCTATATCTGTAATCCTTCTATACAGATTTATAAACGACTGCTAGTTTAGGACTGTTCATTCTTCCTTATCTTAAGATATTTTTTCTATGAGCTAAATTAACTTTATGGAAATTATTTTCTAGTTTACTGTTGAAGGAAACCTTTCAGACAATGAAGAAAACTGTTTCCTTTTTCTCCTTCTGTTCCATGTTGTATCTATGAATGTTGTATTTCCCATTAATGTTGTCATCTTATACTGAAAATGCAAGTGGATGAGAGCCTAGCTAGGGACTGTAGTGTATCAGATTTTTGGTATATGAAATCAAATTAACATAGTATCCTGAGAATAGTAAACTCTCTGTATCTGAAATAATCTATGTATTTCAGGTAATTGAAAATAAAAGCTTTCTTTTCTACATGGAATTGTTGAAGTTTTGGTGGCAGAGACAACCAAAAAAAATTACTTTCTTTTTTAAACAAAGCTAAATTACTTTTATTTCAATGTAATTATTTAAGTTCTGGGGAGAGACACAATGTGCTTATATTTTGGGGTATTTCTACCTATTATCTTTTTCTCTCATGTACAAAAGGAGGATGAAACTTTGGCTTCCAGTCGTGAACAGAGTACAGATGTTGTGTGAAAATTATATTCCCTTTGCCTTCTAACATTATAAAAATATTTTCCTGCATTTTAAAATTACAGAGAATAAAACCTCTGTAATAACTATGGGGAGTGTCTTTTTTTTTTTTTTTTTTTATCATTTAAAGAAATATAAGTTCTTGATCTACTTCTCCCTCTTCCAAGAAGCAGTTGGACTGCTAGCCCCTTTCATTCCTTTGGGCCAATATTTTTATGAGTGTCCATTACTGTAAACACCTTCCACTGAAAGACTGAAAACTTCATGTTTATTGCTCATCGTAGTTTTGCTTACAGCCGAAGTAGTTTATTAATTCACTTGAACAAAACAAGGCTAAGGCTCTGTCTGACTACCCAGCAGAACAGTTCTTGCCCTCGCAGGTCATGCTGTAAAGGACTTATGCCTGTTGTGAATAAAACCTTGTCTAAAATCCAGGTTCCCATAAAGGAGGTAGCTAGAAGCTTTTGCAGGACACCATAGTATCTGGAACTCGTCCATAAAATGCAGTGAAGTATTTTTAAATACATACGAATTCCCAAATCTTTGGAAATCTGAGCAGCTTGCTTTGAGCATGTCCATAAATTAAATATCTCCCAGACCTGCAAACCACATCTGTTGCCAAGTTTAATCCCACATACCAAAAATGCAGAAAGAAGCTGTCTCATAAAGTGTGCAGAGATACTTATAGGTGCAGCTAGATCATCTCGTTTTGCAAAATCCCTGACAAATCCCTAGCGTTTTCAATATGCAAAATCAACTTGCAGCTGCATATCTGCTACAAAGGGGATTTCTGCACTGCAAAGATATGGTTTTCTTGGTGGTGTTACTTTATGTACATCAAGGGCTTCACAGGGAAAGTGGAATTCCATCTCACTGGACTGGGCTCTGGGTGAGTTAGCAGCCTTGGCTCCCTGGAAGTCAAGAGCTGGGAGTTTCTTAAATTCAGATAAATGGTCATGTGCACACACGGCGCAGTTTCCAAGAAATGTGTGCACGTGTGTCCCTCAAGCCTTCATTCCCTTAGGAAGCCAGGCACACGCACACCCCACCCCCATAGGTGCACACACACACATTTTGAGGTCAATTTAAGAATCAATTTGACAAGTTTAAGGAACTGCACTGGTCCCTCGAGTGCTGTTTTGTCCTGTGGCACACTTACACACGCTGCGCTGGTAACTGCGCTGTCAGAACTGAGGCAACGTGTGGCTGCTGTAATGCTTTCAGTGTACCAATCTCTGCCTCTGTGCCTGTTAACCTGGCTGGTGGGTTTGGGAGAGCTTTTGCATAACTTCTATTCATGCAGCTGAAAATCTCTCCTCTTTTTGCATAATCAAGTCCTGACCATTAAAATCAGAACCCAAAGGAAAAGGTCAGCTTTTAACATAAAAATAAAATGTGCTCTTTCCTATTCCCTCCCTAGATAACCACAATGACTCTTTAGGTGTTTTTGTCTGTCAGTTAACACATGTTCATCCTATAGTTTGTGTCTGTATTTGGGTATTTTGAAAGTTGACTTATTGATTGCTTTTGTGTAATTTATTTGATGTAAGAAAAGAAGAGTCAGACTTTTCCACCAGTTTCTCAAGAACAAGCTCGTTCTTCTTTTGCTGCTGGCATACCTGACTGCTTATCCTGCACTGAGGTAGGATCGTTCAGAGTCAGACTGTTCAACTAGTGCTTAATTCCCGAGATCCTTCCAGCTAGTGAGATGTGCAATTCCTCAAGCATTTAGTAGGATAACATTACGAAATCATATATTTTTTTTACCAGCCAGCAGATGAAATGACAGCTCTCCCTGTACTCTGGAATGTTACTGTGGTGGCCTTTTTTACAAGTTTTGTCAGCTTAAGAAAAACAAATACCCTGCTCATTTGCCTGAGGTCACAAAATAACAACTAGGCATTTAGTGTTGTTAAAGGGAACCGTAATTATTATCAATTACCAGGTATGCAAACGTATTTTGTTTACTCAATGGATTTAGACCTATTTTCATTCCAGTCTAATTAGAAAGCTACATGGTAATCTCCAGCCTCAGGCTTTTCCTACCCATCCTTGAGTGACTGCTTAACTTATCCTTTCAAAATAAACAAAGAGCTGCCACATCCACAGCAAAGCTCCAAAAGGAGGTTCCATGTACAGTGACACAGCACTAAGACATGCCTTTTTTTTTAGCAACTCCCTTTTATTTTGCTTTGGAAAATTCCCTACTAATTGCTAGCTCCAATGGGGGAGATTTAACTTTGAAATTTAATTTCAGTATTTTTACAGCAAGGTAATATTTTGTTTCAGACATGTTGGGAGAGGAAGACAATAAATTTGAAGCAAAGATTAGTTAGTTGACTGTATGAAAAAGAAGATAAATTCTGTGAGTATAAAGTACTGAGGTAGGAATCTGAATGAGGTTATGGGCTGTCCTTTCTCATATGCCTTCCAGACCATGTTAGATGTGTTGGGGTTAGCCCATGGTTATTAGACCCTGCCTGTGGACAGAAAATGATATTCGATGACCTCAGCAGGTCTCTTTCGGCCCTAGTTTTTAAAGATTAATTTCGAATTAGACAGGAGGCTGAGCTGTGTGAGTCACTGAACTTAATGCGCTACCGCCAGGAATCAGGGTGCCCAGCGCACCCCCTGAAAGGGGAGAACAGAGCTCCCATTTGAGCACCGTGCTGCTGTGGGAGGAGGGGGACGTGGGGACGTGGGGTCACCGCAGTCCCTCCCCGGGTGCAGGCTGTGAGCAGCGCCATTCACAGCTCGTCACTCCCCTGGCCTCTAACCCTGGTGGGGCATTAGCGGAAGAGTTCCGGGCGAGTCTGCCCACTCTTCTCCAGGGAAAACAAAGAACTGAAAGAAGAGGGCTCCCAAAGTTTGGATCTCTTTCTCCCTGCTAGGACTTGGTGCGTGTCCCTGATGTGACTGATTATGGAAAGGCAGCTCGATGCCCAGCTCCATGCTGAGCACCCAGCTTGCTGGATTACTGATCTACCCTCTTACTTCTGTGTTATCTCTGTCCCAGTTTAGGTGAGGGAGCAGAGTGGAGTAAGTCCCTCTAGTGAGACAGAGGGAGGACCACTCCCAGCTAACATCAGCTAAATCAGCCTCTTGGGAGTTTGAGAAACTATGGTCAAGCACCATTTTTTTTATTAGGCAAAGAAAGATTTGAGCTCTCGCTTCTGCTGTCCCAGAAATCGAATTTTGCTGTTGGCCCCATAATAATGCCACAGTTCTCATGGTGTCCACTTGGATATGTGTTTTGTGGGGGGATGTATTTAACAAGCCTGATGTAGGACCAGAATTTAATATTTATTAGGCACAAAGCAGTTTGGACATAATGGAAGAGAAAACAAGGTTCGGTGTCTGCAGGCAGAGGTTCTCAAGGTTGGAACCACAGGGTTTGTGTAGAACATGGCAATTAGGCACCCAAACCACCCACACAAATCTCATCCCGTGAAACTGTGTTGTGTTTATGTTTGTAATTATGGTTGTATTCATATTTTAGATGAAAACACAAACAAACCTCTTTAACAAAAGAGAATATCTCATTGCATAAACAACATTTCTGTCAAAAAGAGGGGGCCTCATACAATAGAGATGGTCACACCACCAGATGTGCAGCCAGGAGGTGTTCACTGCCATGATATTCTAGGCAGTTTAGAGCAGAAGTTTCAAGCTTTCAAGCGAAGGGCAAGTGGGTGTGTGTGTCCCCATGTTCACAGTTGTGTGTGTGACAGATGTGTTCAGTTCTTCCCATGTTTCATGGGAGAAGCCAGAGTGTCTCATGCTTTTTTGCAAGGTTAGGTAGCCAGACTCTTGCAAACAGCTGGACTCTGTCCCTCTCTATCATGTTAATATTTCCACTCAGGGATATACAGTGGCTTTAGGACCTCAGGAAGAGAAGTTTGTGCAAATTACCGAGCAATTCAATGGTATGTGCATTCCAAGGGCTCATAACTCAGGCAGAAAGAAAAAAAAATCAACAAATTGCTCAAAGGAACTTGTTTAGGGTAGCAATTTCCTTGCCATATTTTAGCCCTCTGTCTCCAGCTATTCAGGCTGTCTAAAATAAATCACTGGGTTCTTTTCTTCTTCTTTTTTTTTTTTCCTGAACAATGGGGTAAGTGTGATTATTTTGTTTGCGCTAACTCTTCTTGTTTTTTTTTTCATTACTTTTCCTTTTCTCTAAATCCAAACAAAACCTGTGACTCTTTCTGTTGACAGCTCTACTCTAAGACCCAAACATACAAAAACTTTCAGCAGGCTTAAAGTAGTATTTTAACCAGGAGAATTCAAAATAGCTCAGCTGGTTAACTCACCACTGGAATGTAATGCAAGCTATGTAGACAAACCAGGCCTCACATGTTAAAAAACATCAATAACAAGTAAGATAAGTAAGACCCATTCCCTCTTTAGAAGCTACAGATTTCTTCCTATGCTGGAAGGATGTTAAGTCCAGACTCCTGTTAGGTGGCCTCCTCCCCGACTGTGGTGAGTCCATAGAAAATCATAACCAGTTGTGGGTTGTTTTGGTTTTATTTTTTTGCCAAAGCTGTATATATTTCCCTTTGAAGTACTGTTGGTGAGGAATATGTTTTATTGCACACGGTGTTAACAGCAGTTCAAAATTTTAACTCATTTTTCATAATAAAGTAAGAAATTGTGTCCATGAGAGCTTTAGGCCAGCTTTTTAGCTACAAGCTGCAATTCTTTTTTATCTCCAATGAATTAAAGGCACTGCTTGAGAGCAAGAGACCAAAAGGATGTTTCTAAGCTAAAAGGCAGACAGAATAAGCTTGGCTTGTCACCAAGTTGCACGGAATTTGACAAATGAAATTTCATTTGAAGTGCAGGGACGGTTGTGAAACTGCCAGTAAATAACTGTCTCCCCAGAGTCTCACAGTTTTTCCAGAGTCTTTTTTCTCCTTGGACTCCATTCTGCCAGGGACAATATTTTAAAATGAAAAACCAGAGTTAAGCATCAGAGTTAGAAGTTAGTAGATAATAAAGGTCAAATGTATTTCTTCCAGGAGCTACTGGAATTTATGCCATTGTGTTATCTTTTCTTCCTCCCTTGTGCTTTCACTCACAATTGTTACCGCTAATGGGTCCAAGCCAAAACCATGAATCCAGACAAATTCGGGAATTATTCCAGAGCTAAATTGTGTAGCTGACCATTTTCTCTCCAATGACCCAAAGCAAAACCCAAGCCCCGGGCCTGTCACACCATGCTCTGCAATGTTTGCAGCTGTTTCAGACCTGGATCTGAACTTCATGGCTTATGACCCTCTCTAGTCATCATTCTTCCATAATCCAAAATATAAATTAAATGCACATCATCATTCATCCCACCAAACCACATCTGTGCATGAAGCTACTTTTGCCCTCTCAGGGCATTACAAAACCATGAAGTATCTCTCTTGGCTGTTACCAAGCAAAGAAAAAGGGTTCTTTGTCTTGTTCCTTGCTGCTTCTGTAAGGAAGATTTTCTACTCTTTCTGGCTCAGGAATGTAAGACAATTCAATTTCCAAACAGGAGGCCCTATCACGACATGAGGTTGTGTTTCTGTAAGGATTAGCTGTTGAATTGACTCTTCTGTACCACCCCTCACTGCTCCTCAGCCAGAACCTTGGCTGGGGTGGCCTTGACAATGCAGCTTCGTTTTTTCTGAAGCCAAGGCAAGATGCAGGGACCAGTGATGGTCCAAAGTGTGGGAATGCAACTTTCCTGCACAGATGCTGTCACTTATGTTTGACTGAGACTGGCTTGAGGGAGCACCTGAGTTGTCTCCACAGAAGGCTCTGTGCTCAGTGACACAATCTGTGTCTCTTCTTACTAATGGCACTCCCAAGGATGCCTACTTCTGAAAACACATCTGCCTGCCTCTGTCACTCTTTGTTGTTAGATGCAATTTTGATCATGCTACAGATGTTCTGTAAGTGAACTCTTTCCTTCCCTGAATGCAAGGAAAGAGCTAGCTTTTCCTGGAAGCAGGTGAAAACCAGGCATATGCACCACCTGTTCCCACAGTGCACAGCAGTGTCCTCAGTGGACAAGAGATGGAAAAGAAGGTGCCCTCTGACTCATTTTCTAGTTTTCTTTTTAAAAACTCAACATCATGTGTATTGGGCAAAATTAGTACCAGTCAGAAGAACAGAGCTGGCATTTCAGCTCCTTAATTTGGTTACTAGTTTAATTTGCTGCAAAAAAAGTTCTGTGCCTCACATGCTTTGGCTGATAAAATCAGCAGAACTTTACTACCTTCCCTCTTCAGATCATGTCACTGATGTAAATGGAAGTCATTACCCCAGCAGTTTATGGGAAGAGGATTTAGAGTACTGAGATAAGAGAATGCTAGTCTTTACTTTTCCAAGTTTCCTAAAGCTGTAAATGCTTGCAAAACTAATATGAAGAGTATTTCCAGTGTAGATGAAGTTGGAGGACTCAATTTCTTGGTAAAACTGTTTTCTAGAACCTTAACTAGAACTTTTAAAAATCACTGATAACCCAAATGTCTTGCCACTGCTTTTAGTAGAGTAATCCTACGTGACTTTCCAAAAATCCCTTTTAATTAGCCTCTTTCCCAGGGTATGCCATGCCAGCAGATGATTAATGCATTAATCTTACTGTATTTGCAGCTGATTCTTTATTCTTTCTCTACAGATGGAGTATTATTTTGAGCCCCCATGAAGTTTTAGGTCTCAATCATCCTCTGTAAAATCTAGTCTCGCCCTTAAAGAGTCTAGTCACATTTTGAGGAGGATGGGGCCAGGGTGGGGAGGGGGGCAGGAGGGGAATGATCTAAAATAAAAAGTTGCAGATGATATTGCACAAAACACAAAGCAATTGCACACAACATGCACACTGCTGCCAGCAGCTGTGCTGCTTAAAAACAAAAACTCTCTCATGAAATCTGAATTTGCAAGTTGATTATAGTGCCATTGAACAATCTGACAAATGCCATACCACTGTACAAGGTCACACAGGAGGCCGTGCTAACACATCCACTAGTGATACCAAACTGTGTAAATTGTGACATCAGATGGACTTTTAAGTCTTGAGAAAAAAGAATTTATTTATGGTGCTTAATATGAGAAATAAAACATAATTTTTCGTGTTAGAAAAAGAATTCCCATTGTTGCACTTGATATTCTCCATTGGATAGGAAATAGTCGTATGAAAGGAAACTCTGGGGTACTTACCCAAATAGGTTTGCTAGAAATCATGCCCTGCATTATTTGTACCTGCTGCAAATCTGATCCAGGTTTGGGTCATCAGTCAGATGTTAGTCTGAAATGTAACGTAAAATTAGGGAGGGTCAGAGGAATATTGAGCTTTGTATTTAAAACATTCCAATCTATGGTGTGCATTTACTACATCAGCTGCTGTATATGGCACTGTGGAAAGCATTTTGCAACTCATCTCAGTAACTCTCTGAAAGCACTTTACTTGAAACTTTCTGTTTGGGGGTGTGGTGGGGAGGTAAAAACATAGGTGAGTACAATTTTGCCATCTCTGACCTTTATGAAAGTATGGTTTAATGGATGGTCATGCGAAGTGAGGATGACAAGGTTCAGGGTGGACCATTTTTTTGTTTGTGGTCATGTGGTCAGAGGGGAGCCTGGAATGACAATCTATCAATCTCTTTGTTTGAGTTTATCCATCCCAGTGATAATCGGGGTGCCAGCAGGTATTTGATGGCTTTATGGTCCATAGGGGTTAAAAGCCAGTGGAAGGGCTATAAATTTCTCAGATCTGAGGCACGATTTGACATGCAACCAATGGAGGTTAGGAACAAGCTTCTCCTTTGGGGACACTGCTAGGTTATTTGTATCTCAGCGAGGCAGAGATACACCAAAAGCAGCACATGGATTAGAAGGATGGTTTGTTTTTTCAAATATGGTGATTCCTAGGCATTCCAGCTGTCAGGCTCAGTAGGGAAGCTCCATCAGATGGTGAAGGCACATAGTGAAAGGGATCTGCCAGAAACATCTTAGAATTGCTCCATAGATACTGCATAGCTAAATGCTGAGAATAAGGTCCTACCAGACCCCACCAGTGCTGTCATTTGCTGCAATCCTTGTAAATAGAGGGTACCTTGCAGAATGGGAACCTGGAGCACCTGTCCTTTGAGTATCAAAGGGGAAAAGTCAAAGAAGGGGGAAATCTGAGGTCGAAAAATCTGAGACAGGCTCCAGAGAAGATTTTCAACAGTGGTATTTTGCACTGTTTCCCACTATGTCCTTGTAGCCAGTAAAGATTTCTGAAGCTATTTGCTTGATAGAACACCCACTGCTTGTTTTAATTAGCTTGGTCTCATTTTTTAATAGGCACCAGCTGCAACTTTTGAGTGGGATCTTATGTGCCGTTCAGTGTTAATGCAGAAAGATGAGCCTGACAGAGTTTGAACTTGCATCCCAATTATTGCAGGTGTAGTTTCACGAATCTGTTCTGGTATGGCATTTGGGGAGCAGCAAGGCCCATACAAACTAAACTTGGTGGGTTGGAGCTATCTTTTGTGTTTCAATGGACAACTTAGGATATATAAAAGCCATTTATGTTCCTTTTTTATGTTTCTGTTCAAGGCTGCTGAGGTCTTCTGTTGAAAGCAAGTAGTGATTGCTTGTAGTGGATAGCTTTTCAATTAAGAGATAGTTAAAGCATGTCAGCAATCTTTGACTGATAACAAACAAACCAAGCTCTACTCATGTTCTCTCACACCGAGCCTTTAAGACTTATTGACATACCTGGAGCTGAAAAAAGTCAAAATGGAGCCCTGTTAATGGCTTGTAAACACAGAGTGTGGCCACACCTTGTAGTGTCTGCAGCCTGAGGGAACAGATCTGCCAAACTAGATCTGCCCTTAAATCCCAGGAAACAAATCATTGGTGATAAAACACAATGGCCGTTCTCCATCTGCAATCAATTTCTGTTTAACTAATGATGTTAAGTGGAAAATAGCCACAGTCATCTCTTATTAGGTTCTTGAATAAACAATGGCTGTAGCTCAAACGTTTCATTAGTAGGGAGGGAAGCAGCCAGCAGCTCCTTTTCCAGGTGTTTGTAGCTGTTAGGGTTTGCATAGCTGTGGGCAGGCCCGTGTTACTGCCATCATCCTTTGTGTGATGGAGAGAAGTGTCACTGTTTGTTGCTTGGCCTGGGCAAGCGAGGTTTTAACAGCAAGGTTAACAGCTCTGCAATCCAGCGAAGTGGCTAAGTCTTTCTGCTGCTTGCAAATGGCTTTGGGCTCCACTGTGAAAGGAGTCAGACGGGGTCTGGGAGAAGCTCTGTGTCACTGGGAGCAAATTGCAGAGCTGTGCCTGTCTCTGAGCTCTCGTGCAGAGAGCCTGAGACAAGCCACCCTTGTGTTTCCCCTGTCCACTTGAGCAGGCTTGGGGTGCCACTGCTGGTGGTATTGCAGTCCCCTAGAGCAGGCCAGCTGCAGAGAGTTAAGATGTTTATTCAGGCTCAATAGCAGAGAAAGGTTCAAGGTGTAATATTGGGCTCGGGGCCAAGGGCAAAAGTTGTCTAAAGCTGAAGTTGATGATAGGACTTTAATTTGTCTTGCCAAAAGCCATACACAGATAACACCTCTCAACTTTCACTCCTTTAAGTTAGCTTTTTGTGTTATCTATAAGCTACAGAATCCAAGTCTCTTAAAGTGGAAATTCTGTGCTATGTATGCACACAAAGCTTGGCTGTTCTCTTACATCAAAATGCCGTGCCAAATAAATAATCATGAGCATACAGAAATGTCATGAATGAGAGAAGGGAGAAAAAGACTAAAGTTAAGTAAGACTTCTTAAAAATATTCTGGGAAATGAACAGACACTGTGAGCAAAGGCAGAATAATTAGTAGGTAGATGAGGGAAACCATTCTTTAATGGCATTATAATGCTGCCAATAAGAAATGTATGTATTCGTGGAACTTAAGTAGATGCTAGATCCTCTTGCTTTAGTATTAAAGCAAATAAATCTTTAAAGTGTTTTCAGAGAGCCCCTTTACTTTTACCCTACTCTTTGTTAGTTTGAAGAAAAGATAAAACACACAAAGAACAAAACAAAAGAATTCCTAGAGAAAAATATTTATGTTCATTTGGGGCAACCCAAAGCTTTTCATTTGTTTTTGTTGTGAAAGGCAAATGTTTGCCCTGGGTCTGAGTCCAGCCTGCAGGTGTGGTGGCTGGTCCTGTGTCCCTGCATGCACTGGCTCACGTGTGGGCAGCTCTCAGGGTGGCCCTCGGGGTGCCCTGCCTTGCCACACTCCACTGAGCTGTTTGCGTTGTTGGGTGTGTTGTAGATTCGTCTTTCTTGTAAAATCTGGGTATTTCTGGCTCAGGTTACATTAGAGAAACTGAGAGGTAGGGGCTTTGCTTTGTTCTCGTTTTCTCTTTGTGCTCTTCAGACCTAATGTCTTCAGCCAGATCAAAATGGAGCAAAGCAGAAGAGAGTTCTCCCTGACTTCTCCCTGGTGTCTGACTGCTTCTGACCATGGGAGCATTGGTTCCAAGCATTCAGTGTGTGCACTGACCTATTCTATCCCTTTTGTATGTATATTTAGTTAGCTGCTCTGGATTGCCCCCTCTCCAGTGCAATAGCAGTGGTGACCATGAGATAGGGCTTTATATAAAATGGCCATTCAAAGAAAGGCTGCATGCTGGTACAGAGTGCTTGCTTTGGCTGTTCCTTAGGTGAATCCTGATGGTCCAGGTACACCCTGTGGTAACCCCACACAACAGCAAAACACAACAACTAGAGTCTGTCTTTAACTGACCACGGTAATACAAAAAAATGGTACAAGAGACACTGGAATAGCCGAGCCTTTAAATACCAGGTTGCTCCACAGCTGATAAACATGTCATCTAGATCCCTGTGCTCTCCCTCCTGCACTCCTCCTTGTTAACTCAGGGGTACTTTTTCCAGTTGGTCCAGGATGCATTAATCCATAATCTAACCTTCAGCTGAGTCTCTGTATCTCTACTTCTCCTTACTTTCCAGTTGGCTAGAGCATGAGATATTCCTCACTTGCACTTTGGCATACTTGGAAAGGAAGGACTAAGCTGGCTTTAAACTTGTACCTGGCTGTGGTCTAGGAGTTACTGGGTTGGTCACAGGCATAAAACAGAGCAGGCTTAGGCTTTTTTCCACACTTTACTTCGTCTGCCAGCGTCTCCTGAGGGCTACTCCGTGTTGTATGAGGATTATCAGGAGATGGACTTCCCGCTTATGAGTTGTCCCTGAGGTCTTACTGCTGCATTAAAGAACAGTAAATGCAGGAGCTGCTCCCAAGGCCAGGCTTCCTTCAGACAAACTGTGGCCAGTGTGTGCTGATGAGCTAACTACTTGCACAGCAGATGGGAAACCAGTGGAAAGTATACAAAACTCTCTATCTACATTACCTGTTTTATATTTTCTGCCTCTGCTGCTTATTTAGTCTGAAGATCCTTTTTTCCCTAAATATATCTACATCTATATCTATATCTATATCTATATCTATATCTAATCTATATCTATATATCTATCTATATCCAAGCAATCTACTTTTCTTCAAGATCCTTTTTAAGGTAGTCAGTTTTTCTTGTGGCCTCACCAAACACCATACCCAAATTTCTCCATGATGATTTTTAATGACCTAAAGCTCTGTGCACAACATCTCTGTAACTGCCTATATTTCAGGCAGTTACTACTTCAGGCCTTTATCTTTCTATGTTTCAATGGACATGAAAATAAACCATCTCTGTCATCCAGAGGTAGAGGTTGTAGATGGAAAAATGAGTGAAAGTATTGTTCATGGAGTGAAATGTAATCCCCAAAATCCAGTCTGGGAGAACTGCTGCTCAGCTGAGGCTGGTTTTAAAACCTTTAAGGCAACCTGCTTTCCTTGTAAACTAAGGAATTAGATATAAATACGTTTTACTGCACCTTGAAGTACAAAACAAAACAGAGGATTGAAAGGTACTGTGCTCTCTTGTTAACCCTAACCCCCTTTACATGGAGTTCTTGTAGCCCTCCCACTCCTTCTCTGTATGTCTTAGTACAAGTATTAATCCCAGTTTCCCTTCCCCATTGTCAAGGAACCTCTCCTCTTGCTAGCCTGTGGCCAGACAATACTACTGAAGCCTGATTCGGAGCTTGCTGCTGATGCCAAACCTGTGATTAGCTATTGTTTGGAAACCCTGACAATTAGGCAGGGTGTATATGTTCAGCTGGAAGCCATGGATTTAGTGCAGAAGGTCAGGGGCTGGGGATGAGCTGCTTTACAAGTGTCACAGAGCAGCTCAGTTTACTGTAGGCACCGGGGAATGTGCAGAGAAAATCCACGATGGCATGTTGGGAGAGGACATCCTCAGGAAGGGCATGTTGTTGCTGCCTGAACAAACCAGGTGGATTGGTTTTGTGATCTGAACCACAGAAGCATTTAAAGCACTGAGGGCTGAGTAAAAAAATATATATTTTTTGCTAAAAAAAGTTGATTGATTGCTGGGATTCTTGCAAAATCTGTGAGCTGGTGGAGCACATAGTCTTGCTCTCTGGAGAATGTATCATGAGCTGGCAGTGCTGGACAGTGGAAGGCTCACAAGGATAAAAAATTAATGCTGTGTACTTTCAGGTGCTGCATGTCAAGAGGGAGGCACATGATTCAGATGTAACTTGCTTGGGAGTCATCTGAGCCTGTGGACTTGTTTCAGCTTGTTACTCACTGCTGTGCCTTGCTTCTGCCATCTGCTTCCAAATAAGCAGCTAGGAGGACAATTTAACTGAGCAATGCAGCTACCCCAAATCCAGGTGTGGGCTGGGTTGTGCACAGAGAGGAAAATGTTACCCTTGCCCCATTATCGTGCAGGCACTGAGATGTGTGGGCAGAGCTTAGCTGGCTGTTTTTTGGAAGGTGCTGGTGTTAGGTACAAGTGTTATATTATTCTGGGCAGGAAGGCTGAAATGTATCCTGCCTAGCTGAGGTGCTGAGGGTGAGGTGTCTCCAGGGCCTGTTAAGTCTAATACCAGATTATATTGACTGTGGAAAGCACAACCAAGGCTAGCTGTCTTTGTTAGGTGAGGTGGGTGCTAATGCCCTAAATCCTTGGGCTCAGGGCTGGCTGGAGAAATAAAACACTGTGGTGCTTCCTTCTGTAAATCCTGAGTATGGACTTGGGGGATGTGGTGGGAAGGGATGTCTGAATGGGTGGACACTGAGACAAACGTCATTGCACACATCTCACAGCCCAGCTAAGAGAGGAACAGGATCACTCCATCCTCTGTCAATGGAAAAGGGACAGTCACCTCTGCTGGGCAGCACTGCAAGGCCAACACTTCTCTTCCATCATGGCCAAAGTGCAGGGAGGTGGTTTTGGCCAGTTTCTGAGAGTAAGAAGGAAAGCTATATCTGAATCCTGCTGTCTCTTTCCAGGCACGTTCTGGATACAAGCAAGCCAGAGTTCTTTATTTGACCTCAATTTACACCTTCCTAGAGGGAAATAAAGGGGCTCTGCAACTGAGTCCTGACTGTAAGAAAGCAAACTGTGCCACAAGCATTTCTCTACCTGTCTTAGTAGCAGGAGAGAAGGGAAAATTTCTGCTTAATGGAAGAAAGTGAGTGCAGCTAAAGCCTTGTTAAACAGAGGCAGACACTTGCTACCTTTCAGCTCCTGCTTTCTCCCTGTGATTTGGCACCAATTTGTTCTGCCCTCACAATTTCTTCAGTGTGACTTGGCTTTGCAAAAAGCTCCTTAATCCACCCCAGAAAGGTTTTAATGCAATTGCATCCAGCACAGTCCTATTTCACTTGATTTAAATGAGAGAGTTAAATCTCAGTCTAGACAGAGTGCTCTCTAGCTCCTGTGAATCTTGTACCCAGCAAGCTGTATCATCTATGACTATGTTTCTCATTTTCCAGACAAGCCCAGGGGATCTGCACACACCCCCCCCCCATAAAATTCCCGTCTGTGCTAAATTGCCTCGTAGTCCTGATTTATACCTCAATAAAACATATCATGAGAAGGAGAAAATGTTTAATTGTATAACTGACGTATTTATCCAGGACACATTTTTGGTGGTTATTTATGCACTTATCTTCTTTGAAAAGGGTAAAAAGAACCATGACTTTAATTTACAGTGGGAACAGCAAAAACTGAGAAGGATAAATGTAATGGACAAGGAGTACCCCTTAAATTAGTATGGCTTCCAGAAAAGGACCTCTGTTAAAAGATTCACTGAAAAATATGAAGAGATGCATTTGGGGTCTTAGGGGATTTCCAGAGAAACTTGGAGATTCTTTCTGTCCTTTATCAAACTCAACCAGAAAACAACCTTATATTTGGGCTATTTGATGTTGAAAGTTGGAAAGCGTTTCATTTTTTAAAACAGTAACATGTGGAAAAAAGTTTTTTATGTTGCTTATGAAATCATCAATTCCAAGTTCTTATTTGATTTCTGTCACCCAGACCCCTTTCAAAATCGCACTGTGGTTTTCTTTTAAAACAGTTTTCTCAAGAATGAATACAGTGCTAGAGACTGGGACAGGTATGCAAGCCTGGCTTCAGATTTGTGCTGTGAAGTTTCTATTGGCAACCATGTCCTACTGACAAGGCACTCTGGCAGCACCTTAAACGAGTGTTCAAGCAGCACATGCAAGATAAGATGACTCCAGGATAATTAGAAATGGGTTCATTTCTGGGAGACCAGCATGATTTACTTAATTACATCATAAATGTGCTTCCTTATCTTTTTATCACCCCTGTAAGGATGTAGCTTCTATGACTGTTCTTTGGGTGTGAAAGCTAAGGAGCAAAGTTAAGATTGTAGTTCAGCTCCAAATTGGTCTCATTACTGATAAAATGTTTATTATGGCATGGAGTTTGTGCTTTGTTCTGCATGACGTGATTCCTGCCTCAAGGGCCATCTAGACTTCAAATGCTGAAGAGTAGGTGTGTGGTAATGCATAGACATGCCTATATGTTTGTGTGTTAGGCTGACAGAAAGAAGAAATCATTAAATGTGTAGGTTAGCACCATTCTTAATCTTCTTTTATTTCCCTGTCTAAGCCCTGAGCCTACTTGCCTTACCTGTGGTATTGCTCTCTGCGGGGAAATTTGGTTGCTATGGTGCTGTGGACCAGCAAATGGGGAGCATGAATTTGGGAACATGTGAAGGTTTTGGAGTGGTGGGGTACAAGGCCTCCTGAAGAGTCCTAGACTGTCCTTAGCATAGGAGCTGCTGAATTTTTCCTCTTGACATCTAAAAATTTCCCTTAAACGTGAGAAATGATCAACGTGATCTTCAAAAGGTCACATCTAATGGCAAGATGGACAAAGTTGCTCGTGGCTTTGTGCTTGTGTGCTGCGCCCCAACAGGCTGTGCCAATCCCCTGAGACATCATTGACTATTGACAAGCTTTGCCCCTTCTTTGCCAGAGAAAATATTCTTGGCAACACGTTCAGTGAAAATGCATTTACTACCAGGACTTGCAGCATTATCCCTACCCAGGATACCAGCTAGGTTTGGCTCCACAGCTAATTGCAAGTAAGCTAACAAGGAGCACTCTGCCCAGCTTCTGGACAATGTGGGTGTTCAGTCAGCCCCTGAGAAAATGCTCTCTTTCTTGCTGAAATGAAAAGAGAGGCACTTACGCTGCTACTAAAACAGCTTTTGACTTTGTAGAAAGTGAAACTTACCATTATCCAGTGTTTTTGGCTTCCACCTACAGAATGTTAATTGAAGGAACACAGGAGCTTTGTTCATCGATGATGGTTATCTCCATAGGAAATCCAGCATTGTGGTTACACTGGCTGGTTTTTTGCCTTTCCCAATTGTAGGACTTCTTTTCACTTGCAGGATTTCCTTGCTCCAAATATTTCTTCACAGACCCAAGTGCTTTTTTTCCATCCTCTGAAAGAAAAGGTCAATGAAACAGAGATGAGCAAAGGAGGAAAATGTCTTTCCATTTACTTACCGTCCTGCCAATTCAAACACTTCTGTTCCACACAGGGTTTCCCTGCAGGCCTCTCCTGATGGTGCACAAGACTTTCCTCAGGAAAAAGCTCTGATTCTCTCCAAAATATCATTTAATAACTTTGCCACTGTCAGCAATATATGTTTTTAATCAATGGCATGGCCTTTTTATCCCTGTTAAGGTCTAAGGAATTTTGGCAGGTATCATAAACCAATGCATGCTGCATGGCCTTACTTTACTGCTCCCTATCCATTTATCATGGAGGCTGATACCCAGAGCTGTTCAATAGCTCTGGAATGCTTATTTCAGCAGTTCCTTCATCTGCATATTTGCAGCCTATGTTGTAGCTTTGTGCTGGGGAACCAAAAAGACAAACAGACCTCATCCAGGGTAAAATCGGCTCCTTTGTGGGCTTCACTAATAAGCACTGAGAGAAATGCAGCTGGTAAACCAAAGCACAACCAAATCACAATTTTGTTTGATATTATAATGCTTTATGAGTTTGAATAACTCAGCCTTTTAAAAAATATTTTTCTTGCTCTTCTTGTTGGGACAGTGTCTAGAGCCAGACCCACCATATGGATTATGCAAACGTTAAATAAAGGGTCAATCTCTACACCAAAGATCATTTATCTAGCTTTAAAATGACCAGTCCTGCTGTCACAAATTTCAAAGGTCATCTTGGTTTGTTTTTTAAACCTGCTTGTTGTCTTGGGTAACATAAACATAACAGTGCTGAGGCCCCACCCTTATGCTGATAGTGGACACTGAAACTGTGATCCTGCATGGAATTTGCCTCCTGAGCATTAAGTGGTGACTGTCCACCAATGACCAATTACTCAGTGTGAGAGAGTAATTGGTCTCTCACTGAGTAAGACACTTCAGGTTTCAAAGAAGGACCTGAACTATGTGGAAAAAAACACCAAATGACCCGTGGGAGGCATCAGGAAATAGCTGAGAGAGCTTGTGAGAAAATTGTGAGTTAAAGGAATATGCAAAGAGTTTGTGCTACCCATGGAGGGTGTGAAGTTTTAGGCGAGCTTCGGGTACAGCTGCAGTAAGCCATAACTTAATCCTTCGAGCATGCGACCCGCAGGATGAGGCTGAGTGGAGTTACTTGGCCTGGGGAACTTTTCTGTTTGCCAGGAGAATCAGTCTGGAGGAAACCTTGGAAACAGAGCACATGTACTTTTTTTTTTTTTTTTGAGAGCTTGGTAGCTTTCACTATTTGTACTTCCAAATCCAGGAAAGTGGTTGTAAGAAATGCCTCTGTTTCTTTTGGCTTATCGCGGCGGGGAGGTCTCTGAGTATGACAGTGGCTCCTGCACTTCAGATTCTTTCACTATCCCCTTGGCAGCATGTGGAGAACTCAGGAGGCATGGCTTCCTTCCTGCCCCAAGGTCTTCTACACAACATTAATGCTTTGTCCAAAGTTACAGAAGACACGATTGTGCAAAGTGACTGCTGCCTTAAAGTATGCTCCCATCATGGCACTAACAGCTGCCACCACTCCCAACCAAAACAGATTTATAACAAAGGCCCTGAGTAAGCTGTAAGGTCCTTCAGCTGACAGCAAGACTGCTGCTATAGGTTGCACAGCAGTCTCCTTTCTCTGTTCCCACAAATGAGGAAAACTGATGTCCTGGCAAGGGCTTTTCCTGTCTGTCTGGGTCTTAAGCACAGAAGCAGAACTTCCCAGGATAGAAAAAGAAATTATATTTTTGTGCACAAGTAGCTGCTGGCTGCTGGTTGTATTTTTTCTTGTTTACTCCCTCTGTCCTCCCAACTTCTAAAATGTTTTCAACATGTTGGACCCAATTTCTTATCCCTCATCCAGCCTGCAGAGGATTTAAAGAACAGGACCAAAAATTTCTCTGTACATCAAATATGTCAAGTGTCCAGAGGACTGAAGGGCCAGAGGTGACTTTTTGCCCCAAGCCCAGGGTATATATTTCAATCTGCATCCACAATTGTGATCAGACATTGGCAAAAGAGTTTGATTGGCCAGGTGGGAGACAACTTCGGGGGGACTCCTCATAAAAGCAGCATGTGCTGCCTTGCTGCTTTTGCCCTTACTTAGTTCATCTTTCTCTGGACTCTGTTTTGAAGGTTTAGTGATTACTTTTGCTCTCTTCCTCCTCTCTAGCCCATAGGGTGTGTGACCCATACACTGCTTTTGGCCCCTCCTCTTGAAGCAGAGGGCAGGAGCCTTATTCCCCTCTCTTGTATTCCCTCCAGGCCTCATTTTCTTCTGCAAGGTGTGACCTTAAGGAAGGGCAGTCTGTTCCCACCTTGTGTCCCTTCAGGGGAGTGATGGCCAAACACCTTGTACAGGATTTCTTGTTCCTGCTGGATATACATCTCTCCTGTGACCTGGGAAGCATGCTGGCACTGCTGGAGGTTGTCCAGATGGTGGGAATCTTGCAGGCATAGCTATTGGGTGAGGTTATGCCATTGCAGTAATGCCAGTGTCAGTTCCTTTGCTCGTGGATCAAGAGTGTAGCTCAGTCTCCTTGAGCTATTTACAAAGTGATTACTCTCAGCTAGGGCAGGACAGGCAATATGATTGATCCTAGCAGTCCCTTGCTTTCCTGAGATGTGATACTGACCTGCTGGAGCACGATCAGCCTGGGAAGGAGCACAGACCTGGGGGGAGTCATTGGCTGAGGGATCCATACGATAAAGCAGAATGGCCTTTTGTTTAGTCTGAAGTATGCTGGCATGTTATTTCATCTGTTGGGGTGGGATTTTTGCCACTGCCCAAGAGTAAGACATGAAACCAGTTTACAAATTTTTCTTGCTTACTTCAGAGACTCTTTAAGGGAATTGCATTGCTTGCCATCGTGTTAGGCAGCAGTGACCTCATGCTAAATCCCATGGACTAAAGGCTGCAGGATGCTTGTGCTTGACTTTATAGCTTAGGTGAGTGTTATGGATGCAACATGAAATTATGGAAACTTTTATGAAATTTATGGAAAATTTATGAAATTATGGAAACATAAGGGATCATGATTTTTCTTTCAATACATTGTTCACTACCTCAGCAGCATATTATGACTTTTTACAAAAAATAAAACAGGATTCTTCTGGTCAGGATACTAGAGCACAGTCCCTGACTGACACTTGAGGTATTGGCACTGAAGGAGATAGGGAATTTATGGGCAAATAGTATGTGATAAAAGGTATATGAGGTCTAAAGCTAAGAAATGCAGATACAAAGGCTGTTTGTACAGTCTGGATTCAGAGTATTTGACTTTGTAGCTATAGTCTTTTAATTTGTAAACATTATTAATGCTAGTAGTGCTGGACTGAGAAGTGGCAGGGAGGATTGATGTGTGTGTGTATATATGGATTTATGTATTTGAAGCATATATACTGATGTGATACCCATGCTTGGTTTTTATTTGTCCAACCTTTATAATGTCTGGGGGACAACTGAGGGAGTGGGGACCTAAACCTTCTCAGTCTTTCTGAGAGGTATGAGTGAGCAGGGTGACGCAGGACCCTGCAGTACCAGCCAAATGTGGCATCCATGATGCTACTTGGATCAGTAGGAAAGCTTCACTTGGACAAGGGAGAAGAGCAGTTTTGGTGGCTGCCTCTGTTATTTAGCCATATTAATTCACAAAAAAAGCAGTGTGCCACAGCACATATCCTGCTGATGCAAGGTGTTGGTTTTGACATGACAGGTTGCAGCAGGATGGTAATTGCCTTGCCTGAGGTTAGCATGAGGAAGAAAACAAAACCAAAGATTAATTTTTCCAGCCTTTTGCTCCTGGAGGTGGATGAAATTTGTTTATGTTTCCATGCCAGATGAGCGTGGATGTTGCAGCTTTTCTCTGCGTGGCACAGCAAATGCTGCTGACACTCTGTTGACAGCATGGTCTGTAGCTCCTCAGCTGAGTTCTGTCAGCTCCCTGAGCAAACTGTGCCAGGCCTGTTTTTCAGTAGTGCTAATTCAGCGCTCAGCAAAAAAACAAGCTGGGCTAAGTCTTGGCAGTGTTTGGCAGCTTTGTTCCCATCTGTTGCATAGTAGTAGGAAAATGTTGGGAAATTACACATGGGCAGTTATAATGATGCCTTAGGTTTTAACTCTTATATTTTTCAAATCCTGTACTGCTAATGTAACTGAAGTTTCCTGTAGCTTGTTAAATGCTGCTCTCTTATGCTGTTCTCTGTGCTGAGATAGACATAACAAAACCTCTAACTTGCCCTTCAAGGACACCTAGAAACAAGAACTGTAAACCATCATCTTGGGAAGAGGGGGACAGGCTTGGGGGAAATCACATCATTGGCTGGGTTCTGGTTGGTGAATTTATGCTGATATCAAAGTGTGAAGCACTTGTGACCTGTTGTCCATTTTGGGAGGCAGGAGCCTCTGGAGCCCAAAGTGTACATCTGAAGGCCTGTCAAATAAATACCTCCTTTATTCCTTTATTCCTGTCTGATCTCTGTTTCTAGGTAGCCATTTAAGGCACCAATAACAAATGGATGCAAGATCTGTAATACACTCCTATACTTTCCAGCTTTGAGAACTTTTAGGTATAAGCTGTTGCTTTGGGCCTCTCTCAACATATTTGCAAGTAGGGAACAATGATAAAGAGATTGATAGGTGTCCTGGTTTTGTCTGGGATAGAACTAATTTTCTTCCTCATAGCTGGTACAGTGATGTATTTTTGGATTTAGTATGAGAATAATGTTGATTACACATTGATGTTTTAGTTGTCTCTCTGTAGTGCTTACCCTAAGTCAAGGACTTTCCAGTTTCCCATGTTCTGCCAGCAAGGAGGTGCACAAGAAGCTGGGAGGGAGCATGACCAGGTCAGCTGGCCCATACTGGCCAAAGGGATATTCCATACAAGAGAACATCCTCCTCAGTCTATCAGCTGGGGGAGTTGCCCAGGAGGGGCTGATGGCTGCTCGGGGACAGGCTGGGTATCGGTTAGTGCATGGTGAGCAACTGTGTTGTGTATCACTTGTCTTTCTTGGGTTTTATTTCTCTTTCTCTTCTGGCTGTCTCTCTTCCCACTACAATTATTATTTTATTATTATCATCTTATTTCAATTATTAAACCGTTCTTATCTCAACCCTGTGGCCTTTACCTTTTTTTCCAATTCTCCTCCCTGTCCCACTGCAGGGGTGGCCTGGTGTGTGAGTGGGTGGCTGCATGGTCCTTAGTTGCTGGTTGGGATCAACAGGGATCAAGTCCTGCACCAGTGAGCACTCAGTGTGCCCCAGGCCATGCCACTTTCCCATCACACTTTGGGAGGTACAACCTGGTAAGGGAAAAGCCAGAGGCCTGCCTCACTGCTAAGATTCAAACCCATACCCTGCTGAATGAGTTGCCTGGGGAAGATGATCACACCTGTACACGTATTTGCTTCTGGGCGAATCTACAGACTCGTCTGATCCCATCCACAGCGCTGTGAGCGTGGGCTTTGCCACCCACTGAGCCTTGAAGTGTGGGAGAGGGAGGAGGTAAGTCTCATGAAACAGGGGATACTACAGAGACTAATGGATAGCACGCAGAGCAGTCATGAGTTAATGTAAACTTACAGTACTATAGCTGAAAGCTAATGAAAAGTAAAGCTTGGCTGTCCTGTTGGAAGCACATGTATCAGCAGGAGTCCTCCTGTTCTAGTTTAGGTGAAGAATTAGTCATAGGCGGCAGAGCAGAGCCATTGGGGGAGCAAAAATGTGCCTCCTGGAGTCACACTCTTCCGATCAGCATGCCAGGATCCCCCCTGCTGCCTGATGGGATGCAGATAGTCATCAACCCATAGCCTTCTGCAGTCTCTGGCTCAAAAGCTCAACGTATCAGAGAACAGCGTGGTCCCAGGCAATAAACAAGCAATAAAGGTTGATGTGCCAGTGGAGAGGAGCTGCAGGCACATGTCAGGTTCTGCCAGGCAGCTGTCAGGAGGATGGTGTTCCACCTTGTTCAAGCCCATGTATTTGGAAGGGGGATGAGACCACTCTGAGTGGCACCTGTGGCATGCAGCCAGGATCCTTGAGGAAGTCATTGTCCCAGACTGCTCTTGCCTGTGTGAACATAACCCGGAACAGCAGCTGTGACCACACATGAGCTTACCCTTGCTGTATGCTTAGCCAGAGGCAGGAGAAAAGGTTACAGGTCAGTAGCTCAGTTTGGCTTCAAAGCTGCTGCTCTAAAGAAGTGCCTTTTCCCACCCACTCACCCCTTCAGTTAACGATCATGAATAAGCCATTCTGCAAGACAAACATCAAACACTTAAATTTACACACACACCCCTCCCGTGAGACACAGCCTGCAGTTCCTCTCAGGCCTGGTTGCAGCAGCAGATGATGATGTTGCCATGCTGGTGTGCCCAGCCCCTCTGCCAGAAGCTGCTGCCATCCTGGCAGAGACAAGAAGAGGAGCAGAATCCTTCCCTCTCTCCAAGGCAGTCTGCAGCCTTGCAGGCTAACGCCAGCTGAGGTCAATGCCGGCATGAGGGGGATGCTGGGCTCCCAAGTGTGCGCCTGAGACATGCTGCAAATATTTGTTGTAGCAGTAGTAGCTGAAGTTTATCTAGCCCTTGGCAGGTCAAGAAGCAGCTTTCAGTCCATGGGGATTGCAGATTGCTTCTGACCTTGCCTGCTCTACCTCAGCAGTCTTATATTATGGGAGGTAGAGTAATTGCTAAGCAGACCTCTTGCCCAGCTCTGAGGCACACGCTTTGTCTTCCCTGCTCAGAAGTTGTGCACCAGGGGATACCACTGAGATTCAGCCACTCATCCTGCCTTAAAAGCTTTATGTTCTTGAACTCCTGTGGTTCTTCTGGCCCATTTGCTTCCCATATTACAACTTCACCCTTTCCCAGTTTCTCCTTTTATTTGTCTTCTCCCACTTTTTGGCAATTTCTTGGCTCCCTGAGCTCAATACTGTGAACAAAGCCTATAAGAAAAATGAGTAACACTGCAGCAGAGATTCCAAGTTTAAAATTTAACATGGCTTTCCATGAATAATTAGCAATCACATTGCTTCAAGAACTATTTTTACAATGGGCACTGAAACCTTATGCCAAATTGCATTTCTTCTTTGGTGATGATGCATCATTGAGTCATTGAATTTTATCATTGAATCAGTAGTTATAACATAACTTAACAGGAGGAGGAAAAACAGTCTAGTAAAGTAGTTTGGTTCTAAGATGCTGAGGTTTTAAGTGGTCTGGTCTAATATGAACTTTGTATGGGAAAGAGCATGAACTTAGAACTATAAAGAAATGTAGAAACTTACCGTAGTTGACAGATAACACTTAATCTCATCCCTTGGTTAACTGACAGGTTTTAAATTTGGTACCTATTTTCCTTCCCCCACATGAGGTGACCTGGGAACCTCAGCACAGCTCTCCTGGTTTTGCACTGTGCCGCTGATGCCTTGCTCTGTGCTTCTGGCCTGAATGCTCTGGCACAGGTGGATCAGGAGGCCTGCAGCCAGTTAATTGGAAAAGTTGAAAGCAAAACCAGATGAGTAGTCCCTCCTCCTCCTTTCCCTGCAAGACTTTACAGCTAGGTGGTTTAAGTATGTTCTCAAGAGTTGAGGCATGAGTGATCAAGTGAGACGGAGGAACAGAATTAAACACTGGTTTCCTTGCACTGCAGCTGAGCTCTAGGGTACCAAGGGAACCATGGCCCTCTCCAGTTTTGTTATATGTAAACCTGTGAGTTCCATTTCTCTAGTAAGCCGGGCCTCTTGAACAAACCAGGCAAATGAAGTCTAAGTCTGTGGATCCTTTCTAAATCTGCACTTGAGCAAGACAGCAGGTCATTCAGCTGTGATTTTGTTGGCCAAATCAGTGTTTGCCTCCCCTGCTTGGCACGAAAGTGCCTGCCGTGGTGACAGGATGTGTGATACAAAGCATATGAAGGGCTTGGCCAGCAAAGTCCAACTCACAGACACTCTGTTGCAGCAGAATAGCTGTCTTTGACCAAATGCTCCTATACCTTCAGGCTGGCAGAACTATTCTAGATTCCCCCACGGATGTGAATGATTTTCCATGTGAGGTTGAGACTTGCTGGACTATCTGAAAAACTGTACCCGTAATGGAAGGGACTTCCATCCAAGACGACAGAAGTTCATTAATGAACAATGATGTGTCTCATGAGATGAGTGATGGCTAATTAATTCCATTACCCTTTGAGCTGTCATACAGTAATTGCCGACAAAAGGACTAGTTTGGATTGTTACGTGTTAAAAAAAAAAATAAATCCATAAGCATATCTTTTTATTGAAACCAAATGTGTTTGTGTGAAAGGCAGGAGTTACTTAAGAAAGATATGTATTTAAATGTGCATAGTTAAGTATCAGTTGTCAGATTCTCATTTGAAGCCCTATAAATAGTACCTTGTTCATTTTTATGTTATGACTTGCAGATGACATTTGGAGGTTAAGTTGGGTATGCTTTCCTCTAAGTGCCAATCCAGTTCTGCATCAGGAATACCAGTTTGTTCCCTTTCATGCTTATTTTCCCCTGGCTTACTTGCAGCACTGTCAAATAAACAGAATTTGAAAATTTGCCAAAAGGTAATTGTTTTCAGCTTTGGAATAAATACAAAAACACCACTGGTGGCATTTTTGTAATTCATTTTCACTCAGTGTTTTTGTGGGCTTTTTTTTCTTCCCCCAATCGCAGTGAGTTACATCCCTAGATAAACATCTCCTTAGCATCCCAGTTAGGCAATCATCCAAGCCCAAATGTATATGCTGGTTTTGCTGACAAAAGGAAGGGCATGCCACTTGGCAGCAAATGCTTCACCGAGTTCAGCAATCCTCTGACATAAATGTATATATATACATGGGAATTTTGGTTGGGTTTTGTTTTTTTTTTTTTCCAAAATTCTCTAAGTTATTTTCCTTAAACTCCAACAATAATCAAAACCACTTGTTTGTAACAAGGTCTGCATGGGATGCTTGCCTGGAATTCACTGTCGTGGGGGTCAGATGAGCTCAGGACACAGATGGAGAGGTGGATGCAGGGTAGCAGCAGGGTGGATACCCACTGGCAGGCAAATAGGAATGTAGTGAAATGTGCTGTATGAGGTGGCTCAGTAGCCCATGCAAATAACCCCAGTATTCAGTTTTCTCATGTACAAAAGCAACTCTTGAGACCTTCATGCTCCAGCAGCTCTGCCACAAGGGGTACCACCTCTAGGAGATGGTATGAGGAACTAAGGCCTGACCTTGACTTGGGTCTGGTCCAGGGGAATTCAGCTCGTGAGAGCCCAGGCCAAGGTGTGGTGTGGGGCTGGGACTGTTCTTGCCCGCAGTGCTGCAAATCTGTCATCATTCTGATAATCAAACCAGACTGTTTCCCTTGCCAGGTCAATAACTCTGGAATGTAGTCTTAATGGCTCAGTCTAGTGGTGTGTTGTGTTGCTCTGACCAGGAGCTGGATGTCCTCTGCTCCTCCTGTGGGAAAGACCATCCTTTTTCCCTGGAGTGTTCAGGGTCACACAACTACACAATTTTGTGTGGGAATAAGAGCCATTGTACCCATTGCTCTCATCTCTGGGCTGTTTGGATGCCAAGATGCCTATGGAACAGTTATCCCATGCTTCATGGCTACAGATGGATCTGGTAATTGCTCACTTTGGTTCACTGCAGTCTAGCTGTGCAGAACTAACCTGGGCAGAACCTCAAACACGGTGTCAGGTCTTCGCTGCAAATAGCTCAGTGGAGGAAAAAGTCACCTACTGGAGCATCAGGGAGAGTTGTAGTTTCCCGAGGTAGGTCTCTGGAGGGAAACCACTGAACTATATGCAGTGAAGACCTGACACTGTGTTCAAAGTTCTGCCCAGGTTAGTTCTGCACAACTACACTGCAATGAGCCAATGTTCAGCTGCAGCTGACACTGATTTCAAAGGGAAAAAGTCAGTAGCAAATGAAAAGGAAAGGGGTCATTCTCTTTTCTTAGCTTAGCAGACCTGGCTGTATCCACAAAAATATGTCATTGCCGTAACATGTAACAAATGAGAAGCAGGTCCAAAATACCACTTCTCAATTTTTTTATTACTTGGTCCCATGGTTCTGTAGGAACCATCTGCCTTGAAAGGAATGAATCCCATTCCTTGTGCCAACTCTGTCAAATCTGGCAGCAGATTCAAACACTGGGAGAGAGGACATGGGTTTCCCTTCAACAGGTGACACATTTTTCAGATGTGCTAAGTCATTAACACCGGACAAGTTTGGGATTTGTAACCTTCTGGTGGCCTTAGGAGTGCTCAGATGCACACAGGGGCAATCAGAAAGCAGTTTCAATCTATTTGCTTTGGTCTGCCAGCTGTTACAAACTCATAGTTTAATATAAACATTTTTTAAATTTTTTATGTTGGACAGATGACAGAGGAGATTGTGCATTCAAAGGAGCATTATGATAAGACATTTTTTTTCTGGTGGCACTGGAATGTGCTTTTCTAAGCGTGGAAGCTGTGGAGGTCAGAGGAGTCTCTTCCTGCTTTTGCAATAGCAATAAGTTTCAGTTTACAAAACAGTTTCTCCGGGACAAGAACACAAGGCATTTGACAGCCGTGTTAGAGATAAGCTTTTTGGGAATGTTTTTTTTCCAGATCATTTTTGTAACAAAGCAAAATTCTACTTTGTCTAAAACTAACCCTTTCTGTGATAATTAATAGTTCTGAGTGACTTAGCGGTAAAAATTTCAGATTTTTTTATTCAAATGGCCTGTTTTGATATTCTTGCATAGTAAACTCTAGCTGAAAACTAAAGCTCTCCCTCAAAATTACCTTCCTTATAACACTTAATCATAAGAACTCCAAAACAAGAAAAAGCCCAATATATTTTCAAGTGCTCAAAGCTGAAAAAAACCCCAACAAAAACAATGAGAGAAAGAAGGGCTAGGTGTATTTTAGATTTTTTGGTTTTGTACATTTAGGTTTTTCTCTAGAATAATTCCATTAGAGCCTCAAATACTTCCTTCCACACAGGAGTATTATTTCTAGTCCAGTTTATTATGGATTCAGCAGTAAAGCAGTGTCTTCCATGACAGATGATTTTGCAAATGCTGTTTGAGATGGGAACGAAATCTGGCTCAGTCAGTCTCTTAGTGGGACTACTCAAACCAGAGGCCTTTCCCACATGATATTAGGGTGCTTACTTTCTCTGTGATGCTTTCCAAACAGCACTCATAAAGTAAAAGGGATGGTGTCTCTGAAGGAAGGAGTGTGGGGAGGTTTGGGCTGTGCAGTGAAGTGCTGTTGAATGCATGAGCATGTACCCAGAGGCCGGACAACAAGAAAGCTGAGTTTTGCTGAGCTCCATCCTGGCCCTACCTCCACTGCTCTCCTCTAGTGGCTCCAGGTTTTCTGAAATCCTCACCCTACAAAAAGGGAGGAGAGATATCTCCAGAGGAGGTGGGGACCCATCCATGATAGCTGTGCCCAGACCCTCTTTTGCCACACTGAGGAAATGGAGATGTTTCCCCCACAGACCAGTAAAGATCAGTAAACTGGAGCTTATTTGACATCTCTTGTGAAGGACATAAGGCTTTTCAAGTAGGCTGCAGTACCTACAGGGTTTTCCAACACCCCAGGGTCACCAAGTAGGACTGAAATCATTCACTCTCCTTATCCACTGCTTGTCCCACAGCCACTGGAATGCTTGTGGTCTGTAGGGCTGCTGACTGCCATTAAATGGGCTTGTAAATAAGCTGGACAAGATCCTGGGGGCGATGTTTGTTTGCTGATGGGGCAGGAACTCTTAGAGGTTGACCTACTCCTCTGTTCTCCCACCTCCTAGAGGACTTTATTTCAAGAACTCCCTTCTCTGTCTCTTTGCTTTGGTGCTTTATTCCCCTGGGTTTTCCTCCTTCAGGCTTTTATTGTTACCATTTTTATCTCCCCTGCTCTCTGCTGCTTTTGAGAGCCAATGAGGAGAAGAGTAACAGCCTAGGACTTGCCATAAACCAAGTCTGAGCAAATCCATTCACTGCTGCCCTCAAGGGCAGCCTTAATACTCATTTGTACCATACTGAAATTTTAAAATTTCCAGCCTAAAGTTGTAGAGAATAATCTCAAAGGCACAAGCATGGCAGTAGAGCTGCTGGGGAAGTCCCAGAGGACTTGCCCATAGAAAATAACATGGACTGGCTTGAAAGAGGCTTTATGCAATAATTGTTCCTCCACCTTCCACTGACACCTCAGATGAGTGGTCCTCACCCTTTCCTGAATTAAACAAGGCTGACCAAAGTGGTCCCTTCCAGCAGGCCAGCTGCCTGCTGCTTCTTGGTAAACACATTTTATGTCAAACAACTTAGGTCAGTGCAAGCTTTCTCTGCCCTTGAGCCACTCTGCTGCTGTGATAGCTGCTGCTGCCCTTCCTGTGGGGAGTGAGTATGCTTGGCAAAGGGAGAGCACCATGGCAGGTTGTGGGAGAGGAAGCATGCTGCTGACAAAAAGGAAGAAAAAGGTGGAGTCCAAGACTGTGCAAGGCCCCCTCCCAAAATCCTCTTAATCATCTTGTGTCACACCCCTGTTTAATTCCAGGAAGTCCTTAACTCTTACCTAGTTTTCCAAGTATTGCAATCAGCAAGAAAAAGGTGCTTAAATGAAGTGCTGATGAGGCCTCTGGAAACCTCGAATGATCTTTGGTGACTTGACTCTGGAGCCAGCCAAGACACAGTGGATCGATCACCTCTTGAAGGTTGGCCATCCCCAGAGTAGCCCTGTAAGCCAAACCCAATGAGCAAATCGGTGTGGAATGGCTCCATGCTGCAAAGGCTGTTTCATGTTGATTTAAACTCAAAATCTGGAAAATTTAGAGCCAGCACTAAATGTTTGTTCCACTTTCAAAGCTGAGCATCAGGGAGCCGTTCCTTAAATAGTGGATGCCTGTTCTCTGAGCCCAGATGTGCTTATAGCATGGGTCTTGCCAGTGTTTTCCTTTCCTCCTACTTCCTGCATGAATGCGTGTGCAGATTTCTAGCTATCCATCTTTACCCTTTAAAGTTGGTGTGAGGGGTAGCAGCTGTTCCTTCTTCAACAGAGGTGGCAGTAATAGTGTACAAATTGTATTCAACCTTAACCAGTAAAGCTTGCCACACAAGTGATCCTATTTCTTGCCAGAAGTGATAAATAGGACTCAATTTTGGAGCACATGAAATGTTTGACAAAATGTGTTAGCCAAAGACACTTCAGAGTATCAGTTACTTTCCAGTGGTATGTAAGTAATAATTCAGTTCTTAAAACCTTCCACCTGGACTCAGAAGGTCACCTGAGCTCCTGTTGCAGGCATTTAGCAGCGAGTTAGAGTGTGAGGTAGCAGGGAATTGATAGATTGCCCTGTGTTTCCATTTATGTAACTAGAAACAGCAGTAGACTCCAGCCTGAAATTTGAGATACTGGTCTTTAATCCATCTTACCAGGTCCAGGCTGGGATGTTTCTGTCACTCACTATTATTTTACACAGGCAGCTAATCTCAAGTTATCACAGCTTTATCCCTTCCTTAAATAGCACAAGTTGAGCAGACCTATGGTAAAGACAACGCCCAGAGATGCACCAAGCACAAATGGTCATCTCCTGAAGGTCAGTTGTCCCTTCCTTCCTCCTCTGGCATCTGCCTTTGCCCTAATGTGTGTGCAGTGGAGAGAGATTATCCTGAGTGAACCAGAGGAATCAAGAGCTAATATGCTTAGAGAGAGGAGCTTTGTTTTTCTGTATTGTATCTGCTCAGTTTCCTTGCCCTGAGTTAAACCTGTTGCTCCTTTCAGGGAAAGAAGGTGCTGAAGGAAGGCAGGAAGGTTATCTCCTTGTCAGTGGTCATGTGCACTGCAGTGCTGGTGAAGGGATCTGTCAGGTTTGGCTGTGTTTGGCTGAGGTGCTGCACAAAGCTTAACGAATGATGTGGCCTGGACTGATGGAGTTGCATCCCTTCAAAAAGACAGTGTGAGAAGGGATAGATTTCACCTGCAACTCTTCCAACAGGTTTCTTCTCCTGACCAAAAGAAGACCAAATGTGATAGTTTTGAGAGTTTTAACAAGGTTTTCTCCATTTTCCTCCCTAAGCAACCATGTTTTTGCTCACATGCAGAAATTTTCATTCTAATCCAGCAGAGGAGAAATGATATAGAGGAAGTCAGAAAAACCAAGAAAAATCACAATTTTCTCTGCTGCAGCCTGAGAAAAAATATGTTCTCATTTACTGCACTCATATGTACTTCCATCATATTTCAGCACATAAACTAGAAAAGAAGGAAGTCAGTAGTTGTGATTCAAATAGTTTAAAAGTGGGTAGCAATCTGATAAATTCTGGGGAAAATCACAGGAAGGGATTAGGAAAAGGTGATGTGTTTTGTGAAAAAACTGTCTTGTGAACTAATTGCAATGTAATTTTGGTAAGATGGTGTCAGTTTGGTTGGTAGAGATAATGTTTTTGATATCAACTTAAACATACACCTATTGAAATTTCTGTAAGACATGATTTTGTTCTACACAATGCTCTGAGTAAGAAAACCCCCATACTCTAACAATATAAGAATAAATAAAAGCATTGAACTTATTGCAATGTGGCTAATAGTCATGCTTTTAAAAGTAATTGTAAATGAAGAGGCATTCAGAATTGATGTTCCTGAGGGATATACTAAAGGACTCATTCTTTGAGGCTCAGAGTATGCAGTTGCTTGGGTTTTGACCTAGGAACACATGACATATTTGATTAGTCAAAGACAATTATGATGATGCAACCAGTGATGAAGTAATAAATGACAATATCGAGGACAGGCCTATTCTTTAGCATCTTCTGCATTGTCTCGTAAACTGATCTCATCCCCAAAAATATGTATTTGAATCTTCAGCCAAATTCAAGGTGCTAACACACCAAAGATATGGTTTTATAGCTGTGCTGTTTGACTGGGAGACTGTGTTTTGGAAACCAGTGACTCAGGCTTGTTTTTAAGGGATAGCCAGCTAAACATGCACTCCCTGAGTGATGCAGTGTACCTGAAAGCAAATGCTACAGAGCAGATTGCTGAGTAAAGGTCAAGGAGGTGATATTTCCATGTGTACAGCATTAATGAGACCATTTCTGAAATGTTTATGTTTTTAAAAGGATTTTGACAGATGGGCAGAGAACAGAGACTGTCGGAGCTGTGTGAGCATGTGTGAGCTGTGCTGTCTAAAGGGAGGCAAGAGAATCTAAATCAATTTATTTTGTCAAAAATGACATTTGATATTCGTCCACTAACAACTGAAAGCAGGGAGAGAATTAATAATGGCAGATTATCTCTGGACATAGCAAGGTGGTTAGGTTCTGGAAGTGGACAAATAAAGGTTGGAAAACGGGCAACTAAAAATGGCTTTTGCTTTCAGTGCCAGCCACTTAACTCAGGATGCAAGGTTTTCCTGTTACATGGAATAAGTGCTGAATCCTTTTTAAAAAATACCATTCTGGTAAGCAAGAGCTTATGGTAAAGGCACAAGTGTTGTGGGAAAAGTGCTGTGGGCATTATGGCTCAAGCAGGCCAGGCTAAGTGAATTCACGAATTTCAGAGGCTCTAGACAGAACTGACTTCTTCCACATCCTGTACTCTGTGTTTAGGTCAGTTTGCCTGCTCCCTCGTGCCATTCCTGGTGTGTGTTAAAGCAGGCAGGATACCCCCCCTGTCTCCTTAGCTTAGGGTTTTCCCTTGGGGAAGGTGTCTTGTGCTTGGGAGCCATAATATGTGAGAAGACCCAGCAAAGGGTCACTGGCTTCTGTGGTAGCTGTCTAGGGGCCTTAGGGGAGGAAGGTCTGGCCCTATAGATGCTTTGTACCATTCTAGTGATTAAATTCCCTGGAGAGGAAAGCCAGACTTTGGGCCAGTATCACAAGCCTGTTCAAAACACAAACAAGGATGAAATCCAGATCTAATAAACATTTTCACCTCATGGCTACCAATTATTTGGTCCTGCAGCCAGGATGTTACTACTGGGCTTGCTCCACTTCTGAGCACTGCAAATACTGAGCAAAGGTGAAGACTTTCACAGTTGCTTTTGAGCTGTGGGCAGCCATTCAAGAAGAATTGGAAAGGACAAAATTCTTAATACAAAGGAAGATACCAGGATCACTTCTTTGTGGGTCCATGAGACACTGAATGTTTGTGCCACCTTACAACTGTTTCTCAAATTGTGTTATATCATCAGTATATAAATAATGTCGAACACAGTGTTAGGCAAACTGTACAGAAACACATTAAATGTTGAGTGGCAACAGATGTACTGCACATATTTAAGAAGGAAAGTCTATATCAGGATGAGTTTCTTGATCAACTCTGGGATCTGAATCCTAGTTTTGGGACAGCAGGAACCTGTCAGTGACTGAAAGTACTGGCTTATGCACATGTGAATCAAGAGTGACCATTGCCAGGTTTCCTCCATAGGTGCAATAGGAATGGAAATGTTAGACATTTGGCTGCACTTGGATGTGAGAGGAGGCATTTTATGTTAGGTAGAAAGCACACTGCAAAGCCATTCCTTGCTATCTTAGGAGACTAAAAGGAGTAGGGCAGGAGGCACATCTGTCTTCACTGCATAGTTTATATGTAGTGACTGCACTCTGAAAAGTGTGATGTGTGGTGGGATTTAAGTAGGAGTGAGAGGCAGAGGCTCACTAACCTCTCTGAGAGGGAGACAGGAGGTGAAAGAGAGACACAGAGAATCATTATTCATCACAGAGATGAGAGTCTCCCCTTGAATGGTCTGCCTCCACCACCTTAGAGGTCAGCATGGGCAATCTGTGAAGCTTGTTTGGCAGGTGTGAGTTGCAATGATGCCATAAAACCTCTGTGTATGAGTGTCCATGCTCTGTGTGAGTGTTTGGTACCAGGACAATCCTGCTTAACATGCTGTGGGCCAGGCATAAGTGCCTGCAGAACAAATACACTGAAGAAGCCTCTTCATTCTTTCTCTGAGGCCTTCCTCTTCCTTCTGGCACAAACACTGCAGAGCAAGGCTTTTTGCACAGGCAGTGATTAACACATCTCATGTTTTTTGATGTACTTTGACTTCTTGGGAGGCTGAAACAACCTTGATTTACATCCATTTGTAGCCCAGATTGATTTCCCAACTGGAGTAAATGTTACCATCAGAAGAAGGACTCGCAATATTAATCTGATTGTGTCTATACTGGGGGCTTCCCTTTGGCCAGGTTCTAGGTGGGGTGATTTTTAACATGTATTTATTTTTGCAGCTATGCTAGAGCCAAAGTATAGAGTAGGTTTAAGGACTGTAGTCCTAAATATCTTCCTTTCATAGCACTGGTGTTGCCCATGTGCTTGTTCTGCTTCATGGGACAGATTTAGAAAAGCTTGTTTTGATTAACTGTTTGCTTGCTTGGCCTGGCATTCCCAAACACTGTGTCAGCTCTCCACAGAGCTGTCTCGGTTCAGTCGGTTGGGGAATTCACCTACAGCACTAAGCCTGCAAGTGGCATGACTCAAGGACAAGATAATTGGCTTTATTAATTTTTTTTTCTTTTCTGAGTAATTGCACAAGAATTGCAAAGCTACTTTCCAAAAGCAGGAAGAGAGGCTCTGAATTTTCCATTGGGTGTTCAGGTGTTGAGATGAGATGGTAATTGTAACACTTTCCTTTAGGTGGGAGCAGTTTCTAGATGTGCAGCTCATTCCGTGTGGGTTTTTCCGTGGCAGCTCATGCAGCACAAGGCACATTTTCTTGTGTGCCTGCTCCCAGCTACTTAGAGAGCAAGTGTCAGGAAATCTGCTCCCATACCAGCAGGAGGAGAGGGGGAAAACATACAGGGAGAAAGCTAGAGATGAGACGTGAATGAATACTCAGGGACTGGTCTGTATTCAAAGTGTTTCCAAAGTACATAGACAAGTGTCTTGGCTGCCTAGAAGACCTTCACAGCTCATGCTGTCCCTCCTGATCATCTCTCTCCCATCTTAACACTTTGTGTCCTGAGCTGTGTTGATATACAGGTGGTGAGTACCTAGAGGTGGCTTCGTAACCATAGGAAGAATGCAAAATAAAATGGAAATAAAATAAAATGGAAACATGGACAGCGTGAGGTGGAAACTAAACGACACAGAAAAGTGTGGGGAAGGCTGATGGGGGAATTTTACACTTCCCTGTAGGCTGGCATATTCGTTAACAGGAAACAAATAAGTTTTGGGCATGTGACATTTATTCAGACCTCTGTAATTGGAAGCTTGTCTGTTGTTTTCCTAATTTTATTTTGCCTAATGCAAGCTATTGCTTCCCTGAGACCTGTTTGTCATTTATATCCCTATAGTACTGTGGCTTTGCCCATCATCAGGGTGCTGACAGAGAAGTCATTTTGCATGCATTTGTTAATGGAGGGTGGATGCCGGAGGGATTCTGGTTTGGACATTGTTTTATTTGTGGAGGGAAAAATGCTGAAGACTGAAGAAAATAAGTGAAATGAAAAGGAAATGAAACCTTATTCTAATTTCCAACCTAAACATATTACTGACCAGGATAAACATATTTTCTGTGTGTGGGAATGACACTGTCTTTCAGCTGTTGTCACTCACTCTTTTCTGCTCTATTTCCCCACTGGGAGTGTTTTGGGGCAGTAGTCAGACCCTCGTTTACCCTTCCTCACCTTGGCTCAGCTCCTCAGCTGGCTGGGCTTACACTTCAGGAGGTCCCAGCCAGCATGACCTGGTGGTTGCCAGGAGGAGAAGTCCCACCTTTCACCCTGTGCCACCTCCCAGGCATTTGTCTGTCTGAAAGCAGAGCTGGCCACTGCCCTTCTGTGCTCACCCTCCAGCAGCCCTCTCCTCCCATGCTGTTATTTTTAACCCGGGCTGAAGTCTTGATTGACTTCACCCCATGGCCTCCTGCTTCTGCCAACAGAAACAGACTGAAACTTCAGAGTTAAGCCCACCTTTTTCAGGCTTCCTGAAGCACTTCTCAGCCTCGGCAGCTCAACTCCATCTGCTGGAAACATTCCCCCCAGTAACATGGAAGGTGGCACCAGCCTTTTCCTCTGCTAGGACCACAGAAACAGGCTCATATTGCCTTTGTCCTGGACTTGGGAAGAATATCGGCACAATGTATCTAGGCTTCAGGGGAAAGTTATCAGATCCCACAGTGCATTCATACATTATATACATTGTAAGATGTGCTCGTATTCAGATATTTTTCTCTTCAGCTTTCCTCATGTTTTCCACTATAAAATCTCACCAGTCTCTTGTTATCATCCTCAAGATTGTTCCATCCATGATAGTCAAGAGGGAAAATATGTTCTCAATAAATAACTGTTACAATCGTAAAGTTGTGGGACTAGAACTCTAAACTGGAAGATGTACCAGAAATACAGTTCTGCATGGACTCTTTACATTTTATTTCAGATTCTGACTGTGCTGACCTTCAAGCAGGATCCAAGACCTCACCCCCCTACTGAAGTGAACAGGGGCAGGAACCATCTGATCTAACTGCACAGGTGTGCACTATACACACTGTATCTGGAGTGGTTGGACTCCCTTTGTAGTCAGTGGAGAGAAAATGTATTTTGGCATTAATCAGTCTGACCTACTTTAGCTTTCTGCCTAAGTACGTCTTTTCACGGAGCGTAATTGCGTTGCCAATAATGAGTTCAAATTTGGATATCTACATCAGCTGATGTGTACCCTCAAACTTTCCAGTTACTTCACCTGGCTCCAGACCAGCTCTTGGCAGATCAGCAGTCAGTCATGACCACTCACGTAGTTATAATGAAAATAATTTTGGAGTTCTTTCCTCAGAAGATCCTTAGCTAAGTGAGAGCAGTGCTATTGGAGAGAAGGCCTGCAGGTCATCATAGCTTGGCTGCCCTGTGTGTCAAGAGATACTCAGTGATGGCTGATAATTTCTGTACCTTTCGTGACAAATAACAGTTTACAGTACAAGAATGTCAGAACAATTCAGGCAGGAAAAGGACCTTTTGATCTCACCTAGCCCAACCTCCTGCTCAAAGCAGGGCCAGCTATGGAATCAGCCCAGATCGCTCAGGGCTTTGTCTAGCTCATCTTGAAAACCTCCAAGGATTGAGATGTTGTGGTGTCTCTTAGCAACCTGCTGATGCTTTAGCTGTCCTTGGGGAAAATTACGTTCCTCACACCAAGTCAGAAATTCCCCTATTTTGATGTACAGCTTTTGTCTGTCATTCTCTCAGCATGAACCTCTGAAGAGCCTGTCTTGGTTTTTGTGGTAACCTTATCATAGGTACTGTAGGGCCATTGATAGATCACCCCAAAGGCATCGCTTTTGGCAGAATGATTCCTGGTCCCTCAGCCTCTGTTCAAAGTCTGGATGCTCCACCCATGGCCAGTATAGTGTCCCTACACTAAACTCACCCAAAGCTTTGGGAACCTTTCCTGTGTTGGCACAGGGGGGTGGGATGGTGAAAGTGGACACGGTGTCTAGATACTCTCTAATGAGCACAGAGCAGAGGGGAAAAGCCACTTCACCATGTCTGCTGGCCATGCTCCTGCCGGTGCAACCCAGGGCTCTGCCAGCTATCCCTGCTGCCTGTGTGCATTGCTAGCACACATGTAACTTATTCCCTGCCAGCAGTTCTACATCCTTTCCAGCTTCCAGTTGTTCCCCAGCCTGTACTATTCAATTAGTAGGGTTTTGGCAAAGGTTTTCTATGACTGAGAGCTGTGATAAGAAGCAGCAATCATTCATTATCATTAAGCTATGCATTCAGTATAGCTTCAAAAAAATCAAAAGTCAGTTGGCATTTATTGGGAATACTTTCCGAAAGCAAAATGCTCACTGGGATTCATTATTTAGCTGAATCCTAACATGAAACAGAATTATGAATCTGATGTGTGACCTTTCAACAGCTCACATAAAAAGAACATTTAATTCTGTTTCTAGGAGATGCTGGTGCTGTTTGGAATAAAGTGCTGAGGTGCTCAAGCTGGTTGTGTACAGGCTTTTTATTTTCTTCATGGCACGATGTTGGTGTGCACGATGTTGAATTCACCCTCACGACTCTCTTGTGAAGCAGGAATGAGTTTCACTCTCTGTTTAAAAGGGAGAAGACATGGTGCAGACACCCAGACACCTCTGACCTAATTTTAATTGCCAGAAAGTTAGACATGCAGTCCCAGGCTAGGAATCCACAGTCCTAGAAAGGGAGAAATGGGTCCCTCCAGGGTTTCCTGGATTTCACCTCTTCCCGACTTGTTTTCAGGGTAAGAAATAGCCTGTCTGTTTTCACTGGCACTGGCACAGCCTGAACAGTCCATCTAAATTATTAATCTTTAAGTAAGACTCGGGGCTAAAATCCTAGTTAAAGCTAAGCCTTGGCATTACGATTTAAGTGGTTCTTCCCCAGACAAGTCACAGAGAACTGAGAGTACTTCTAGGTTTTCCTCCAAATTAAACAAAGCCTCCAGACCATCCCTTACAATGCCTGAGGGGTGCTGTGGATAATGGGGGATGGGGGTGGTAGGAGGGGGAACTTTGGGCACTCTTCTCTTACTCCCACCTTTGGCAGGAACTTTTCCCTGCGTTGGTGTTGGCATAGATTTGTTGCCACTGGGGAAATGAACAGTGGGTTGTACTTGGTGTTTCCATTCCCATCTCCTTTCATCTTGAGTGATCCTGGCAAAGGGGACAGAAACTGCCCTCTGGTCCTGATGAAAAGGGACCTAATTTACTTTGTGCAAAAAGGTTGCCTTGAGTGCTTGGAGATATTCCAAGTTATTGCAGTAGAAATGGCACTGAAATATCTCTTATTTTCCTCTCTGTGTCAGGATCTTTTCTACTAGCTTCAGTGTCACAGCTGAACCACTTATTTTCTTCAACACCTCTGCAGAAGCCTAGATAGAAACCTACTGCTCGTGACTTTTGTTGGGGGATGGAAGGTTTTGATTTTGTAGAGTTTGAGAGATAAACTGAACTGTCGTGTTGAAGGAAAAGAAAAATCACTTCTGTGTATGCAGCATGAAGCAAAATGGCATCCCCCTGGGACACAAAGCACCAGATTTATTTCCAGTCTGTGGGAATTCTGGCTGGCTTACACTGCTCACAGGTTTGAGTAGAAGAACACTTCAAATGAAGGAACTTTATTACTGACCAGAAAGTTTGATTGCTTTTTTCCTAAGCATTGAGGAGCTCTCTTGCACAACCTGCTCACACCAATGAGAAATGCTGAGGGTCCCCATCCCAGGGACTGTCCCAGTCTTTCCTCAAATGTGCCCTGGTGCTTTGGTTATAAGAGTCGTGCAGTAAACCTAAATGACAGCTAGTCTCAATTAAGATTTAGTTTGGAGTCTGAAAACTATCCAGTGATTTAGTCTCAGGGATTAAGGAAAACAAAACCTTACCGACGGCTGGATAAAATTCACATTCCTTTCAATTGTGATCATCCTACATCAAGGAAATGTTTGAAATGTTGGCAGTCTCCTATGATATGCCTGTGAAAGTTATTATATTGCTTTAAGTAATTTAAGAAAAAAGAATCAAGAGCTATAGCACAAATGTGTTATATAAATCTTCATTTTTACAAAAATAGTTTGACTGACGTCAGGTCCTGGTGGGTGACCTTTAAAAGAGACCACATCAAATGGAGGGGCAGAGCTGCAGCTTCCCACCCCCACACTGGCTCTTCTCCTCCTTGCTTCTCCTCACCAGAGTGCCTCTAGACAGCTATGTCATCTGTAGCCGTAAAAAAAATTGAAGAACGTCTGTCTCACAAAAGGCAAAAAAGGAGCTCTTTTCTCATCTCTGTTGGAGTGGGCCACATCCCTATCTGGGCTGAAATGTGATCTGTGTACCTGCATGGGGGCTTAAATGACTGTAAAACCCTCCTTCTCCTCCCTCACCTGAGATCAAGACATCAAGATCAGGATCAACCCTCCTACATAAAGAGGGATGCTTTTTGTGGGGCCTGGGTCGGGCATGACAGGAGTTCTATCTCTGTGTCACTTTTAATTTTCTGTTTAATCAACATAGAAACAGGATAATTTGCTACTCCTGTCTATCAGCATCCAACAGTTAATTCTGGAGGAAGGAGAAAGCCCCTCCGAAAATCAAAATTGCTGAAGCTATTTGGTTGCAGCTTAGAAAAAGAATATTTTCTGTACTGCTTTGAATCAGGAACCAGAGTAGAAACAGTCAGTGCTATCATTACACAAGGGTGTTTTATTTTCAGAAAGCCATACAAGAGTAGTGTAAGGCAAAACAAAGTCCTCCTGAGGTGTCCTGCCTGAGACATTTAGATATGCTGTATTGGCAGACAAGAGTTCATCTACTCAGAGAGAAACAAGCTTTTATTTGGAGGGAGGTGAAGTTTAGCTAAAGTAGATTTGTTTCCTTGTGGCCTGGGGCAAAGAGGGGGGATAGGGGTGTGGGTGATTCTTAGTCATCTACTCCCCTATAACCAAGTTGCTGCACCAGGCTGTGGCATGATTGCCTGCCTCAGCACCTTATGTGAAGCTTGGAAAGAAAGGACGCTCTGGTGCCCAGCGAGCCAAGGCAGCATCCCTCAACCTTTGAATCCTGGTGACAAGAGGTCATTTCTTGCACTTCAGATGATGTGGAAAGTGAGATTCATTTTCTCTTCTTTAATTCTTTCCATGAACACATGAACAAATAACCTCTTCTCAGGTGTTTCAGCCCCTAATAATCCTCTAGAAGAGCCTTTTGGGCCCTCCCTAGGATCAGACAACCAGTGGAAGGAAGCCAACAGATTGACAAGATACCATAGAGAAAAAATGTCATAGAACTTAGACCAGCTCTGGTTTAGGCATCCCTAAAGGCCACAGAATCCTTTAGAGCTTTTCCTGTTTGTGCTGAATGCATGGATATTGCAGTCATTTGCATAACAACAGATGAGGTCCAGAAACAAAGATTATACTTTCTCTGAAAGATAGTTAGAAGATCACAAAATCACAGAATGGTTTGGTTTGGAAGGGACCTTAAAGACCACCTGGTTTCAGCTCGTTCACCTGGACAGAGAACTCATGATGCAGCAACAGGCACTGGTTTGAATACCCTTTTTGGGCAGGAAGCCCAGTGCTGTTCAGGCACAGGACAGAAGGACCTTGATCAGTAATTAGGCAGAGGGAAGAGCACAAATATATAGCTGGGTGAGATCCCTGTTTGTTCCTTACTTCAGGGAAGATGTCTAGGCAATGTATTGAGGTTCTCTCCAAGGAGAGTACAGGGTGGATCCATAATGGGCCAAATTGTCCTTCCAGCTTTTTTGTCATGCCATGTAAACACAACCACTGGGTTTTAAAACAAAGGTATCATGAAGATTAATATACAACCATTAATTTTTGCTCTGGAATACACTGGTCTGCCTAAAACTGTTGTGAATCTCTTCAGATCTCTTTTTTTACTGCTGACTGAGGAGAACTGTTGATGTGATTTTGGACAGAATGTCTGAGGGTCTGAGCACAGCCCACCACAAGCTCCAAACAAAGTAATGACATATATTTCATTATTTATTGTATCATTCACAGGCATAGAAGAGTCTCTGCTTTTCAGGCTGTTCCCCACGTGCTGTAGAGGGTTTTAAGTGTTTGATATTCATGACATATTCTTTGGTTAGTTTGTGATTAATTCAAAATGTTTTCCTACTCAGTGCCAAGAGCAATAGCTTCCAGTTTTGATTCTTAGAAGCACAACTTTAAGATTTCTTTTGAATGCCAATATTTCCTTAAAATATACTACTTTTGACAACATGCCTGTCACCAAGCCTGTATGGTAGGGTGCTAGAAGAATGCTTTGCTTTGAAAGAGAAAATTTAGGTGAGAGTAAGATAATTAAAATTATTTTGTTTGCAAAAAAACAGACATAACCTACAACTGAAGTTATTCAGAGTAGCTGTAAAATCATTTTAATTTTCATTTATCAGTTAGCCCACTTTGATTACTGAGGGCAAACTCCAGGAGCAGAGTGCAGTCCCAGGTTTGCATGTAGGAGGACAGGGGATTGCTTAGCTACACAGTAGGGGATTGCTCAGAGGAATCTGTTAGATTTTTGTGTAACAGCTCCGTCAAGTTTGCCCTCTCTGTGGGAAACCATCCATGCAGATTAAAATGCCTGGTGTAGGGGTAAGGAGGAGAATTCACTTTTGGAAAAGGGGTAGGTGGGATGACAGGCAGAAGGAATTCATGTGGACTGTTCAGAGGATGACAGAGAATGCCACACTTTCCCCAAACTGCTTCTCCCTTCCTCATCCCGCTTCCCGCTTGAAAAACCAAATTCCTCTTTCCCTGTTTCCATTCCTCTCACATCCTCTGTCACAGATCTGAATTATGAACGCTCCTGCTCTGAGATATTTTGACTCATCCACCTTTGAATTGATGCCTTTCCCTGGTCTTAAAATTAAACCCAAAACACGATTTATGGGAAAAAGGGTTTTTACCTCAGTATTTATTTAAGGATCCTGGGGTACGGCACTTCGCCCAGGTGGAATGCTCCGAAAATGCATGCACTACTATTCTACACCAAAATACACACAATTATAGGCCTTGCAAAATTACCATATTTATCAAAGATTCCCCAATAAGAGGCTCGAGTGAACCCCCCATTCTGAGGATGGGCCTATTTTAGTTTACAAAAATATGTTTTGGAGAGGACCTTGGTGTCTGGGGCTTCCAGACTATTTGGTCTCCTGGTTTAACAGCACAGTGGGTCTCAGCTAAGTTATCAGACTTGGAAAGTTACAAGTATGTAGGCTAAAAGCACTAAGAATACATAAAACTATATAAAAGAGTATGTAAGAGGGGTATAAAAGAAAAAGCAAAAATCATTCTGGCATCAGAATCTTGGTCTCCACATGTTTTTTATCTCTGCTATCCAGCTGCAGGCTATACCCCTCAGCCACAGTGGGTCCCGTGGTTCTTCCCAGTGGGAGAGTCACGGCTCATCCCAATAGGCATTGTAGCTTGCCTGATGAAACACAAGTTGCTTTTATCAGCCTTCTTTTGTTTTCCTGAGAAGCAGGCAAAAAATTTCATGTTCCATGTACTTAGCTTCAGCACAGCACTCCAATGCCCATCCTTGGTTAAGCTTTGCCTACAGTTTATACCAGGCTTTTGCCAGAAGAGATTAACATTTTTTAGCTGGCCCTGTGAAGCAGTGTTGCTTTGGAGGAAGCCTCAGCACTGAGCTGGTCTTTCTCTCTGTTATTTCCTGGCTTAGGGAGGTCTGCCTGTCAGATGTGCAGCTGGTGGATTCTGACTTCAGTGACTCACAAGGAGGTTGATGAGGGCTCCTTTTAGTGAGGTTCAGCTGCTACACAGGTGTCTCCAGCCTTGCCTTGTCTTTTTTTGGCAGAATTGTTAAATTCAGTACAAATTCACCAGTGTCGTGAATTACTTAGCAAAATTTACTTACAAGCATTTTATCCAAATGTATCTTTTAGCCCTGTAAATGGTTCCTTCAGATAGTCCAAAAGAGGGCAAAACTGTATTTGCTGCTTTCAATACAACATGTACTCAAGTCATATCCTCATTAATCTTTTGTCATATCCTGTCACGCCCTGAGTGGTGTAACAGGGCTGGGCAGCCTGCAGCAGGTCACCACGGAATATTTCCTGAGCACTCATGCTTGTTCTCTGTGCCATCACAGGTCAGTTGTGAACAGCTGCAGAAAGTGAAAGAGGGGCAGATACTGCTGACACAGCTTTGTAGTTGTTATTCAAATAATGTTCACAGATGCTCTCTTACCAAAACATATTTTACTTCAGAAATCAAATGCCACTAACATTAGAAAACAGCTCACCCACCACCACAGACTAGAAAGTACAGCAATTACATTTTGTTCTTCCATCACTATGAGTTGCCAAAATAAAGAAAAAAACCATTGCTGTGTAAGTTCTGCCACATGAAGATCTGTAGGCTAGAAAGCCTTGGAATGAACAGGATTGGCTGAGGCATAGCTATGGTGAAATCTGCACTTGCAAAGAGTGATATCTCTTGTCTTTAAAACTCTATTTTAATTATATTTGAACTTTCTCACATACTAAACCTCTGTTTAGAGAACTATCAGTATATCCTGATGCTTACAGGACTAACTGAAGCATACTTTACTGTAAACTCAATGCTGAAAACACAATCTAAAACTTCCTGATAAATATAAGTAGTGATATAATTAGGAGATAATGATCAGTTTGGTAATGCATTGCTTGGCATAAGGATGGTCTTTGTCCAGAAGAGTTTACAATGTATTTCTTCTTGGCAAATGTCAGGTATATGGGTTTTGGCCCCTTTTCAAACAGGAGTGGCAAATAAATTCACTGCTAACAGCCAACTTCCCGATTTGCCTTTGGAAATGGGGCAGGACTTCTCTGATTGCTCATGAAACACATCTTCATTCAACAGTAAAACAGCAATTATTTTGGCCCTTAACGAGCACAGACTTCAAATCAGTCAATAGCATTGTTAAAAAAATCAAGGAAGTTGCTGCACATCTACATGGAGAGGGACCAGGCTCTGTAAAGCCTTGCAGGCTCAGGCTCAGCTGCTTACTGCACAGCAGCTCCTCTCCAGAACACACAATTGCAGCAGAGGGGTTCTGCTGGCAGCCCTTACCTTGCCAGGGATGCTGCTCCTGGTTCCCTCCTCCGGCCCTTCTCATCGGGTCTCTCGTGTCCTCAGAAAGGTCAGGGTAGTCCAAGGAAACCATATCCACACACTGGCTCCATATGGAAGCCTTGGCTGTAGGAGTACATCTTTACTGCCTCTCCCCTCTTCTTTTATCGTTAAAGACAGAAACCACAAATGTTTTTCTTCCGTTTTTTTGTTAGTTCCTCTCTGCTTGGGAAGCCTTGTTTGTGACAGATTTGTCAGATATTCGGGCTGAGGACTCCTCAAATCAGAGAGCCCATGGGGAGAGTCCAGTGGTCATCTGCGACTGTCTTGTGGTCACCAAATTTGGTGGAGCTATGATGGGTAATAGTTGCATTTTATCACCATGGTTTACTTGGCGGTCCCAACTCCTGAGGATTTTTCTAACCTTGCTACAGTGCTAAAAAAGAGCCTTGCAGCTCTGAAAAGTCAGATCAAGGCAGGGGAAAATCAAATTAACTCAGGAGAAAAGCAATAATGTCCAGCAGATGGTCATGCTGGGCTCCTTCCTGAGACTGTACTTCCCTTCTGTTTCATGATCCAAGCTGGCTGCAGTTCCTAGCTCCATGGCTGCTAATTCATTTTGAGGTGGCAATATCAGGGCTTCAGGTTCAGGTCCACAAAAACAGGTTGCCTGCCTTGCCCTGGCCCAGAGGTGTTCACCCTGCAGGTGCAGCAGCCTGGCTTAGGTAGCAGCTCCTACTTTTTTAAGTGTGACCCTGTGTACCAAAATGACTTGTACCAGCTTCAACCTGGCCAGAGTGCCTGTTAGCTGAGCTCTCTGCCTTGTGATCCAAGCTGCCCTGGGCTGCTGCAGCTGAAGAAGGGGCAGGCACCAAGCACTAGCAACAAGGACTTTTCCTGCTTTTGCACCTTATCCTTGTTAGATGGTGACACAGAGCCTGCAGTCGCCTCAGTGTCCCTGTGTGCTGTGTTTGGAAAGTCTGCTTCCCACAGAAATTAACTTTCCTTAGCAAAGGCAGGAGTTGCAACCACGAATTTGGGCTGTGGGTGTGTGTTACCTCCAAATTAACATGGCAGGCAGACGGTAGAAAAAGTCCTCAGGCATTTGGAAACCTCAGAAAATCCAACTAGTTAGGGTACATGAGGCCCGAACACACTGGATTTGTTATTCTGATGAGGTAAAACTATTATTTTCTTAACCTGCACAGTCCTCAGGGCAAACTGTGACATATTGATGAAGGATGCCTCTTACTGGCAAAAATAATTTATATTTTTGTAGGCATTTATAACCCTTTTCATATGAAATTCTGTTGCACTGAGAAGATTGCTGTTTTCTTTGTCAGTGGAGAGGTGAAGCATTTGCCCCATCTCAGAAGTCTCATCACAGGTTTGTAAACTGAGCTTCAATTTCAAGTAGGAAATTCCAGCTGGGATTTGGATAGATGCTCCTGGAAAATTCAAATTATAGAAATCTTACAGTAAATGTAAGGAAACACATCTGAGGACCCTCCTTCCTCCAGAAATGGAAGTTTAACATTAGACGAAGAGGAATAACCAGATGCTTTTCTTCAACAAAAGAATAATTACTTAGGTTTTCCCATCCCTTTCAAGTCAAAGTCTTCACTCACAGCTTCTCATTTTCTGAAGCTGGACTCACTGGTGCTGTGTGTCTAGATTGGTGCCAGCTGTGTATCTTGTTATTTTAAATGGACATGGAAGTCAGTTTGTTCTTCAGTGCATGAAACCCATTATTCTCCAAAATTTTTGGTAGTATAATAAATTCCAGGCTTACTTGACCTAAAAAAGAAATTTAGCAATCCTTCCTGATGGCCAAAGGGTTGGTGAAATACACCAGCAAGGTATTGCTCAAACACCAAAAGAAAACAGACTCTTCCTTTAAGGCAGCTTCAGCATGTTTCAGACTGCATCCACATTACAAGCATCAGCTACTGCTGTGCTTTTGGCTCACAGAACCTCTTCCTCACAGAAGGACTCCTGATCTAAACACCGGTGGCTTTATTACTGAATGATTTGCTGTCTGTTAATTCTTTTATTCTCTTACTGCCTACAGTGCTGCTTGGCTGAAATTTCCATAGGTATTCCCCATTTAAAAGAAATCCTTTTCCTATTCAACACTGGTCCAACAGATCAATTTATTTTCCCAAACATGATCTGTAATAATTTTCCCCAAAGTCCAGTGGCCAACTTTTTCTTTTTTTCTAGACAAATCTGTGGCCAAATCATCTTCCCGCAGCCCCACGAATCTGTATGTTTATATCCCCCTTTGAGGTAATTGGTGTCTTGTAATGTTTAGACTCATCAAGTCCTGTCTGAGCTTCAGCCCCCAGAGCTGTCTCTCTATCTGAACCCTGGTTCCTCAGGAAAAGGTACTTTTACATAAATTGCTTTTACATAGTGCAGTTGTTGCATGAGACATGACACGAAACAGACATTGCATGAATTGACACAGCAGGCTCAGGGACTTCTCTAATTGATCCTCTCCCATTTTCACTGCCTCTGGAATGTAGCTGTTATGGCAGACAGTCCTGTTTAGCCCTGTGCTCCTCTGAGGCAGGGTCTGTAGTCCCTCAGCTGCTCCTGGAGCACTGCTTAGCTAATTAGGCTTAATAGAGCAAGTCTCTGGTTGTGACTTATTAGCATTTTTTATTTCCAATTTTCCTATGCCTTGACATAAATTGACCTGCGATGAAGCTTGCAAGCAGAATAAATACTCAGGGAGTGGTGGATGTGCCACCCCAGTGTAAGCTAAGGGCTCAAAAAAGTGGAGTAGAATTGTGGTATTTTCAGTCCAGAAGTGGACTGAAAGCCAAAAGGCTTGAGGCTCTTTTCCCAGCTCTGCCATGGAGAGTGGTCTCTGATAAGAAATTCTGGCACATTTTTAATATCTTCTTTCTCTTCTTCTCCTTGGCAGTATCAACTGCAGAGTCTCTTTGCCTCAGGATTGACTTTTGGCTTGTATATTTTCACCATCATTAAAAACTGCTTCCTTTCCCCCTGGTCACTATATTAGATGATACATTTGCAGTGATCCTCAGTACAAACCTTAAAAAATGACAGCAATAAAGAACAAGGAGCTAGTGAGACTTGGTACTAAAAAATAGGAATTATACTTTGTGGGTGTCCACATCAATGTATATCAGTGAGCTCCTTGGAACAGATTCATTTGGTTTTCCTGAAAAACTTGTATCTCAGATAGATCTGTGTTTTCAGGAATTTGGTTCTGACTCCACTAAACATTCCAAAAAACCTTTTCTTAATTCATTGGAACAACAACCTATGTTAAAATATCCCAAATACATAGACACTGAAACCAGGTACAAACTGTCTCCCTCTCATTTTGACTCACGGAGTTAATGCCTTTGCCAAGGGAACAAAGTTGTATTGAAGCATTGGCAGATACCAAAAATAAAACAATCCACTGAGTTTCAACTGGGCTTGTGTCAAAATTATGTGAAATTATATATCTCATATCTCTTATATATATTATATATCTCTATATATATCTCTTTGGTTTATAAGTGAGGCTATAATTGCTCCAAATTGTGCTCAGGGCACTGGAGATTTGCTGGACAATTCACAGCCCAGAAGAATTTTTACAGTAAATCTGGTCTCACATCTAGTTTGACATTGCAGTCTGAAAATGGGTACGACTTAGAGAGTTTTGTGTCTTTCCAGGAAGGCTGTAGCACAAAGCACTTGATATGTTTCTCATTCAGTGGAAGCAGCATTCCCGACTTCTGTTGGCTTGGATGCTGACTAAAGTGGTGGCTCTGAGGGGAAAAGACAACACAGGGTGTGTTTTAGAAAACTGAAAATACAAACCCAAGAGGTGGCTTCTGAGCATGCCCTAAGTAGCAGTGCAGCATGGCACACAGCTGGGTTATAAAGGGGTGAGCTGAACCCTTTGTGATGCACCTTGGTGCCAGGGTGCAGCAGGAGTTTGCAGGGAGCAGAGACAGCAGGGAACAACAATTGCCTCCGGACCGGGAAGCTGATGTGTCTCACAAACGAGACAGGTCTGGGATCAATGGGAAGGGAAGGTATAGCACAAACTGAGCCATTGCAAGGGGCCTGATGGATCCAATTCAGTTGTCCTCAGGGTCTTGATTCATCTCCCACCTTTGAAGAAATTATACGTATAAGTACTGTAAAATGAGAGATTTGGGTCACAGTCATAATTTTTAGGCAGTTGCGCTTCAAACTCCTTTTTTTTACTTCTTTCTAACTGAAAGCTTCTGAGGCACGATTTTCTCTCAGGATGTAGATTATCGTGCTACAATTTCTCTGGGTTACTTTGTTTATCTGTGCTAAGGTTAGATTGCTCAACACTTACTTAAGTAAATAACACAAAACCCAAGGACTATCTTTAGCTACTGCAAAATGTTCTCCCTAAAATAATGAAATACGTAACAGGGCATTGCTTGAGCAAGAGTTTGTTGTATTGTTCCAGTATTTTTTAGTGTAGTAGAGCAATAGAGGCTGTCTGGGAGTAAAGAACTTTTTCTGGGTGCTAGGAAAAGCAGCCAAGGCTGGCCCTGAGGCAGTATCAAACCTGGCTCCATGGATGACTGAGCAGTGCACAGCCTGACGTGTGTACAGTGTTTTGACAAGACAAGGGTGAGCAGGGTGGTTGGGAGGCCTTTTTGGGGAGAAGTGTCAGGCAGTAGTGTACAGGAAGGGAAAAGGACAGAAGTGTAGATGTGACACCCATTAAGGTCTGGGTTGTTGGCAAGTGGGAGGTGTTCAGAGGCAAAGTTTTGTTTTGGGTGAAATACCTTTCATCCACCTAAAGCTGCATTTCTGGGCCAAGGCTGGTGCAGGGGACAAGAGAGAGCTTTAGGGGAAGGAGTTCCTGGGTCAGCCTGAATGTGACTCGTGCGGTCACCAAGCTCGGTGTGCACGGGGGAAGGAAAATGCCAGGGTGCCAGTTGTGTACTAATTGATCACAAGACCACTGGGTCACTAACATGACCTAACCTTAAGGAAAGGGAGTTGAATTGCCAGGCAGGGCATAGAAATATCAGTGTTGTTTCGTAAAGCACCAACAAGAGGTTATCTAGAAACTTAGTCTTGTACTTTCAAGCAAAATCAATTCATTCTGGGACAGATGCCAAGCAAGGTCATTAGGTTCATTAAGCAGATGATTAGGGGTTGTTTTTTTGTTAGGAAAAGGTATTAAAATGCCTATTGGTTTGTTTAGCTTTGCAAAACAAAAGCTTCAAGGGGGTACGATTGCTGTTTATAGATACTTCAGCAAATACACCCTGGAAAAAGAAGAAAGCTGTTCGGGCTGAAGAAGAGCTCTGACACAAGAATAAATGAACCTCAAATGCTCACATCAGGCCTGAAAGGAGACATCTACCCCTGAGAGCAGGGAGTATTTGTGGGATAAAAAAACAAACCTCCTTTGAAGGTGCAGATGGAAAGGAATTTTATGATGTGGAGTTGGAAAATCCTTTCCGATACTCTGTCCTCATTTGCAGCAAGGTTTGCAATATCTGGTGGTGAGAGCAAAAGCTTTTTAGTTGGTGAGCAGTTTTACACAGGAAGTATTTAAGATCTTCCCTCATGTTTCTAGTGCCTTGTGCTTGCACAAGTCTGTGCTTCCGTGCAAAGAGCTGCAGTGTCAATGCTCTGACTTACCTTTCCTTTGGGTTTATTTGGACAAAGGTAAAAGTCTGCATTGGGGCTGAGCTGTTGGTTCATATGGAGACCAGCTGTGAAGAAATGGAGAACTTCTGTGAAGGGCTGAGCTATGAGCAGGGCACTTGCAGCAGTTTGTGGGTTGCGTGTCTCATTAGCCTTAGTTGTTTATTGCCCCATTGTTTAAAATTAATGGGAATGGTATGTATCTTGTAAACGAACATACAGGATCATTTCCAAAGTCTCTGTCCATTTATTTCTGTCCTAAGTAGAAACGAATGAGATCTGCAGAAATTTTTCATTGTAAATAAACTACTTGACAAATATTTGAATGTTTTTATTTTATAAGTTAGTTGTAAATATTTTTGTCATCGTTCAGTTGTTACCAGAAATAACTCAGTCTTGGAATTCACTCCCTGATAATATGTTACATCTTCCTGGAATAACTACATTCCAGAGGTCACATTCTGCGAATAGCTTTCCTAACTTAAATTACTAGCCAAATAGTCTGAAGGATCCTATATGATTGCTATTGTGAAACCCAGCTTTCCTGGTAGCCATCTGCATTTAATCACTCTCAGGGATAAAAGTTATGTGCAGTGCTTTTGGACCCATGCTTTTCTTCTGAGAGCACATACGTGCAAGTATCTTCATTATTCACATTTTATGTTCGTGTGAAGGATGCTAATACCTCCCATCCCCAAAACACACAGTGGGGTTCTGCACATAATGGCTATTCATTGTCAAGTTACACTTTTGCAATAGCTTCAATATTATCACTGTGGTGTTGTAAAGAAATGAGGAAAATACATTTGGACTCTGTTTAGAACAGAGCACTGTAGTTTTCATATATGTTTTTTCTGTAATTTAAGAACTTCCAGGCTTGGTAAAAGTTAGAAGTCAACGGAGAGCCTTGAAATGGCACAGATTACAAAAGGAATAGTTATTCCTTAACTCATAGTAAAGATATTACTACCCTTAGGGCAGGACTCAGTTGGCAGGGAGAAGCATGAGGGCTAAAAAGATGTGGATGGGGAGCACAGAGGGAGTGATGTTCTTCAGGGGGCATCCTCTGAATTTCAGAGAACCTCTTCTTATTATCTCTTTAGCGTGAAAGATACTCAGCTTGCTAAAAGAAACCTCCACAGGACGAAGGCCTGTTACCACCTTACTCAGTTATGCCACCTAATTTAGATAGCTCTGTGAAATTAGTGATGAAGCTGGAAGACAGAAGGGCAAGACCTTGGCATATGGGCAAATGTGGCCCCTGAGAATGGAGCACCACCGAAAGGCATCAAATAGAGAGGGGCACGGCTAATGGGAAAATACAGGAAAATCTTCATGCAGTCTCCAGGGAAAAAGACTCATGTCAAGACCAGGAGAAAGCAATTATCTCTATTTTCTTTCAGCTAAAAAAATTTCCACCATAATATATCTTTGTATTTCTTCAAAGTGGAATTTATCATGAATGTACAAGCAGAAAAAAAGTCATTTCTGAACAGCCTATATAGCTTTTTTTATTTCCCTGTTAACAGTAAAACAGTGGTAACACCCTGACCATTTAATGAGAAAATAGGAAGGTGGAGGGTGCCTCTAAAACAGACATTCTTTTTTTAAACATTTTGTGTGGAAAACACTGAGCTGGGCCGCATATTGAAAGCTACAGTGTTTTGATTAAACTTCTTTGAGTTTGGGAGCATATAAGGCCTTTCATTTAGCAAATGGTAACATTTTACTCTCTATTAGATGTACATGACAGATAATTTCATTTAACTAACACCCTGATTTTTCATTAGGAAAGCATTTGCAGAGGGAAAAGGTTTTGTTTCAGCCCAGAGAGTAGGTGATAGGCTGCCCAGCAGGACCAGGTACCTAACCTGGCAGCCTTAGCCCTGCCACCGGGGCTTATGGGGGAACATGTTTTCCTTGCAAGCTTTTATAACCTAGGGAGTGTTTCTAACAGCAAGCAAGTAACTACCAGGACTCAGTAGCTCTCTGGTGACTGTCATGTTCCTGAGGGTCTACTTGACTGCAGAATGACTTTATATAGCAATTTACTTTTTAAAAGCTACAGGGATCGACCACATTGAACAGCATCCTCAGAGCCAGCACCGTGCTGGCTCTGAACCTGTGAGGTCCCTTAATTTCTCCTATTACATCTTGAGGTGGCTGTTTTTGGAAAGGCTAGGCCTGTCCCACCAAGTTTGGTGGGACCAGTCACAGGACAGCTGCTGCCAAACACCTTTGTGGGGCTGCTCAGGAAACAGTCCTTGAACCAGCTGGCTTGGCTTGGCTTGGCTTTTCCAGTGGAGGAGGGCAAGGGACCAGCACTGGACTGTGTTCCTTAGGGAAAACAAGATGGACCCAGACATAAGGAGAGGTTTCTTGGTTGTAAACTGAGGTTTGTATTGAAGTCTTGTATTGCAGGGATACATCAGACTCAAAGTATACCCTGGGGGGCTGCCAGGAATTGATATGGGCTGGTGTCCTCAGGATCCCATGTAAAGGGGTCTTGGGCACCTGTCTGTGCCTGGTGGGGCACAGTTGGCTGAAACACCATGCCAGAGCTTGGTGTGAGGAAGGGTTTTCTGCCTGGCAGGCCAGCAAACATCTGACAAGCTGGAATCATACCTTCCCCTCCTGTAGTCCCTGTGCAGAGGTACAGTGTTGGATAGCACTGCCAAACCTTGCATCATGGCTGGTCATTGCAAGACTCTGAAGAGCAGTTGGCATCACTCATCAGTGTGTACTTGATCCTCACCAGGGAGTGACACTTGGATGTGATGAGTGGGCCAGTCAGCCAAAACCTGCAGCACAGGGTTTATGCTGATGCCACACTCTTACAGGGGCTTTGTGCTGATGGCAAGCTCTGCTCTGGTACTAAACCTGCCAATGCAAGGGCAACCATCAACACTTGAGCCAGCAGGATTAATTTATATCAGATTAACTTTTGCACAACATGGCTAGGGAGGTTCCCATGTGGAACTAGCAATGCCTAGAGCATGTACTGTTTCTTGTAAATGATGCCCTGCCTGAGGAAAAAAAAAAAGCAGTTATGTGGGTCATCTGCACCTGTGGAAAGGATGGGGAGGAGTAGAAAGAGAAAGAGAAGAAAGTTTGCCTGCTGTGAAATGAGGACCAAGTGTGACACACAGAGAGCTGTCCTAGGAGAGAGTTAACCCTGGAACTCAGCCCTGGCTGTCCTTTGCTAGCAGAGGAGCTGGTAAACCCTGGGTGGAACTGCATCTACAAAGGACAAGGGAGGACAGAAGGAGCTTGTATTTAAGGAACCTTTCCAGAAAAGCCTGCCATGAGGTTATTCTTTTCCTGTTCCATAGGATGCATTGCAAGAGAAAGAGTACAATGTTCTCCCGATTAGGGAGGAGGACTTTGTGTTTTGGACTGATTCAGAGAGGCCCCTCACAAAGACTTTAGAACAAAACTAAAAATAGCTTACTCCAGTAATACCAAGGAAACTCTTTTTATTTTGGCCAAGAAATTGCAATCCTATTTTCTATGCCCACTGGTTTTATAGGGCAGAGTGATATGTCCCTTTGTGTTGATTCTCTTTCTGAGTAAAGCCCATTAGGAAGGTATGGGTTGCTTTGTACTTTGTTTGAAGAGCTATTAAATAGCAGCAGTATCAGATAATGTGGATTATCATCTTATAGCTCTGTACAATTTTATGTTTTTTAATTACTGATATAGAAAGAGTCCTGTGGGACAGCTGAGACTTAGAAACAGACACTAATTAAATAAGCAAAGTGTGCTGAGATCTGTTTTCCTCAGCTGTATCTATAACAGGATTCTCTTACAGGTCAGCACAAACTTCCTCCTCCCCCTCTCATCTGAGCTGTGGGTATTAAACAGTAGTGTTTTCATAATCATCAGATTTATGTAATAGCAGATATACTCAAAACACAGAATGAAATTGGGCCAGGAAATCCGCAGTGGCCATTCCAGTAGCTTTCCAGAATCCCTGACAAACTTCACATCAAATCACCAGCTGCAGCTTGACACAAAGAAAGCCTCTTTTTTCCTGTAAATCAGTGCTATTATGAAAAAAACAGCCAACATTATTAAATCATAGGTAGAAAGGGTGATCTGTGCAGAGCAGTGTACAAACATATCCAAGCTCAGCCTGGTCCCACTTTATCTCCCCTCCAATAGGCAGGGACTAGGAGGAGCATTACTGAAAGTTGAACATACCTTAGGGGCTTGAAGACCATTGACTACTTGCCTAAAATAATCAAGAATATAACTGAGTTATAGAATATGCCCACATATAGAGCATGGGTGAAGGGCTGGCAATTTCTTTCAAAACTATTGTTCTTTTGCAAAGTGATGACATGTTATCTCCTGGGCTGGTGAACAGGATTGTTTTTAGTGATCATTTTCAGTTGACTCATTTAGCTGCACACTGATTATAGAAACCCAAGAGCTAAATAGGGTTCCTGAACCTTTGTCATTCCGTGCCTTATTCACTCCCTTCCTTAACAGAGCCAGGTCCCTGGGGTCTGTTGCACACTGTAGTAATGGGCATTAAAAATACTTGACACAGAATACTGCAGTATTCCCAGGAAAAGAGCTCTCCGAGGCACACGTTTTCCAGCCTGCATGTATGTGTCTGTGTTTGTGTCCCTGCTTGCTGTACTGTTCCCCACATCAGGAAGATAAGAATGGAATTATCCCATATCTGCCCAGCTGCAGGCTTCTCAGACCTTTCTCTCAAGCATCTGGTGCTGGCTAGCATCAGGGACAGGATACTGACCCTTGTTTCTAAGCAAGTCTGGCAATTCCCATATTTCCAGGCACTGGACACAAACAGACTGTTTCCTAGCAGAGGATGGCTCATATTTCTTTCCAACGCTGACAGTCAAATGCCATTTTTGCATTCTCTCTTACTCCTAACACAGAACCTCAGGCTGAAGGTCAAAGGGTAGATCCTGGATGTTCCCATGCAAGGAAAATCAATTTAGATTCACAAAAGACAGAACAGTCAGTGCAGGAGGTCACCGGATGGTCTCAGTTACTCTTCAGGTTTAGAAATTTGAACAGGGAAGAAGCGGGGGATGAATAAGGAGGAATTGATGGAGCAGGGTAGCTTGAGGACTGGCAGAAGCACAGCTTGAGAAGAGACAAAGGCAAAAGGGCAATCTTCAGTAGAGACTGATTCATCCCACTGTGCCAGGACCTGATCTGTCCCAAAATCACATAGATGTTTATAATTTGACCTTGGTTCATCCCATTGTGAAGCAAGATGTCCACCAAGTTTTGTGAACATTTCAGATCCAATCTGAGACTTTGAATTTTAAAGGAGAAATTTGATACCAGATGAGTTGCCTTGGCTGAGGCAGGGGATTTGGACAGGGAATCACCTGATTCCTTGCACAAGGCTGAATGGAGATGGTTTTGAGCTTACAGCCCAGGGCAAAACCATAATTTTTCTCCCCTGGTGTTGAAGGAAAATCTGCTTGCCTTGTAACAGATAATTTGACTGCAATTAGAACCAAGGAACACTCTCTGAGGGTTTCTGGGACTACTTTTTGCCTTGTAAAGATGCTCAAAGCAAGAGTTTTGGAGGTGCCAGGGCAGAAGACTTTGAATGAGAAGCAATGGGAAAAGCACCTCCAAGGGCAGTGTGTTTGTCCTATGTCAAACAATTTGTGGAGGAGGTATTGATCCTCTCCACCTCTGCTCTCCTCTTGCCTCTGCTTGCAGGCTGCTGAGAACATTGGGCAGAGCCTCACCAGGACAAGCTTATAACTTGCTTTAGGGGTGTTGGCAACCCATTGTTGCACTGTGTTCCAGCTAAGTGTCACAAGGGGAGACAGTCTGTTGCTTCTCTGATGTCATCATTTGATAAAAAGCACCCAACAAGTGAATTCCCCCTTCCACCTCATTACGTTTTTGGGCCCTGTTCAAAACAGAGTGTAATAATACCGTGCACAGCTTCAAATTTTAGCAGTGAGGTCCCTGCAGATATAGACAGTGCTGCATTCTTGTGTACATAGCAGAGTGTGACAGCTCCCCAAGGGCCAGATTCTTCCTGCAGAGTCTAATGCCCCATCAAATCCAGCAGGGTTACATCAGAAGTAGAATATGAATCAGGATCTTCATTTGTCATTTAGCTCATATTTGGCATGGCTATAAATAGGTCATTTGGCTGAAATTCTTATTTCCATATTTTATTTTTATTTTTTTAACCTCAGCCTTGGTTTTTCAGACCACAAGCGTGTGATGAGTCTTAAAATGTCAGATTTGGAACTGGGAAGAGCAGATAACTGAGCCATGGCTCAGTCCTGCTCCAGGCTGCTCACTGTGGGCAGAAAAGGGCCAAATGATCCATCTTGGCACAGTCACCGAGGGTTGTTTTGAGTTCCCAGGAATTTAACCCTGTGACTTTGACCTTTGACAAGAACACTTAATTATTTCCAGCTTTCCAACCAGGTCATAAACCGGCCCTTTAGAAGAGTTTCCTGCTCTCCATAAAAGAGAGCTCTCAGCTCCTGTAATAGCAGAGTTTACATTCTTTGAATGGAGGGGCTTCTTGAATCAGCGGGATACTGTGGTTGGGTTAAAGAGTTCAGCATTTGGTTTTGTTTTTAACAGGAGGTGAATCCGTGCTCCAAAATGCCATCCTGCGTCCAGACTTTGTATCTCCCAAACTTTTCCTTTTGCTCATTGTTTCCCCAGATACTAGAACTTGAGGTTGTTTCATTATAAAACCAGAATTTTGTCCACAGAATCAGAATAAAAACTATTTCACCCTTTTCTTATTTTCAGGATATATATATATGTGGAGATATACATATTCATATATATAGGGATAATAATATATTTTTTCCATCCAAATACCCAGCAGTGACCACCTTGTGCTCCTGTGAGCCTTAAAGTTTTGTTAAGAGCTTGTGAGTTCTCTCAGCTGACAGATCGAGCTGCATGTGGCAGGCTTTCTGAACAAGGCAAGAGTAATTTTTCACCTTTTCCCATAATGCTCTCCACGTATTCATTTTGTCAGGGGCACATTCCTCCTTCAGCCCAAAAACAGTAAGTACAAAATGTTCGTTATTCTGGGCTTTTCAATTAATTGGAAGGCACGACCCCAGCTGCAGCCTTAATGAAGAAGCATTTCATCCCACGCTTTCTCTGAAGGAGGTAAACACACAGACTCCAACAACCTGGATGCAGCAGGGACTGCCTGGGAGGCTCCTGCTTTCAGCAGCCCTCAGCTGAGCACAGGGTTTTGTGCTGACCTCTGTGCCTACACCACTCCAGGTACGGAGCTGCCAAAACCATGGGAGCCTCACTTGAAGGACAGGAAGGCTGAACAGAGAATGTAACTCTGCCTTCCCCTCTTAACAGCTTTACCAGTAACTTGCTGCTTTTCCCTTACATGGGGATGTGGTTGGCGGGGACATTCTTTTCTAATGAAAAGGCAGCTCGTGGTACCAAAAACCACTTGCCCACATTTCTAGCGTGTAAGGCAGAAAAACAGAGCTGAAAAACAAACTTTTACTGAAACACATATTTTTAGACTGATTTCCCAGCTTTTGCAGCCCAAGCTTCTGCCTGCCAGATCTGAGGCAGAGCCTGGTGCGCTGGAGCTGTCCCAAAACATGGAGCTCTGGTCCAAATCTGTTTGCATCAGCCCAGGTGTGGAGGCTGGGGTCAGACCAGGGTAAGGGATCACTTGGAATGCCTGCACCCTGGGAAGATCTAGCCAAGCCTGAGCTGCAACCAGGAACTGATGCCCCCCTGCCTTCATCTCTGGATTTGGGATCACTGAGGTGCCACAATCAGCTGCAGGACCATCATACTGGCAAAGCCTGTGAGATGTCAGTGAGGAGAGAAATTAAAACACCCTTTCCTTACCTCATTCTGAGGAGGGGGAAATGGAAATGCATGCAGTAAATATTGCCTGTGGTAGCAGGGATTGTATCTCTTGCTCTGCAGAGAATGAATTGGTGTAGACAGTGACTTTATTAAACTTGTCTTGGAGAACAGAAAGCAGCTGTAAGCACCTTTCCTGCTCAGAGGTTGTGCCCCATGCCTGGGAGAAGGCTGGAGTCCTGTGTGTGACCTGGGAAATTCCAGCCCTTCCCCTGCCGCTTGGAGACTGCCAGCTTCCACCTTAGTCAAATGTGGGAATGAAGCCATAGCTGGGCAAAGTGGAAAAAAAAGGCAGAAAGGAAACTGTACAGACCACAAGTCCTGAGGAAAAGGGCTGCATTTCAAGATCAACCTATTTAGCTCTAAACACAAATGGCATGTTTGTAAAAGGGCACAGAATCTCAGTTGCCGGGAATGAAACAGTGATAAGTGGCAATGCTGAAGTCTGTCTTGAAGGATTTGTCTTTTTTTTTAATATGCTTTTGCTCCTTCACTGTCTTCTGCCTGTTCACAATGTCCTGAAAATATCTTCTGCTGCCTGACCCTCACCAACAGCATTTTGCCACAGATGAATTGTGTATTCTTTCCTGTAAGTCTTTTCTTCAATTCCAGCCTGAAAATGCTTGACTTGTTAAATTGCAATTCCCTGCTGTCTGAACTGGGTTCCCACCCAGAGGGACTGTTCCCACCAGAGACTGCTGAATTGCCAGTGTGGTGTAAAAGAGACCTGGAACCTTAAAAGGAACATTCTTTCATGTCTCTAGAATATCTTGTATATTCTATAAAAGTACCAAATATTTTTGTAAAGTAATAATAAAAATAATTTAAAAAGCGGATTCACCCATTTAATGTTCTTATTCCCCAAGTATACCATATGGTATTTTAAATGCCATCTTCCAGGGCCCTTCTGTTTGAAAAGCAGAGAAGTTTTATGGTATAAATATTTTCTCTGTGAGGTTTGGAAACCAATGTGTTGGACACTATATTTTTTTAACAGTTATGGTATATTAGATCACGGTCTTTTGTGGTAAGGTATGACATCAGGCCACCACAAAGCCATACCAGGAGAATCACATGGAGGAAAATGTGTCCACTTAATAGCTTTCAACCTTCAAGGAAATTCAGAAAAGCCAAACCTGTGTATGTGGAATGATCTGTTGTTATTCTGACAAAGCTAACCTGGGGTGACTTGCAAGCCTGCATACTCACAAGAAGTTTTGAGGAACAGATAAGGAGAAAATAATTGCTATGTGCATATTCCAACTTCAGAAAAACCTTTGCAAGGCAGCCAGGCCAACCACTGCCCCCCCTTTCTCTCCAGTAGATACCTGATGATTCAACTACAATCTGCAGCTCTTGGTACCGATCTTCCTAAATGAGGAATGCATCCCAAATCACTAACAGACCCACCTTGGAATCTTGGTGTACCTGGCCTACTGCTTTCTGAATGTCCCCATTTATCCCTTCCATTTATCTCTTGTTTTTTTTTCCTATAATGTAGCTCCTGCAGTCCTTAGACCTTTCACTCAACATTATGAGGATGCATACAAAAAAACCTTTTCTTGGAACACAGATCTGCGAGAGCAAGGGCCAAAATGCTGATGGGCAGCTGGAGCACAGTGATGCCTGAGGCTGGCTGCAGGTGATTTAGGTGGGGAGGAGAGACCCAGACCTGTGGGGATATAATCTGCCTTGTGGGGTATCCTGTTTTGGGGCTGGGTGTTGGAGCTGCCCTGACTTGTCATGGGTGCAGAGGGATTTGCTCCTGCTCCCATCCTCCTGTGGTTGTGCCATAACTGTGCTCCCACCCAGACCAGCTGGGGAGCCTGGTTTTGCTCTACCTCTGCAGCCACAGTGAGTGATGGACAGGGAGGAAGGGCCCCTCCAGGATATGGAACATAGCTCAGGGGGAAAGGAGGTCTCAAACCTTGTGACAGGCAAGCACCCATCTACAGGGATCTGCATTATCTGCTGAGGAGGCCATTGCCTCCATGGAGCTCAGATCCTGGGACTGGAGAGGGGTTTTTTTTGTTAGTTTTCCTTTTTTCCAAAGCAAATGCCTGCAGCTTTATTGGGAATTTGCTGGTTCTGTTACTGACCTGTAAAAGCACTTGTCTGCCTAGAGGGTTTTCCTCCTCTTCCTATCTTAATTGGGCTGGTGAAAAATATTGCTTCTACCCCTAAGCTTTATCTCAGCTCCATCCCACCCCCAGCAGATAGCAAAGTGTGGTTCCCACTGCTGGCTGGCCTTGTCCTTTGAAGAACAGAGACAACATGTGAGAGGTTCTGTATCCCTGAAGGGCCTTGGAGAGCTATAGCTGCAAGCAGTCTCACACCGAGGTGTGTGCATGTCTGCATAGGTAGGAGGAGATATCTCAGATTACAAAGGCAGTCCTTCTATTGCCATTTCTTAGCTTTTAAGCCCTCAGCTTTGTAAGCCAAACAATGTCTTATTAGTGTGGACTTGCATTTAGGTATGCAATAAAATGCCTTCAAATCTACAGATTTATTGACACAGTAAATGCACTTTTCCCTCCCTGAAATGGAAAGGGTAGGAGGAACTGCAGATTCAAATGTATTTCATAGACCTATGTTACTCTGTTCTCTGTTTTATTCTTTTTCATCCTTGTAATTTTTATATAGCTGTTATGACCTTCTATTTTTAATGGGGTTTTCCTTTCCAACGTGCAGCTGAGATGTATAAATATTTTTATCAGAAACGATTCCGTGTGATCCATCAGGCCATTCAGACTTAACCAGTCTGTCTTGTACTTTGAATACCAACTATTCACATCAATGTCATTACAAAGGATATACAGCTTGAGGATTCCTGTTAGAAACTTTTGGGAAATCATTCTGAATAAGGAACACACTCAGATTGATTGTTCTTTTCAGCCATTTTCAGACAATATACAAATTCAGTAAGAGAATGAGTTTGTGGACTTCATTACATGAAACTGTAGCAACTATTAAGGTGAATCTAAACAAAAGAGGAGGAGGAAGTCAAAATGGTTTGTCATTGTTCTTGCTAAAAGATATGTACAAAAGCAGTGATAACAAAACTTACCACAGTGTTTCTTATCAGCCCTTGCACAGGGAGATGAAGAAAATGTATTTCTGATAATATTTATTCTTTTTTTAGGTCCAACATGTTCGTAACATAATATCAATTCCTCTGACTGCACATGGGACAAACCCCTAAGAGCCAATCCATTTGTTTTGTTCATGGAGAGCTGCTGCTTCCCACTTTGGATTTCATAGCAGCTTGACACTATCTTTGATATTAACCTTTTAAATTAACTTTACTGTGCTCAAGGATTATTTTGTTGTTGTTACTGTGTTAGCTGGTTGTGCTTTGGTCAGAGATTTGGAGGACTTCTGTGGTCAAAAGCTGTAGCATAGGTCTAAGTACCTGCATTGCTCTCCAACCCCACAGCCTGGGGGAGAGCAGCTGAACCTGAACTCTCCTGGGGGAGTAGTCATGGAGGGCAACTGAGGCTGTAGGAGGTGTGGGGCTTGGAAAAACAGAGGGAATCCCATTTTCTTTGCAGTATGACAGAGAAATGCAGCAGGCCAAGGTCCTAGGTACGTCCTGGTACCAAACACTGACCTCCTGTAGCTTTACTCTAGATTTTCAAAGCAGTTTTCTGAGGTACTCAGAGGGTCAGATTTCAGAAACACCTCAGAGCTGTGTTTATCTCCTCCAAAATAGCCCCCAGCTTGTGTAGAGGAGAGGGGAGCCCTGTGAGGAACATGTGCATCTTTAAACCCTCCAACAAGGGCCAGATATTCCACCTTTGCTTAGTGTGTCATTGGGCTGGGCATGTCTGTACTTCTAAGCCCTGGAGGACAGGGAAATGCCACTGCCCTGCCCTGGGGTGCTGCAAAACAGTTTTAATAGTTGTCAGATATTTATCAGAGCGCAATAAGGAACTTTCTCACTTTCCAGGGAAACATTTGGTGCACCTTTTCTTAAACTGCCAGATAATGATGATGACCACAATTTTCAAAGAGAATCCTTTGCTAGGCACTGAAAAAAGGAGGTGGTTTCCAGAGTCTGGCAGCACTGCACAGCTCCTCATGAAGTTGCAGGGAACTAGTGCAGGGAGCAGTAATGCCATGCAGCCCAGCAGGGAGGCATCTTTCTGTCCTGTCTGCAGGTGTTGTTGAGAATCCCATTTCCCCAGGACGGCCTAAAGGAAGAATCACAGCAGAACCTTCAAAAATTAGTGGAGTGGTAAGCTTTCTTGTCAGTCTACCAGCTAGGTCCTCTCCTTCCTGTGTTCTGTGACAAAGAAAGAGGATAAATACTCTGGGCTGAAAATGATACAAAAGAAGCCCTTAAAAGTTCTGCAGTTCCTGCTTTCAGGCCCTTAGCAAGGGCTTGCTTCAAACTGTAAAAAAGGAGTATAACATTCCTTAGTTAATCTCTTTTCTTTGTCCAGAGCCTTCTCATGTCTCCATGACATTCATGTGTTTCCCCAGCTGGAAGGCAGCCAGGCACAGGGCAAGGGAGTCTGTAAGCTTAGAGATTCTTTCTTAAAACATTTGGAGAGAAGAGTGAAAGCATTAGAGAAAAGCAGCAGCGGCCCTTCCCTGGACTGTTTTGCCCCTTTTTTGTATGGTCTTACCCCAAAGGCTGATGATTACTAGCATATGGATTGCCATGCTGGTGTTTTTCCATTCCTAGTGGAGGGTTGAAGTTCTGACTGGCCTAATTCATCACAACTATCAATAAAAGCAACGGATAAATTGGAAGTCCTTGAACTCTGCATTGTCTGAGGTGTGACTCTCACATCGAGTTTTATTGGTGTGCTATAATATATATCAATGATAATAATAAACAGAGTTTAGATAAATACAGCTGAGACAACTGATAACGGCCAGGAGTATAAAAACCCACAGTTGTTCATTGTAATGTAAAGGAGGAAGTGTTGCCTTTTTTCTAAAGCTAACAACTTTCCTTGGCTTTCTCTGGAGTCTTTTCTTCAGAGACTTCATCTAAATGGACTTCAATTTTCAACTAAAAAGAACTATTCCTCTTAATTTTGGTAACAGAAGGAATCAAATTGGGTAGCTAATGCTGGACTAGATGTACTTGATACTGCTTTCCATGAAACTCAAAGTAAAACTATTCATAAGGTGGATGGCAAGTCAGAAGTTCTCCTGGAGGGAGCACAGTGAGATTTTTCCATTGCATTATCAGTGCTTGATGGGAAATTTGTCTAATGTGGCAAGAATCTGGACTGGAAGAGATGGAAACAGTAAACTAAATTAGAAAACTTTGGGCATCACATGAGGTAACACCTGTTGGGGCAGCAATCAAGCTCCTGGGAAAGATTTATTTCAAAGGAATGTGGAGAAATTGAGCACCTTGCTTGTGCATGGCAATCTCTCACCATTGGCTTCTGTGAAAAGGACTCAGTGAAACAAAGTAGTCATGTTAAAACACTTTGCTGGCAGATCGAATGGAGTTTCCTGTGTTGCTGCTTTCAGCAGCAGAGGACAAACACTGGAGACCCATCCTTCATCTTTCAAGCATTTTGCCCAATAGCATTTTTCTCTGTTTTCCTCAGTGGCAATGGTCTTGGAGGAGTCTGTCCCAGAGAAGAGGTCTGGGAGAGAGGGGAGAAGAGGGGTTAACTCTTCTGAGGCACAGTATAGGATACTCTCTGAAGCCAAGGTTGTGATCCTTTGCCCTGTCACAGCTCCTGCCTCCTCCCTCATAGCTCTCATATGTCTCCATTACTCTGTGAGCTCCCAAACCCGCCTTTCACTGGGGAATGTGAACAGATGGACTCTTCCAGTGTCTCCTCTGGCTTCTGCAAAGGTCCTTTTTTCAGTGCCTAGCAAAGCTGTAGCTAGCAAAGCCCTGTGTCCAACACTGTAGTGTCATAAGAAGTAGGATCATATCAATTTTAGTAAGAATTCTGGTAACAGAGAGGATGGGGCCATTTAAGTATCAAGTGTTGGCTCCCTGCCTCATGGACCTAAGGAGTAATTACAGTGGGACTGCTTTTGGTTTAAACAGATTTTCTTACAAAGTTGTTGGTTTTTTTAGTATATATTTGATAAGTGGAAAAAAATGAACTTTGAGTAATTAGATGAAATAAATTCAAAGCACAAATCTGAAGTTGAAACAACCTCATTCCCTCCCCACCACAACAAACGAGAATATCTGGATTTTTAGACTGGAAGGTCACTGGTGAGTGAAAAATGAGACTTCTGTTCTGCCCTTGGCCACACTTCTTGTTGCAGGCTGCCCCTCCTCAGGCCAGACTGCCCTGCTTAAAAAGGGAGTGTAGTGATACTGACCTGTTTGGCAAAGTGCTTTGGGACCTATTTGTGAAAGAGCCGGGGGTGAGCTGCCTTTGCAAACTTTGAGTGTTTCACGTTGGTACACTCCTTCAGCTTGGAAAACACTACGTGCTAAATTTGGGCAGGTTGTAGTGTTTGTGATTCACTGCTAGGGAATTCCAGACTTCTTTAAGCTCTTCCCTTATTTGTAAGTATTTGCTGACTGGTTTGCTAAACAGGCTGCTCTGAGGCTGTTTGCTGCACTTATCTGCCCGTAGGACTGAGTCACGCACCACGAAGCCTCACACAGGTAAGGTATGGCAAACGGAAGCAAAATCCCAGCCCTGAGCACAAGCCACGGCTTGGAGCTGTGGGGCGAGAGCTGCACCTCCCCGGGCCGGGGCTCTGCGGGTGTGTGAGTCAGGGCTGGCTGGGCAGGCAGCGCTGGGACTCCCGGCTTGATAACAGGGCAGGACAGAGGAGCTGTTATCTGCTGTGCTCGCACGAGGACTCTCAGTGCAGACAGGGTATCTGGCACGTAAACTCATGAGCTATGCACTACACGAGAAAGGTAACTCCAATAAAAATACACCAAGAGCATTTTGTTTATGGTTTCTTCCTTCACAAAATAAACCGCAAACTTATGGCAGCTCTTTTCCTTAGCAACTTTCCTTTCTCCTGTAGCTCCTATTTTAATAATATTCTAATCCATAATCTGAAAAAACCATGGAGTTTTCAGAAAACGCCTCATTATTTTGAAGCCTCCTGCAGGGAACAAAAATGCTGTTGCAACCTGCTCATGCTTTCTCATAAATTGATTTCAAACCTTGCACATGAACACGCTGTGATTTCAACTGGTACCCAGAGTGACATCTTCCATGAAACCCCACAGCTGTCCCTTAATGGGAGATTAGTTCTTTAACAAGATGTCTTTTTATTACTGTTGTTGTTTGCTCACTAATGAAACAGGCTTGTGCTGTGGGCTATCAATTACATCGCAAATCATGTAATGTAATGACTCAGTACTTTTTTTTTTCTTTCTTTTTTTTAAGAAAACATAGCTGCAAGTTTTATTCAGTCTGGTTATTTCATGGCTCCAGAGTTTGTTGTCCAAGTTCCTCATTGCTGCAGCTTTAGATAAAAACTTGAAAATCTGAATCTCTTAAGGCTCAGGAATGTGACAGAAAATAGCCCCCAAAAGGTCACACCCAGTTGGGTTCTGTGGGAGAGGAGAAGGTGAGGAGGAGATAAAAAAGCTGGCACTGGATATTTGCAGTGTCTCAGTGGGGCTGCTGGCAAAATGTGGCTCTTGGGGCTCTTTGGAAAGTTTTTGCTGTTTAGCCTCAGAATCTGGATTCTTCCAGCCTTGTTTAGTCTTTCTGGGCTCTTTCAAAGGTCAGCTGAGAGAAAACATGAATTAGCTCTTCCAGAGGGAGCTCCTGCTCCTCTCTCCCTGTTTTGCAATGCAGGGGAAGTGTCTAGAGCATGGTGCTGTGAGAGAACCATGTGCTCTGCTTTCTCCCCTTGCCCTGTAGTGAATTTGGTTCATTGAATAAATGAGCCAGATTTAGTGCCAGTTTTATTCCCAACAGTCCCCAATAGGCAACCTAAAAATACCTCCAACCCCACACACATCACTTGTAGTCCACAGCTTTTTCTGGAGCTGAGGCAAAACAGAGCTGATGTCATGGGCTATTTTTATACAGTGACATCTAAAATACTTTATTTTTGTAATAGTGAAAGAGTGCACTATACTTTTTGGTAAATAATTTCAATGTTATTGTTTCCATTTATGTAAATTGACAAATAGCTGAACTTAGATGGAGCAAGTTTGGGGTTTTTTTACAAATTATTTTCAACTTCTCGAGCACCAATTCCACCCCTATCTTCTTCCCCTGAGTCTCCTCCAACAGCAACCACCAAGGTAGCACCTCCTGGGGAGGGTCAAGCTCTCAAGACAGCAGTCTTTGGTCTCCAAATAAGAGCAGGTGAGTAACTGCATGCCTACCGCCCCAGGCAGGAGCAGGGAGTGCTGCAGCAGAGCTGGCACATTCATTCACAGTTCCTGGAGAAACATACTGTGCTCCTGTCAGCCTCACCTCCTCGTGCTGTCCTGGCAGCTCTGATAAGCCACCAAAACTTCAGAGAGGAGTTGCCGAGATGGTGGCAAAGAGCGAAAACGCAGATGTCCAGCTATGAAATAGTTTTCATTAGCCATGTCAGATACAGGCTGGGGTGCTTTTCCAGCTTCTGGTTTTCTTCTCCTTAAATGCTGCTGAAGTGTTTGGGCAGACAGTCTGTTCCCTGTCAACTCCCACTGTCACTTTTTTCCTTAAGCATAATATCAAAAGTACGTGTACTTTTTTTTTAAATTATCAAGAGTATCCCAGTCTCTCCTGCCGTGTTTACACTTTTGCCAGCAAATCACTGCTTCTGTCATGTACTTGGCACCCACTCACTGCTCACTAGCAACCCAGGTGGGCACAGCACAGCCTTTGTCTCAGAGTCACCCATTGGAGTAAAAAGCTTTTTTTGGCAATGCAAGCGATTGCTAGTCTGCAAAATTGGAAAATAGAAGTTTGCTAAGTGGAGCACAGAATGCTGCTGAATGCAGAGCTGTTTCAAAAAACAAATTAAAGCAGTGCAGGTTCTTTCCATTTTTGTTTTTTAAAAGTCTAATCAAGGAAATTATCACATTTGGGGATTTATTGAGGCCCTGCTTTAGGAGCACCTGTCTTACCTGGGGGAAACAGGTGTGACTAATATGGTAGGCAAAAGGCTTTTTTCCCGATGGATTCAGGTACCTAGTGTCAGTTTGAGGTGCTTCTGTCTAAAAAGAGATAATAGATAGATCTATAGATAGATCTATAAATAGATCCCCAAAACCTCCATGCTGCCCTGAGGGACCTGAAAACCTAACTCTAGGCCTCTAGAAATTATCACAGAGCTCTGCGTGAAATGGTGCTGGCAGATTTTTGCCACCCCTTTCTGAAAGGGAAGATAAAAGCATTTATATTTCTTTACTGCTCAAGGACATCTGAATTTGTGTCTTTCACTTCCCCAGAGAACATCCTAAGCAGCTAACTAGAGCATATCCTGAAGGGATGCTCTCTTTGTTACAGCTCTTCCTGGTTCAGAGTAATTACATGTGTAATTATGAGGGTAGAGACACTCATGGACGACTGACTCTGCCTGGGTGGTGGTTAAATACTCACTGCAGGCCACAGCTCTAACTCCAAGGATCGTGAGGTTTATTTATCTAACTCTAGTATTCAGTGAATTGTTCCATTTAGAAAGGAACAAAGCTTACTGAGTTTTCTGAAAAGCTTCTATTAATTCAGATGTGACATTTAGGTCCTTTTTACACACAGAACACACAGACCCTAAAGGCCAAGGTCCTTGAGATTTAGCTGAGCAAAACATTTTGAGACAGCCGTGTTCCGCTGCAAACCAGCACTGGCAGTAAGCACCAGCCTCATAATAGAAAGGAAATACCCTCCTTGCCTGCCCATACTCAGGTGTGTGGTCAGACAGGGGTGTTTTCATAAAAACAGTGTCATAACTCATTACATCTGCATCATTTAAAGGAAAATAAAAGGCTAATCTTCTCATTGCCATCTTTGCTGCTTCGAGCTTTCTGAATTACTGTCACTGATTTCATGGCAGGAAATGCTAATCCTGTGTCACAAGATGTAACCCAGCCTGGAATAATAATTTAGTTTTAAATACTCAAGGTAGAAAACATATTCCATTAACATCTTACCACCGAAAGGGTCATGCTAATCAACCTCTAGCAGTTTCTTCTTCAAGTCTTACTCAAGAAGTTATTAATTAACATATGCTTTTCTACTTTTTTTTTTTAATATCATTTTTTCTTACCCATCTGCCTCTGGAGTACAAATAATTTCTCCAAACCTGTACCATTCTTGCATATCTGTGGAAAAGCAGTCATTGACAACAGCTGCCGAAACCCTTGGTGACTGCCAAGATGAGTGTGGTGTACTTGCTTCAGACATTGCTGGGGAGTCTGCCTACATCCCTCAGCTGTTGTAAAACAGGGAAGGGAAAATTGGTCTGGAAGAAGGGGAAAAAACCTGTTTTTTTTCCCCTTCTCCCATAAGGGTTTAAACACTTCTGTCCAGTGAGGCTGAAGGAAGAGATGAACTTGTGACTGTCAGAGAGCAAACCCATCTGCATCATGAGGGAACAAGAGAGGTTTGCAGAGCCAAGGTTCATGTGCTCTACACAAACTGTCACATGTATGTGGCAAAACACTGTTCAGAAGACCTTGATCACATCTTGGCCCCTAGAAAGGTGGCTTTAGTATTTTTAGTTTGACCTGCTAAGAAAATACAATCCCTCAAGCAGGGCACTGTAACCTGCAGAGCCAGGGCAGGCATAGGGCAAAGGGTGCAATTTCAGCCCAGTGCAATTCCACTATGGATTTAGTAAGACAGTTACTTCCCTTTTGGGAATTTGTCCTTTTGAATGCCCAAGTACGGCCTCAAAACCTCTGTCCTTCATGGGCACCTTGCAACTGTGACCTGCCTCTTCTGCTTCTGCTATTTTGATGGAAATGAGCATAAAGCTGCATGGTGTGGCTGCCCTTATTTCTCTCTCCCTTTGAGGTTAAGCAGCAGTTTTTATAAAGAACCAGCATTTATTTTTTCCAAGCCTAGCCCTTCTGTGTTGGAGAAATGCCCTCTCCTCAGAGCCATGCCACCTTCCTCAGAGTGTTTATGTCCTCTTACCAGCAAAGGATTACAAATTATGTTGGGAATGTGTTTTTTAAAACACACAACCTCTTATTACACAGTATTTTTAAGTAAAGTAGCAGGTGAGCTTGTTAACTCCATCAGCCACTCTTCTCATGGAGGACATGTTTTTTAAACAAGACTTAATATCCTCTACTAAATAAAAGTTGTTTTCAACAGGAATACCCTGAGCATAATCATGATATACATATGTGCCTTTTTTTAAAATTAAAAAAAAAATAAAGGAAAAAACCAATAATTGCCATCTGCCACTTTCTAAGTAAACATTGTCATATGTCATGAACTCAATTACACAGATCACTGGGGTGTGGACAACTGGTTGCTGCTTTTTAAAACCAAGCGTTGAAATAAAACTTTGCTTTAGGTGCAGCGAATCCATTAGTGAATGTCCATCAAAGAGAAGGGGCTCCTGTCAGCCAGCCATGTGTGTTCCCTTACGTCAGTGGAACACTGCCTGGGCACAACCAGCTCCTTTCTTATTGACTCGTGTCATTACAGGCAGGGTTAATAAATGGCACCAGTCACTGCAAAGGCTGCCCCAAATTCTGCATTCTGCCTTTGGTCGAGTTCAGCAGCGATGGTAACTTTCTCCAGATCTGCTTTTTGGCCAAGTGTCCTCTGTGGCAGGGGACACCACATTCCCTGCTGAGGAGAAGCTTTGGGCTTGGTTTTAGAAACAGGTTAATTTATTTAGAAAAAGTCCAGGCTGAGGGGCTGAGGCACTGCTAGTACAGGAGAGAAAGAGGAGGTAAAAGAGAATAGGAGGGCACAGTTCTGTGTTCCCCTTGAAATCTGAATTTGGAAGCTGTTGGGAAAGACCAGAAGCGAAACTCAGGATTGGTGGAAAGGTGTTTAAATAAAGCCAGTGAAGGCACTGAACAGAGGTAGAGCACATGGCAAAAAAGAAAGGGCAAAAAAAAAGTGGTAAAAATATTCAACAATCATTTAATAAATCCGGTGGTGGGGGTCCCTTGTCCCTTTTCCTCAGGTCCTAAGAAATCATAGTTAATTTATTAAAGAAACAGTAGAAGCTTAAAAGCTAAGAACTCCAAGGTTAATATTTACCTGTTTTGAACCTTTTTAGATATAAACAGTTAGAAATAATTCTGAATTACACAACAGATGTGACCACAGCAGTGACCAACATCTGCAAATTGAACAAGGAGACCATCTTTTAGGAAAGGAAACAAGTTACACGTCCAGAGGCAATCTATATCACAAATCTAAGAGGTCAGTGATGGTTATGATTCTTAATTTATTGTTCACAGGCTATTGAATCATCCTCTCTGGAAAACATACAGAAATCTGCCGTCTCACTCTGGATTCTGAAAAAAATGTATCCTTTTACAAACTACTCTTGGCATCAGTTTCAGCTGACACTTCAGGTGCCTTTAAGTACCTGTGTAATTGGCTTATTTTGTGTTCCTAGAACATATGGGTCAGACTCCTGTCATCCTGCTCCAGTATTCATTGTAAATGGATATTAGCTTGGTGAAATGACTTCTGGGAAGATTAAACCCTTTCTTTCTCTCTCTCTTTTCATTTTGGTGTGTCTTCTTTCACCTTCCTATGCAAACCAACCTTCTCTCTCTTAGTGATATTTTGATCAACTGATGTGGGGGAAGGAAGTCTGTCCATGAGAGCTTTGACACACACAATAAAACTCCTACTGTCTTTATTGGAAGAAGGATCAGTCCAGAACATGTGTCTTCTTTTTTTGTTGTTTTGGGGTTTTTTTTTTCATGTTGGGTTTGTGTGTGTGGGTGTGTTTTGGTTTTGTTTTGGTGTAGTTTTTAGGGGTTTTTTATTTTGTTTTGTGTTTCTTTTGGCCAAAATGCACCAACATGTTCTGAATATATGTCTCTTGCATTCAGTAAGGCACAAAAAGAGAGATTTATAAGGTTCCCATGAGCTGTTTATTACTCAGGAGCTGTCTGTGTTTGATGTGGTGGGCACATTGTGCCCGGTTTGTTACACCTGTTTGGTTCTCAGCTGAAACCCGCTGGTGCAAAGCTGCAACCCATTGTGCTAAGCAGACTGGCCTCTCGTGAGTAAATTATATGTATCCCCCTGGCTGAGCAAGACCGTGATGAACTTGTATCAAAGGGTTTCCTGAACTCGTTTTTAGGAGCATGATGTGAATTATATGGAGCAGGTGTGGGTGCCAGGGGAAGGTGGAGGTCGGTGTCACACTTCACAGCAGAAAGCCACCCACCATCAAGGCTGCTTTTCATGTGCTCAGCCAATGTGAGCCCTACTGGAAACAGAGGTCCCTCTGAGGCTATGTGTAAGCCTGAAGGAACAGAGCAGGCTTTTGAGGCAGGAAATCAAAGACATTGGAAAAATTCCTGCTTCAAATCAAGGTAATTTTTAATGACTTGTAAGTCATGACTGGAGTGAAGGAAGAAAAACATCACGATTTACAAAAATCCTCTCCCTTGCCTTCAAAGTAAGTAGGACACTTTCCAGATCAAATTGCTCCCCTCAGCCACCTCAGTAGAACAGAAGACAGCTCTGCAAAGGGAGCTGGTTACAATTCCTGCACTGTGGTGCTGCCTTCTGTGAGGAGGGGGCGTGTGCTGTTCTGTCAGATTGTGCCATGTTACAGGCAGTGGGAGAGCATCCTTGAGGGTGGCAAACAATTGCCTTGACTGGGAAACAGGACCATGCTCTGTGCTTTTCCCCCAAAGGGAACAGTAGTCCTTGGATTTGACCCTTTTTGTGCTCTTTGTGTTGGGTTAGAGCTAACCAACCCCTGGAGTCTTTCCTCCTGGAGGTATAGTGTCTGATGGTGTCCTAAGGCTACCGTGCCTTAGGTAAAGTGCCCTAAAAAGGAAAGCCTCTGGCTTTACTTCCAGCAAAATTTGTGAGCTACTACAACCCACAGAACCTTTTTAACTATGGGGGAAAAGTGTGTAAGGGTTGACGAAACTTTCTTTCAGCAAAGCAATTTCAGATGGCTGCCAGTGATTAGAGAATGTTTGTATCCTACACATTGAATAATGTCAACTGAGAAGTCATTCTTATCACTGTGTTTCCCAAGAAACTGATTTCTTAATTGTTGTTCTTCTGATAATGCTCCCGTGTATTCAGAGTTTGATGCTGCAGAAGACACCTCAGCCTACAGGAGAAATTCCTGTGTGTTTCATGGAGACTTCCTCTCTGGTCCAGTGTGGGATAAACCTGAATCATAAAGTAACAGAGCTCAGGGTATCCATGCTCTATGAGCTGCTCTGGGAAAGTATTTGGATTTTGTGTCTTCTAATTTTTTTTTAACTGAATAGGCACTTTCCTCCCTTGAGGAAAGGAAGCCCTAGGAAAATCCTGCCCCAGGAAAATCCTGCCGTAAAAGGGTTCTTTGCCCAGTCCCACTCGGTTGAAATGGACAGTCTTCACCATGAAAATGTTGTGCCTCTGTGAGAAGTTCCACTTGTTAAATCTGAGTGTTTCCAGCATGTTTTGGTGTGCAAGGTTCCTTCTGCCTTGAAGGGAGTTAGGAAAAGGGAATGCCTACAGTGGTTATGACGTATTTTTTTTATTTCAGCAATTGCAATTGGGGGTGGAGGAAACAAACAAGAAGTGATAGGAATAGAGTAAGTCACTAAGAGTGGCAGAAGGAGTCTGAAAGTCTGCCATACAAAGCAGACTTCCTAAAAAGTTAGATAATTTCTTCATTATGTTGGAAAATAACTGAAAAGTTTCATAAGCTTTTTTATATATTTCTGATTACTTAAAGAAATTGGGAGAGCTGGACTACAGTGTTACCCAATGTCAGCATGCATTATATAATTCTAAGGCAGTAGAGTTACAAAATTCAAAGACAGTTTGGTTGAGTCTTTTTTAGAAGATGTTAAGTGGTACAATGTGTAATAACAGTTGCAGCCTGTAAAGGGGGAAGAACATGTTCTGCCAGTTCTGAAATCGAGGGTTACAGAATTTGCAGAAGTGGCCTTGGTTGAGGCTTTGCACTTCAAAGCTGTAATCTTCTGAAGTCGCTCCTTGGAGATCTGGGTTCTGTTGGTGCAAACTGTCAAGCCTAAATGCACAGCCTCACATGCAACAGGTAATGCTTGAACAAAGCATTCTGGCTGGATTTAAACCTCTCATGATTAGCAGGTAATTGAAAAAAAAAATCCAGTTTCTCAAAGCCAGAATAAACCCACCAACCTTATTTCTTAAATAATACAAGAGAATATCTCAGGTAATACAGTGACATCTGTAAATCAGAGTTAATTAATCTTTGCAATACAATTTTCAGAAACCATCTTTATCACTTCTAGGTGAGAGGCATCAGCTGCCAGTAGAAAGAGCAGGGATAGATCACAATCAAGTATGACACACTGCAGCAGAATGGGGCAAGAAGTAGAGTTTGGTTAGCCAAAACTAGTCTTTCACTTCTTTGTAGCCTTCATTTGTCAGCTTGCTTTAACCTTCTACAAGAGTCAGTTGTGCCATGTATCATATTCTTATCTACTCTTTGCAGTCTGGAAATATAATGAAGGATATGCTTACTTCTCTGATTAAAATCTCCTAGCAGGGCTCATTTGAAAGAACACAAAGTTACAATGGAGTCCAGACAACAAACTTGCAAAAAAAAAGTTAATAGAATAGTGAATTTATAAACACGAAGGAGGGAGCACTTGACATCAGTAACAGTCTCAGGATGCTAAGAATGATGACTCTAATTCTGCTGGTGTTTTATTAAGGATAGGGGAGCAGAAAGGACTTCAAGCTGCTATAAGGAAGGTGAGAGCTATTGCTTTTCCAGGCTAGCATTTGCCAGCCAAACAATAAGCACAGGATCTTTAAGAACACAGGTGAGTGCAAAGGACACTGAAAATAAGTGGCTGAGGGAAGGTTAGGCTTGCCATTTTTCCCTCTCCTGAGAAGAATATGTGTGCAGTTCTACCTCCATCATCAAATGTGCTTTGTGTTTATTTGCATTGTTTTCTATTAGCCCTATCTCCTTCACCAATCTCTTCTATGTGAGTGCTTTTGGATGCACCTTTGTACTTAGATGAGAAGAGTAAGAACAGGATGTAAGGACAGAGAAGATTTTTCTCAGCCAGCCTGCTGCCTTTTGGAGTTCTTCAAACTTCATGGTGGCCTGGTTACATCCCCAGGTTCTTTTCCCTGTAAGTGTTGAGTGACACTGTTCATGCTGGAAATCACAGATGTAGGCCAGTTTAACACCCCCTCCCTCTCAGCTCCATTTAACAGTCCCTCCCTCTCATTCCCACCAATGCTTTATGGTCAGCTTAGTTAGGCTCTTTTGCCTCTTTTAATGAAAAAGTGGCAGATGTTGGTGGCCTAGACTAAGGAAGTGTGATGTAGTTTTAAATATGATTTATTTCTAGCTATTCCTTAGGCTAGCAAAGGGTGTTCCTTCTAGCATCAATCTAAAACATAGTTGAAAACTGCAGCTATAAATACCTATCCATTAAAAGCAAAGACTGGGAAAATTGAAAACAATCATTTAATGCTTTTTTGCTTTATCCTCCATATAGCTTAATTTTTGAGTGGTTATTTTATAGCTACTTCCTTAGATTCCTCCTCTGGACCAGATACCATGAGCTACACCCAGGTTAAATCCTGTTTTCAAAGTAGATCCAGTGCAGTTAAGGCACTGAGAAGAGCCATAGAGCATGGCAGTGCTTGGAACAAACGTATACATGACAGATGTGTCAACATGCACCTTGTTCACATTTTAAGGGTGACCTAGTCAAAAGCAGGGAGTGGTGGTGAATACAAGGCAGAAAATGTAAGAGCCGTCTTCTCACATACATGTAATGGAGTCCTCTTCACCCTTTCAGCCTCCTGAAGGAGTTTTGCAGGAACAGGGATGAAGGAAGGGGAAATCTAGAGAAAAGAGTCTAGATATCTGAGCATAGAGTTTCCCCTTGAACCTAAACAAAGATTTTTTTTTTTTTCATTTCCTTTCCTAGAAATGTGAAAGTTTTAGGATGCAGTTACCTGAAGCATTTTCTGTATTAGCAAGTCTCATTTAAGGAGACCACTGATCTCTTGCCCCTATGTCTGTGTGCTGCCCCGTGCCAGCCTCTGGCTCCATCAGTACAACCATCTGTGGTGTGGCATGCTGGATAGCTTCCCCTGCCAGAGCACTTGGAAGGCCACTGACCACACCACTGTGTGCAGCAGCAGATGCTGTACTGAAGAACTTGACTGTTTTTTCTGGATACAGACACAAAAAAACCCAGTAGCTGATAGTGCAGTAATGGGCCATTGAAGGAAACAAAAAGTAGCTGTAGGAAATTTAGCTAGGGAGTAGAAGCCCTTAGGAGAGCATGGACCTTTTATTTCTGCTTACAGATGGGTTATTAATTTTTGAAATATCACTTTACTTTCCAGAACACTATTCTGATCCTTCTTGCCACATTTTCAGTAGTGAAAAGTAGCACACTGGAGTATCTAAAACCTCTGCTTCCTGCCTTCCTGATAAGATCTCTGTGAACCATGTTTGTCCCTTCTCTTTTACTTTTTTCAGGAGGCAGAAGCTGCAGATGTGAATAAAAGCTTAGACATGTAAATATTCAGCAAAATTTCATTGCCCTGCGGGAAGAAAACCTGCCTGACTGTCCTCAGTTCCTGACTTCTGTGCACAGACTAGTCTTTTACAACTTCAATGCCTTGTCACAGATACTGTGTTGATTAACCAACACCTGTTTGCTAATAAATACTCTAATTGTTCTGAGGTATAAATTGGGAGTGGGGGAGGATTGCAGATCATATCTTACATAAATGCCAAAGGATATGCAAAGCCTTTGATGGCCTCCTGAATAATGTAAGGTATACCTGCATTTCCATCAGAGTAACCTCCTCCCCCTGAGCGAGGCAGAAAGCGATTTGTGCCCTAAGGAAAGGTACGTGACAGAGGTCTGTGTTCTTAGAAGGCAGCAGTAAGCAGTGCCAGCAATATCCGGTAGATCAAATGTTTCTAGGCTCTCGTGTTTCTTGTCTGTGAAATCAGATTCAACTGCTGGCTCCCAGGGAACTTACAACGCAGCATTCCCAGCTAAAATACTGCTTTGAAAACCAAACAGCACTAAATGCATATTACATCTCCTTCATCACTACTGCTGGGCGTCACAGCGGGCAGTTGTTAATTCCAGCTGCATTTATAAGTGGCCTCTTGGGCAATGAAACATTAATTCTCCAATGTCATTTGCTATGCTGGCCACAAAGTCAATGCCGAATCACTCACATGTTTGTCAATGTTTGGTTACTCTACCCGAAGAGATTCTCATGAGCTCAATCCCCTTGTTGTCTTCACTAACTAAATCAAAAAGTAAAATAAAATTGTCTTTCAGCCAAAGCCTACAGTGGCATATGGAGGATCTCTTCCTTACAACAAGTAACAAAGGATGCACAAAGAAAAGTATGTGTCTGTCCAGACTAAACACCTCCAGCTAAAAATAAAAAAGTATATATATATGTAAGATATATATGTATATCATGCCTTGAAATTTGAACTTTGCTTCCAGTTCAGCATATGGCTGAGTCAGCAGAGGAGTGAAAATGAGTTGCAGCTGAATGTTATGGAAGTTAAAAGTAAAAGGAGCAAATGGCTGTGCCCAGCAATATAGTATCAGAACCAGAAAGGAAATCAGAGTACATTCAGGGGTTTGGCATTAAAACACTGAAAGCAGCAGGCTATAGTCACTAACAGGCTTCTGGTATTATTATGCAAGTCACATGAAGACATGTTTTGGACTACAGTCAATGTATTGGTGATAATAATTCTGATGTTAATTATGCAAAGAGCTCACCCTTCACACTTGATGACATCTGGTGTTATCTTAAAGGCAACTTTTTAACTTCCACCGAGATCTCCATGATCCTGAGCGTGTTGAAAAAAACCTGATTGATTGTGAGACGCAGCAGGCACTGCAACAGAAAGCACTGTGACAAATGGGTTAGAGAAATGTGCTTTTTTGGTTGTTGTTTGTTGCATCCATGGCAGGGTGGTGGTGCAACCTTCCAAAAGCAGTTCCAACAGGGGAAGCCGCTCAGCGAAGCCACACACACACACACACAGAGGATAGCTCCAAATAAGAGTCAACGGCAAGGAGCCAGGAAGAATTCTTGTATGGGGTTCCACATGGTGGTTTATTGCTGCCACACACACATGGACAGGCCCAGGAACAAGAACCAAGAACAATGGAAAATTGGGGTTTAAGTATGGGGGGTGACAGGTGCTGTCTGATGCAGGGAAACAGCATCAGAACCAATGGTTTGAGGGCAGGGGCAGTGCACAGGCAGGGTTAGGGTATGGGAGCCAGTGGGGAAATAGAGGGAGGTTGGCTGAGGAACAGGGGTCTGTGGGGGGAGTAGGGAAGGGGGAACATTCTGGAACACAGATGGGGGGACCAAGGGAGCCCACCAGGGAAATAGAACTAGGGTACATTAGCATAACAGAACACGGTATCCCTGGGAGAAACCTCTTCCTGTCACCCTAACCTGGGGGATGCTTTCAGGGACCAACCTTCCAGGGAGCTCCCACAACTCCTCCTTCTGTATTCATTAAGAAGGCTTCCCCCAAGGAGTTCAAAATTCAACATTTGAAACAACTGAATAAACACAAAACAACAAAAACAATCAAAAGCACGAGTAAGACAATTTTTAAAAAGGATGCAAGCCATCCCCTAAGTCCCCAATGTCCAAACAGATCCTTTGGAGGATGCCAGAGCTGGCATGAGGGAGACAGGGCTCTCCTGGCACGGCCCCTCAGGAAACTGAGTCAGGAGAGGGTCTCCTTGGCAGGGACTGGTTCTCCACTGGCTGCTAGCAGTGTGGTTGGCTGTGATTGAGTCTGTGCAAGGTAATGTGGGGGTGCTCTGCCTGTTGGGGCTTTAAATAAAGATTGTCAAACTTAAGAGAAGGTTGTTACTCTAGGGGGCTTTCCTTTCCTTTCCTTTCCTTTCCTTTCCTTTCCTTTCCTTTCCTTTCCTTTCCTTTCCTTTCTTTTCCTTTCTTTTCCTTCCCTTCCCTTCCAGGGAGCTCCCACAGTTTCATCAAGGGTGACATTTCAGCCTTATGTGGATAGCCTGACTAAAGCCTAGGCAATACTTATGGACCATCTAAGCTTTGACTTATTTGGAACACTATCAGAGCAGTGTTTTTGGACTACTCACTCTGGTGTGGAATTTCACTCTTTAGTTTTATATTATCATGCCTCATTGCAAAAACCTGGTAAAAACTGAGTTTGAGTATGACTACACTCTCCAAATATGCCTCCCTGAAGCTGAGCTCTTAGCATTCCTCACCTGGCTACATTTAAAGCTGCTGACACTTTTATGTAAAATTTAGTATAATCTACCTGAAATAGAAGACCAAATCCAGCCGTGTTCTGCAGTAAATAAGAACAGCTACTGTAACTTATTTGCCCAAGAGTTCATACAACACCCCATGACATTGTGTTAGGTTTTCTTGTTGTCAGGGTTTTCCAATCAGCATCCTAGAATGGAAAATTTGTATTGAAACAAATGTTTAAGCACTGAGGATCAGTATCTCCTGTTTAATGCCTTGGCAGGGGAAGCTCTGTTGGACAATTTTGTTTTCCACAAATGGCATCACTATCAATACCAAAGGCTGCAACAGGGTAAAGTAACTGGCGTGTCAGAACCTGGCCTTCCCCCAGAAGTTCCTTTGGAATCTCATTGTATTTATGTTTCACCCCATGAAGATCAGAGTGAGCAGAGGTAATGCTGACATTGCAAACCACTGGATCCAGCATGAGTATAACTTCCTGCTTAGCAAAAATCTCCCACAGAGGGTAGAATCAAAAGGATTATCTGCTCTGCTAAATCCCATCCCTGCTATCACCTGACCAAACCAAGTTCATCTCATGCACCAGAGGCTACAGAACTTCTCCCAGCATCTTGTAACAGCCATAAGGTCTGTGGTGAAAGATATAACATACACCAGCCTGTTTACCTTTGGCTGCCTCTCTTTGCTGGGTCTTTTAAGATCTATCTAACATTTTGTTCCTGCAAAATGAGTCTGAATGCGATTAGCTTTTCCACATTGTAGAACGTTACAAAAGGGCATTAGGTGCAATTCACCACTGTGAGGCATCTGTCTTGCCTGTTCACCATTCACTAATGAGATCCCAGTCTGGAAATGTGAGTGATGTTCTAATTTTGCAGTGATGTCTTCATTTAGCAGCGATTTTTTCTTAGAAATCCTTTCAAAACTGCACAATCAAAATTTAATATAACCAGAAAGCTCCTGGCATAAAAACCAGACTGTACTTGCATTGGTCAAAATAAGAGCAACACAGCTGGAAAGAGTCAATGATCAAAGCACCTTCCACTATAAAGCTCTAGGAACAGGCTAGGAATTTTTCAACTAAAAGATGCTTTAACTTCACTTTAAAGCAAGAACAATTACTTTAGGCTCTAAGATCCTCTGCATGCTTATAGATGTTGCCGGACAGAGTGGGTTGCCTCTGAACATGCAGCAGAAGAGCTGAAGGTGAGAGAGGAGTTGCAGGGAGGATTCCTACCAAAAGGAAGGCAAGCAGCACCTTAAGGTACACCCTCATGCTCACCTTTCCCTGAGCAAGCCTCGCAGTTGTCAGGTTTCCAGTACAGTGCCCTACAAACTGGAAAGGAAGGTGGGTGAAGGGAGGGCAGCTGTGAGTCTTGGGCAGCCCTCCAGGGGAGCTCTGGCAGGAGCAGCAGCTGGTGGCCAGTGCTGAATCATTGCAAGCAGGCGGCACAGCTCTGCTCAGCCAGCACCATCCGGATCCCGAGCAGCTCTGGTCGCCTCTGGTCGCTCTGGCTGCAAGAAGGTTGCAGCCACTCTCTCCAGCTTCCTCCCCAGACAGACAGTCTGTCTGGGAGGCTACGTGCCAGGGTTCATGCTGTCCCAGGGGTTCAGCCCCTAGTTAGGAGGATTTAGTTACTAACACGTTTGTAATACTGATACTGTTAGTACTTACAGTACTGTCATGGGTTTTACAGAAGCTGTATTTGTTTGCTCCTACGTGAACAAGTAGAAATAGAAAGACTACATTTTATTTTGTAGTGAGAAGTGGAAACCAGTGCTTAAAACCTTTTCCCTGATGTCCTCACCCACTGTGCCCCTTCACCATAGAGGCAGACAGAAACAGAGAACTTGGGCCAACATGCATTTCTCCTCGTTTTGCAAACTGACCAAGTTCCTCTTTCAGTTGTGAGGTAGTACGTGTGTGTACACACTGTGAGACCAAACTGTTAGCTAATCCTCTGCTCTGGAATCTGTCTGACAAAGGGGTAGAGCACTGGGACATTTTTCTTCCCATAGTTGTTCAAGTAAACAAAATTAAATCTCTTCTTGGCCAGTTTTAAAGATCAAGTCATAAAAGCCTGGAATAGTTCTGTTGTATACATTTCCCTTGGAAAGTATCTGCTTCAGTTTTTCTCTTTGTTAATGAGGTCTGAGACATCCATTAGAGAATAGTTTATTCCCAGCTTTAGTTAATATTTTTCAAGTGTGCTGTATTTGTATACATTAATTCCTGCCCTCTCAGCTCCCAAAGATTATCTAAGGACACGACAGCTAATGGCTATCTGAAACCAGTCAACTTTTTTTCCTGATGTCAGAGTAATGACAAGTAAAATAGCAGTAAAAAACACTTCTTAAATTAGCTGTGGCCCTCTTCCCTTTCGTAAGACTCTTTCTGAATTTTGTGTTGTTTTCCTTGAGTTGTAGATTGTTTAAAAGTGGGTTCATTATTCAGGGCATAGGACAAGAAAACATTTAAATTCCGATGTCTTTGGGAAGTTTGTTCACATTATGCATTTATCTCGTGTTATCTTTCCTGTGGTGACTGCTACCTGAATGCACTAATTCTGCTGTACTGATTCTGATACTTACCAAGCAAGCATAAGGTGAGGAAAATGTTGGTGAGATGATCTTTATCGGGACTTGAAATATTTTTAGAGCAGGGTCATAGCAGCTGGTGCTAGACCAACATTGTGGAAGCTGGGAGTGTTACCATTGCATTCGTTGCCACTTTGGGTCAGATCCCACCTTTCCTAGCAGTAGTAAGTTTGTTTTACTTCTTTCTCTTCCACTCTTGCCACACGAAGCAAGGGATTAGGACATACTCCTGCACAGCACCATCTACAAATGTTTTAAGAATGCTGCCACTTTAACTACCCAATTGTTTCCTTTCCTGTAGTTGTATTTGTTTTCAGTTTATTATTCTAGCCTCAGAATAATCCCTGCACGGCTTTGTCAGTGCTGTTTTGAGGGAGGACCTGAGGGAAGAGTGGGAGGATGTTCATTTTCAGGGTCAGTGCAGCCTTGGGCATCCTTACACCGATTGTGATCCACACCTCTAATTAGGGTTTTGGACAGGGAGACTGACCTGCATTGAGTACATTTGTTTGCAAAACCCCTGACCTAAGGCACTTCCATGCAGGCAGGTGCACATTACTTTCATGTACTTCAGCCTGAATTAATCCTTGAACTGTGAGTGCAGGAGAATGAAATGCAGGGGGCAGAGCTCCTCCTGTTGGGCACAGCCCCATGCAAATGTAGCCAGGCTGCTTCTGAACCCAGAGTGGCAAGAGGATGCGGCACTGTGTGGCCCTCTCAGTTCAAGTCTCTATGAGCTATCTATGCTCTGTAGAACCAAAATGGCAAAATTTTCCTGTCCTGGAAGAAGAAGATTTCTTAGAATAGATCAAAGAGGGTATTGTAGCCCAGACATAGTGACTAAGTCCATCCTTTGAGTGAGAGAGTGGACTTCCCATCCTCACCTGACTCTTTCACCCTGTTCTTAAGACTAACAAGTATCATGACAGCCCACTTTAGAGGAGACTAAAGAAGAGTGCATCTGGACAGGGTGTTAAATACCGGCTCAATCAAGTACTTCACCTTTCTGTTTTCCTCCCCACTTAGGTTTTTTAATCAGCTGGAGCTTACAAATCTGTAAAATCAAATATTTCTTCTCCTGGTGGTATTAAATTGCATACAAAGCTCTGTGGGCAGGTAGCCAGAAGACTAACAAAGCCACCTTGAAAGTATTTATCCCTGGAAATACCTTATACTTCTGTCTGTCTGAATTTTTCAGTGTGTTTTAAACTGTCCATGAATTAAACCCCACAAGTAAGGTTATCTCATTTTTCCAGTTGTAGAAACCAAAAACCAAAGGTGTCGCAAATAGAATTAAGAAACTTCTTTGTGTTTTGAGCACTACCCAAGGCCACTGGCGACAAGAGGGCTGTTCACAGAGCATGATAGTGCCTGATGTGAATCTGGCCAAGTGACTCACCTGACAGCATGAGGTTGGTCTAGAAGGAGATGCTGTGTCTCCTGATTCTTGGTTGTGCACCTCGGTGGTGCTGCTGACTCTTTCCTTTCTTTAGAAATAGTGTTACTGAAGAGTCAGGCAGTACTGAAGGCAGTACAAACAAGATGAAAAACTTTGATGTCACGTTGGATCATAGATGCAGAATTTTATGAAGTACAAAGGCCTGATCCAAAACGGTTACAATTACCCATAGTTCCATATGATTTTGGTTTTCTTTTCCAACAGTGGGATTCCCTTGCTGTAGGAATGAGCTGATTTTCTTTTTCTCTTCATGTCTACCTTGGGTTTTGCTCAGCACTGCAGAGGGAGGTAGGTTTGGAAAGCATAGTTCTGTGACATATTTATATGATCAGATTGAGCGATTAACTAGGAGGGGAAACTTTAAAGGGGATGACAGGAATTCAAAGACTTGTTAAAAAAGTTCAAAAATTTCAGGAATTCAAATGGTAATCTCAAAATGGTTTGAATTCATGTGTGCTTGTGGTGGTGCCAAAAAATCCAAATCAATGAATAAATCGAAACAAAGAGTCAGATCTTGCATTTCATGGTGGTAGGGCTGAAGGAATCAACAGACACAAAAATACACTGACAACACAGGTGTAGATTTTTAAAAAAGGAGAAGGAGATGCCCACAAATATACTATCTGAAGTAGACTGTATTGATAAAATGGACAATTAGGTTACATAAATAGTGCTGCAAACATACTGGGATAATCAAGTAAGTGGGTAAGGCTAGTTAGAACTGGCCTATACTACAGATGAACAAAAATACGTGGCCCTTACTGGCAGAATGGAATTGTTTCTGCCCTAAGGCAGCTGAATCTCTAGAAACACCTGTAACACTTCTGCTAAACATAATTATGGTTGTCAGACGAAAAGAAGACACGATAAGATCAGATAATTCCACCACTCGGAACTGGAGTCCACTGAAATCAATTAGGTATTTCCAGGTTACTTTAAAGGATGCCAGGTCTGCGGGAGAAGGACCTGCTTAGAAACAGATATTTGTGATTTTGCAGGTTTGTGGTATTGAAAAGCACTGCTACAGAGGGAGAAAACTAGAAGTTTTGAGGAAATGTCCAGCTTTGTGTTGCTGATGTGTCACCTCTTGTCTGCTCAAGAATGCATCGATTGAGAGGCAAACAAGGGGAGAGGGGGAGCTCAGTGTGAGGGTGCAACAGATCATAAACACGAGCAGATACAGCTTTAATTGTGAAGCTTGGAGTTACAGATATTCCAACAAAACTCAGATATTTTGAAGCTGAATTTTCTTGAATTCCAAATCAGAGAAAAAATGCAAACAAATTGCAAATCAGATAAGCCAGTGCTCAGGGTTGTTTATAGAAGTTAAACTTAAATGCCTATAAACTACCTGGGCTGTGGCATGCATATGTGAGGGTTAAACAAAAATTAGTTTAATGAAGGAGCAGATTTCTCTATCAAACTTCCAGCAATTCCAAAACAATCTAAAAATAGTATATTTCAAAAGTAACAGCTCGACAATGTTTTTGCTAGCTAATGACCTAAGCATATGAGAAACCTGATGTGGCTACCACGCATCAAGTTGTTGACATGGACTGTGAGATTCTGGTATGCTAGTTAAAAAATAATTGGAGGAGGGAGGGCTATTCTGAAAGAAATAAGTCTTGCTGGAAGCAAGTTTTTTGCATTTTAGCCTAACAATGTTTTTTGAACATGATACTGAAGAGAACAAGGAGCAAAGGTGGTTCCCTGCTTTTACTTTCTGAGGGAACAGCAAAACTAGTTTCATCCTTGTCTTGAAAGATGGTTGTCCCTGCTAGACTGTTCCAAAAGTCTCCTAATGACAGTTTTAACAGATAATTGCCTGCTTTGAGTCAACTTATAAAAGGAAGCACAAATGATAATTTAGATTTCACAAGAACCCTGATAACATTCTTAGTCATGAGAAAGGATTCCTTTAAGGGTGCTCACAAAGGGTAATAAAATTCTTTTATAAGTAACAGAATAATTGATATTAACTGTAGTCCTTACTCAAAACTGCCGCACGTGTGAGAATGCACGTGTGTGTTTGTGCACATGTCTGCAAGTGTGTGCAGAGAGAGTAGGAGGAAACTTTATTTTTCTGAATGATGGTACAGTTTAAAACAAATATGTGAGTTGGTCTTTTAAGCAGTGCAGACATAAATGCTAAAAAACTGGTTAGATTCAAGTTTAGGTAAGAGTTTATTTACAACAGTACTTGACAAGTCTTTTTAGAGTAGACAGTGGGACTTCTCCATTTCATGGTGGGTCCAATCCTTCAGGCATTTTAATAAGTGCAAACTATCGGCTGAACATAAATGTCTTTTACAGAGGGATGTTCTCTAAACAGACTAAGCAGACCCTTTTCTTTTTCCCCAAAGCTTTAACTAAAAATAAATAAATAAATGAATAAACAATGTCTAACTGCAGTTTCTAAGTATCAGCAGGTATTTTCCCGCAGCAGCGCTCCGGGGGCAGTGCCTCGGGGTGCAGCGGCTGTGCCGAGCAGCCTGGGTACCGCAGCGCTCCATCTACCGGCGCGCCGGGAGAGTCTCCCGCGCACCTCTGCCTCCCTCTGCCGCCCTGCAAGCCGGCTCCCAAGGATTTCTGATGGCTTAGATCAACCTGTGAGGCTGCTTTCACGAGGGGGAGAGTTGCGATATTTAGCCCATGGTATCGCCTTACTTCCTTCCTCTCCTACATCGCTGTTCAGGCATCTTCATCCATCATCGAGGTTAGGGGCTGAGATCGTGTTTCAGCCTTTTAAGAGCTGAGACTGTGAGGCCAAGGATCTCTGAATGACCCACTTCTCAAACCACAACTTGCTGTGACTGCCAATTCTTCCGACTGAGTAGTAACTGCTCTGCATAAATTGGTCTCGAAAAGGGGCAAGTATGAAAAAATCTATTGCTAACGTCAGAGGTATTAATTTACTATCTGCATTTGTAATGTCCTGTCAGTGACTCAGGTCAAAGGCCAAAAAAACCCCTTTGAAACAGGGGAAAAATATCTGCATATATGAGCAGTGCTGGGGTTATCCATTCAGTCAAAACAGATCTTTTACTGCAGTGCCAGTCAATCTGTGTGGCCAGTGCTGGCAAAAAAATCTTGAGTGGGAATTCTGTTCTTCAAGGGGACCAAAAGGTGTTGCTATTTGGATTTTGACCTTTTCCTGTGCCAGAAAGCTGGATTCCTCATGCAAAAAATTAATATTTGTTTCAGAACATGGTGATAGAACATATTTAGTCTTGTCTGATTCTCTAAAAAGATGTGACTTAAGAAATCAGTTCATTTTGAATAGCAGTACCTTTCCAAGTGGAAAATTATTCAGCCAAGGGCCCCCCAATGAAATTTATCATTATTTCTTCAGCTTCTGAAAATAATATCAGAAGTTAATAGCAGCTTATGCAGACATATTCTGATCTTTTGCAGGGCAGAGAAACTAAGCTGACCCTACTTTTCCACCTGTAAAACTAATTTCCTTTGGCTGAAGTCGGGTTTTACAGCTGGCTCCTTGCAGTGCTTTGCACACACACAGCATGGGGAAGCTCCCAAACCTCCCAGCTGCTGTGAGGGAACAGAGGAATGAGAGTGATGCTGGAAGAAAAATGAACTCACCTGGGATAAAGATCAGTCCATGTGTAAGTGTTCAGGTGCTCCCCATGGACCCTTTCACCCAGGGTTTGGGTGTGTAAAAGAGGCCTGGAGTCTTTCAGGTGTTTGTGGTGGCTCAGGGCTAGCAGTCAGGCAGACCATGTGAGTTGTGTCCCAGCCTCTGAAATACCACACAGGAGTGGAAACCTGGGCTTTGTACACAAATTGTAAATGTTTCTTTGTTGGGTTGTCTCCCCCGCAGTTCCAAGCCTTCTCCTGATCCTTGTTCTGCAGAGGGTTGTCAGAGCTGGTCACACCCCAGCCTGCCAGCCCTCCCTCTGCCACCCTGCTGGCAGGTCCTCCAAGCCCTTTCTGACACAGTCACCTTCCCTGATCCATCCCCATGTTCTCTGCTGTGCCCGTCCTCCCCACCCTCAAGGTACCACCAGAGTGGTGGAAGTGCTCTTACCAGGCCCTTGCAAAAGGACCATTATTAAAAGGACCTTATTTTAACCATTCATAATTTAAGGAACTACCTTATTGGATTAAATTCTGAGATTATGTTTCTGATTTTTTTTTCTTCTTTCTCATTTTCCTGTTTTAATTATCAGGACAGTGCTGCCCACTCTGATCTCTCCTCTGTGAGATCTTTTCATCCCTCGCCACCTTTGCTTGCCTTGCACAAGCACCTGTGTCACAGTTCCAGCAGCAGCCTAAGCCCTGCTGGGAACCCTTGCCATCATTGCTGTTGCTCAGTACATTGCTGCCTACGGAGCTCGTAATAATCCCTGCAGGGAGCTAATACACTCAGGACTTCTGTGGCAACACCTCCCCTGTGGGAGGTCTTGCTGTGGACAGGGTTGGCTGCAATTCCCTGCTCCTACGAAGCTACAGTTTGGAAGAGTGAATTTTGGTTGTTTCTGCTGCTTCATTCAAGGCACTCTGTTCCTCCAAAATGACCTTCTCCAAGTGTTGTACTGCTGGGAAATGTCACTACCATGTACCACCTTTTTTTTTTTTCTTTAAAGTCAATACTTTAGCAATATTTTCCTGAATGATCCAGTTAACCTTGTTTTTACATGACAAATCTGTATTCAAATTTGCATCCAGCTCACCCACTAGATGATGGACTGAGGACTAAGTTGAATAAATTATATGAATTATGGCCCCTTTTAAAATGAATCTCTGTCCCTTTATCACCTGTATGCTGTCCAAGTGTGTTGGAGGTGTTTGATAGAAAATGGATAGATGGGTGTCTGGGTGCATGTCTGAGGTTTGACAACCATTTTTAGCCTCTTAGGTGGAGTTTCAGTGGAAGCCAGACCGTGGTTTTGGTGGATTTCTCTTGGGAAGAAAGCTGGTTTGTTCTCCCAGGACTTAGAGGAGCAGCTCTGTGTTCTTGCTGTCCCTGTGCTCTTGCAGAATGATAAGCCCTCCCGGGGGGAGGCTTAACAAATTTTCAAATCTCTAAGGAGAGAGCATCCGCACAACCTTGAAGGATGCTCCCCAGGAAATATTGCAAGAGTCTGCAGACTACAGAGATACTCACTCGATCTCTATGTGAATGTGTTTCCTGTACTTCTACTATAAAACCTTGTAGAAGGTGTTTTAGCAGGTTCTGGACACAAGTGATTCAAAACTCACCCTTCCTTGTATGGAACACAAAAAAATCATGAGTGTGCAGGTTGAAAAGTCACCCAGCACCAATGCAGCATTGTTTACAGATATATGCATGTTTTCCATGTCTCTGGCCTATCAGGTGGCCTTGCTGACATCTGTCAGTAGGTTATCATAGGAGATTTATAAGATAAAAAGGTCACCAAAAATAGTCTTCCTTTTTACTACAAGTTTGGTTACACCACAGTGTCGTGCAGAGTATACTTGTTTTTGAGACATTGGTCTACAATAAAAACAAATTCAGGGGTGAAGAATTTTTTTTCAGGACATTTAAAAATATTTGTTTTCTCAAATTTCAGCATGCAGAAGTTAAAAAGAATAAACCAGAAAAACTGTTCCTAAAAAATTCATTGTATGTTTCACATTCAAATTGAAATTATATGCTATTTTCTCACTAAGCCCTACTCCAAGTATGGAATAATTCTGCCCTAAAAATGAATCTCTACTATATAAGGAAGGGAACTGTTTTCTGTAAGGTCTGAATTATACAGCTCTAAAGTGGTGGGATTACAAGAAGAGGGAGAGAGGACCTTCCCTTGATCATAGAACAAGGACCTGGCCCAGCAGCTGAGTTCTTTCTCCATCAGTGATCCCATGCTCAATCAGTCAAGCCCAGAGCCCCCTAGGGAGCTGTTTCCTCTGAGTTTCTCATTGCATGACTTGATACCTACTTGCAGAAATGCCAAGCATTGTCAGCTGCAAAAAGCTTTGGGAGCACTCCTCTGAACCAGACATCCTGCAAAAATCTATCTGAAAAAAATCGGGTCATTGGCATCAAGCAGGATATTAGTTGATTTATCTGCTGTGGCTCATCATCTATAAATTACGAATTTTGTTATGCGTTGCTTTACCTCTTCAACCCTTTCCATCAAAGGATGCTGATGTAAAACGATGTTTATGAAGAACTATAGCAAGCACTGTTGAAGAAACGCCAGCGAGAAAGTGTGTGCACTAAATGTGGCCTAGGGATGCATATTTAAGAATGGATGGGGGATGATTACTGGCTCGGGAAACACCATGCATCCCATGCTTCGAAAGATGCTGCGTCCGGCTTAAAGACTCTGTTCCTTTATTACATAAAGAAAGCAAAGGCACAGAATAAAGATTCACTCGTGATTTCTGACGTTTTCTAACTTTCGGTGGCTTTAATCTGCAGCCCCACTGGCGGTGTGGAGGTCCAAAGGGACAGGCAGGGACGTTACGCGGCGCTGCCTGGATGTTGCCTCGGGATGACAGCTCGGGATGATAGATCCTCCGCTGCGACCCGTGCTGTCACCTGAGCTCCGGCAGCTCCGGCACTCGCGAGCAGCATCCGCCCTTTGCGCACTTCTTCTTTGGCCCTATCCCGTCCTGTCCGCGCAGGGCAGTGTCCCCAGCCCCGCCGAGGCAGCCGCGGGGATGCGCCCGCCCGCGCTCTCTGGAGCTCCGTGTGCTAACGCTGCGAGCAGCGAGGTGAAAACACTGCTCTCATCAGCATTCAAATTCTGCATTTTGCTCTTCTCCGTTGTTAAACGCGCGCAGCGGCATCAAAAGCAGCTTTAATACCATGTAGTGTTATCGCTTTATTTTCCCGTTTAAATCTGCACATATGTTAAATAAAATAGATTTTATTAAACACACTTCTTGCTAACGCAAGTTTCTTTAGGAGTCCACGACACCCCCAAGTCTTTCCCGCTCTCTTTGAGTCAAATTGTGATTCCAAATTCAGGTTCTCCGTTTGGTAGGAGGAGCCCGCGCCCCCCGGCTCCTCCCGCCGCGCCTGCGCGGGGCCTCCCTCCCGCTCCCTCCGCTCCCGCTCCGACTCCCGCTGCCCCGTTCCCGTTCCCATTCCCGCTGCTCCTTCCC